>JARQOC010000005.1:22979950-23391235 GCA_033576535.1 Allobates femoralis
TAGATTCACATTGACACAAACTTATTTTTTTTTAAAATTCAAGGCTAATGTGAATGATCAGCTCGTGTCTAGTTTTGTTCCACAGATTGAAGAACTATTGTCTACCTTTAACACTTGGCATAATAAAAAAAGAAAAGGCGTTTTTCATTTTCCCAGACTGCAGGTATGACGATGACCTTCATTTGGGAAGATTAGCATTATCGGAGCTGGCTTATTTTTCACATTTAATGTGTATCATTCTCGGCTCCCACTGTTGTCTATGGTAGAAAATTGTGATTAAATTCACATGGTGCTTTGTTTTCTTGCCTAGGGTCTGTTTCCAGTAATGCACTGGTCTCCAGCTATGCAGTCAATTCCAAAATTAGTTACAATCCTTTTAACCGTGTCATCCTGGCTAACAAGATTCTTCCTTCTCATCCTTTATTTTCCAGCCTGGTTGCAGCAGACACATTGCTTACAGCGCGGCTTACAGACTGCAACCAGATATCCGTCTATTTCCGAGGTTATCGCATAATGAAATACTTTGAAATGAGTATGGATTTCACAGAAAATTTTGTTATATGTACTTAAGGGCAAAAAAAGCTGTTTACTAATGTATTACGGGAACGGGGGACGTGTTTACAAAATATTCATTGTCGTGTTGGGCATCCGATAGTGGTTGGCTTTATGTGTCAAATCGTTAGAAAAATCTATACTTTTGTTTTCTTTTTTATTTCAACTTATTCCCCTATAAAAAAAATAATAATAAAATAACTATAAAAATCACAGAACGTTGTAGAATAAAATATTTGTAAATTATAGTTTGATCATATAAAAATATACTAATGTTGACTCATTTTTATTCCCTATCGATCCTCTCTTCCCGATTGACCTTCTTACTCGTGCTGCCTGATTTTCCTTGCCAGTACCTGAGCTTCTGCGTGAAGGAGGATGTGAATGCATAAAACCACTGCAGTCTATCACTATCTAAGGCTAGGGTCGCACTAGCGCTTGCATTCCGTCCTGGGGGTCCGACAAAGAGGAGGATTACCGCAGCCCTTAACGTAGTCTAAGGCTAGGGTCACATTTGGGAGCTTGTGTCGAGCCCACTGGGACGGGGGTACTCGGTAACGGACCGGTCTGCTGCTGGGGCATGTCAGGGGTCCTGGTCCGGACCGTGTCCCGGGCCCTGGCAATAATAAGGGTGCTATGTACAGGGGATTAGAGTTTGTCTGACGCCACCCACGGTGTGTGGTCAGGAATGGGACCACCGCTGCTGCAGAACCTCCAGGGATGATGTTAGGCAGCTTAGATGGTACTGCTCTCCGTAGGTAGAGGCGAGGTCCCCGAGGCAGTGATTGTTATAGTCTATGGTGGATGTAATAGTAAGGGATGCTAGTGGAGACGGGTTAAGGAACACACACTCACGTTTATGTAGTTTCCAAAGCTTTACTGCGATGTTGTTGCAGGTTTATAGTCCACGGAGTCTGTACTGGGGCTGGGTTGCTCCCACCCTGTCCCGGTCCTCAGCTTCCTTGTGCTGCGCTGTGTGTGTGTCCCTGCTGCTGCTTCTAGCTTAGCTGCTGGCACTGTCTCACTCTCTCTCTCTCTGCTGGTACCACTTAGCTGGGCAACTTGAGTCTTCTATGTGGTGCTGACCCCGCCATGCTGCTTTGCTCTGGTACTGTGGTGGTCTAGAGACTCCACTACTCCTGGATTCACTGTGCTGCGTGTGTCAGTCACAGTGTCGGATCCGGTGTCCGTTCTGTGCGCTCCTCTGGGGCGAGTGGTGATGGCACTCAAGCTCCCAGATGTGTTTCTCTGTCCTTTTAGTTCTCCTCTCCTCAGACCCTGGCTAGGCCTGGACTCGAGTAGCAGACTGTGGAGAAGCCTGTCGCAGCTCCTTTACACCACAATCTCCCTCTCTCAGTATTGCCTCGTATTGAACTTCCTAGGAACTAACTAACTACTTCCTCCCGACCAGGAGTATATAAGGGAGCTGGTTGAGCTCCCCCTCCTGGCCCAGAGGTGCTAGTGTAAGTCAGTGTGTTGTGGGGAGGGAACCCGTGTGATGTTACTGTGGCACATTAACCCCTGGGGTGCCACATTTGCATCCGTTGGAAGGATGCCTTAAAGGATCCTTTTTTCCCCTTGCCATTTTCATGGCATGTATGTTTATTTTTAGCGCATGCGCTTCCCATAGACTCCTCCCATGCAAAAAAAGCATGCATTTTTGCAAAAGCGCCAAAAAATGCTGCATATCACGTTTCTTTGGTGCATTTGCAAAAACGCATTTTTTTTTGCATTGGAGCCTATGGGTGCATTAACGCCTGCGTTTTTAAACATTTGCACATGAAAATAGTGCATGCATTTAGCAAATGAATGACACACTTATGGCCCAACTTAATGCTATGTTAACGCTACCATAGAGTATCATGGGGCAGCTGATATACGTCGCATGTTAACGCGGGCACAAAAGGTGCTTGCATTTCAAATCTCGAGCTATTTCAAGCTGACCACATGACGTGCGCTTCCACAGGCCAGAATCACAGAGTCTGGAGGAACAGAGGAGAGGCCACAATCCAAGAGCCTGGAGGAAGATGGAGAGGCCACAATCCAAGAGTCTGGAGGAAGAGTGGAGAGGCCTCAATCCAAGAGTCTGGAGGAAGATGGAGAGGTCACAATCCAAGAGTCTGGAGGAAGCAGAGGAGAGGCCACAATCCAAGAGACAGGAGGAAGAGTGGAGAGGCCACAATCCAAATCTGAGAAGTGGAGAGACCACAATCCAGAGTCTGGGAAGAGCGAGAGGCCACAATCAAAGAGTCTGGAGGAAGAGTGGAGAAGTCACAATCCAAGAGTCTGGAGGAACAGAGGAGAGGCCACAATCCAGAGTCTGGAGGAAAGATGGAAGAGGCCGCAGTCCAGAGTCTAGAGGAAGAGTGGAGAGGCCACAATCAAAGAGTCTGGAGGAAGAGTGGAGAGGCCACAATCCAAGAGTCTAGGAGGAAGAGTTGAGAGGCCACAATCAAAGAGTCTGGAGGAAGAGTGGAGAGGTCACAATCCAAGAGTCTGGAGGAAGAGTGGAGAGGCCAATAACCAAGAGTCTGGAGGAAGAGTGGAGAGGCCACAATCCAAGAGTCTGGAGGAAGAGTGGAGAGGCCACAATCCCAAGAGTCTGGAGGAAGAGTGGAGAGGCCACAATCCAGAGTTTGGAGGAAGAGTGGAGAGGCCACAATCCAAGAGTCGGGAAGGAAAGGAAGAGGCCTCAATCCAAGAGTCTGGAGGAAGAGTGGAGAGGCCACAATCCATAGTCTGGAGGAAGAGTGGAGAGGCCACAATCCCAAGTCTGGAGGAAGAGTGAGAGGCCACAATCCCATAGTCTGGAGGAAGAGTGGAGAGGCCACAATCCCATAGTCTGGAGGAAGAGTGGAGAGGCCACAATCCCATAGTCTGGAGGAAGAGTGGAGAGGCCACAATCCATAGATCTGGAGGAAGAGTGGAGAGGCCACAATCCCATAGTCTGGAGGAAGAGTGGAGAGGCCACAATCCAAGAGTCTGAAGGAAGAGTGAGAGGCCACAATCCAAGAGTCTGGAGGAAGAGTAGAGAGTCCACAATCCCAGAGTTCAGAGTTCAGAAGAAGAACAACATTGGAATTACAATTCATTATTTTAATTGGTTTTACATAATATTCTAATATTCTGAGTTAATTACTCTTTGTGTTTTCATTGGCTTTGAGCCATAATCATCAACATTAACATAAATAGACATGAAATAGATCACTCTGTGTGTAATGACTCTATATAGTATATGAAATTTTACTTAAGTTATTTCAGTATTTCAATATATAAACGTTTTGATAATATTTTAGTATATTGAGATGCACTTGTATAACTGCTGCATTTCCCCTTGATGTGAATGTGAATTTTCTGGCCAATTTCAAGGGAATTCAGCAATTCATATTTCTATAACATACATAATTTTTTGACTGAAAGTTCTATTCCACATTGTTATTTTTATAGTCTTTGGACCTTCATCTACCTTGGGCATAGGCAATAACATTGCTTTTGCATGTGATTTCTGTCTAGTTTTTTTTGTGTTTTGCACCTTTTTTGAGCACATATTTCATTATCTAATTTGCACCTTTTTTAAATCTATTTTATATGCGCTCACCTATTTTTTTCCCACTTTGCAGGCATAATTTAGCAATTCCATAATTTTACACCTGATTCATATATTTTCTCCTTTTAACATTATTAATAATAAACTTAAAGTCCCTTCATAATATAAAAAAAGGAACAAAAATTAATCAAAATTATTTTTATAAATGAAATACATTTTCTAAAAAAAAATCAATGAAAAACAAAACACAATTTACCAACATCTACCCATCCCCTGTATATAGTATCCCTATAGTGGACCAATATAAATACTGTATATACCAATAAGAAAAAACATCATTTGATGGAACATTGTTTTCCTTTTTATTTCTTTGCTTCCTACCTGTATTTAAGGCAAACTAACCAACCGGTTTTTAAGGTAGAAAGTAACAGCAGCGCCATACAGGCGCTAGGATGGTGACATGAACCGTCCCTTCAGTTCTCTGATTAGATGTCTGCTGGCAGAAATAACTTTAGTTGAGGTTTAGGAAATGTGTTCAGCGGTGATTGATGTGTGCAGCAGGGGTGGGACATTATGTATCGGGTCCTCCATATAGATTCCTCTTTCTGCCTCCCCATGATGTGCCCGCTCCTTTCTCAGTTAAATCTCACTTGGCGGCACCATTCCGGCTGCTGGCCACGCAAGCACATTGCTCTAGGAATGTTGACGTCATTAAAATGGCACTGAGACCAGCGCATGCGTGTAACGCCATCTCCGGCGCTATTTTACTGAGGACTCTGGATACGAATAGGAGTGCGTGCATAGATTAAAATAAAACTATTCTGTGCATGCTCCGATGCCAACCCTACAGTGTCCTCAATAAAATGTTACCGGAGATTGCACTACACGCATGTGTTGATCTCGGCGCAATTTTCATGACGTCAAAATTCATATAGCAGTGCACATGCATCAACAACTGAGAAAATGGTGTCATGGCACGAGATTTAAAAAAGGGAGGGGACACATCATGAGGAAGAGAAATCAACACAGAGGACCGACCCACAACGTCCCGCCCCCTGCTGCACACATCAGTCACTGCTGCAGACGTCAATCACCGCTGCATACGTCAATCACCGCTTCACTCATCAATCACTGCTGCAGACGTCAATCACCACTGCACACACCAGTCACTGCTGCAGACGTCAATCACCACTGCACACACCAGTCACTGCTGCAGACGTCAAACACCGCTGCACACATCAATCACTGCTGCACACATCAATCACCGCTGCTACACTTCAATCACTGTTGCACACGTCAATCACCGCTTCACACATCAATCACTACTGCGCATGTCAATCACCACTTCACACATCAATCACCGCTGCACATGTCAATCACCACTTCAGACACCAATCACCACTGCTACACGTCAATCACTGCTGCACATGTCAATGACCACTGCATGCATCATTCACCGCTGCACACACCATTCACCGCTGCACAGATCAATCACGGCTGTAGACATCAATCACCGCTGTAGACATCAGTCACCGTTGCATACATTAATCATTGCTGCAAAGATCAATTTCCGCTGCACACATTGATCACTGCAGCACATGTCAATCACTGCAGCACACATCAATCACTACTGCACACTTCAATCACCGCTGCACGCCTCAATCACCGCTGTATACGTCAAACACCGCTGCACACCTTAATCATCACTGCACACATCAATCAGCGCTGCCCATGTCAATCACCGCTGCCCACGTCAATTAGCGCTGCACACATCAATCAGCACTGCCGATGTCAATCACCACTGCACACATCAGTCACCGCTCAACACATTTCCTTTACTTTAGTAAAGTTTTTTCTGCCAGCAGACATCTAATTAGAAGACTGCAGGTATGATTCAGATCACCATCCTAGCACCTGCATGATGTGCTGCTTTTACTTTCTACCTTAAAAACCTGATGGTTGCTTGTCTTTGAATTGAAATAAAAAATAATAATTATTATAATAGAATTATCATATGTACAACTTAATGGCAAAATATTGAAATTACCATATATCCCAAGAACCTGCTGCACTGATATAAAAAAAGGTTTCATCAGTTTTACTCAGTGTAGAAAAAAAAGTTTCTCTAAGGCCTTGTTCACACATACCATCCGTTTTTGCCTAAGGCTAGGCTCACACATGCCATGCGTATTTTTAGGTGTTTTTTTTGGCACCATGCTTTTCTCCATGCGTTTTTACATTTCTGCATGCGTTTTTTAAGGTGTTTTATGACACCCTGCGTTTTTGCATGCGTTTTTGAATCAGCACCAAATAATACTGCAAGGTGCGCTCTTTGGTGCGTTTTTCCCAAAAACGCACGGCACTTTGGGCATGCGTTTTTGCTATTGGGGCATGCGTTTTTTACATGGGGCCTATTTAGAAACAGCAGGTCTCCAAAAACGCAAGTAAAATCTCTATGTGTGACCCTAGCCTTAAATTCGTTTTTGAGAACATTTTGGGCAATTTTTTTTTCAAAGTTTAAAAATGCATATGCGTTTTTTAAAAAAAACATGCCTTTTTATGCAGCAGCCCAAAAACGCTACTAGCTGCCTTTTAGGGTGCTGTAAAAAAAATGCATGTGTTTTTTTAAAATGGGGCCCGATGGGAAACGCACGCGTTAACGCATGGCACATATAGCCACCTGTGTTAACGCATGCGTTAATGCATATGCATTTTTAATGGAAAAATGACTAAGTCCCAAAACTTGCCAAAAATGCCCAGTACCTTAGGGAACACTATTGGCACCCTTAAAAAAACGGATCCGTTTTTCTATGGGCTTAAAAAACGCATTAGGATGTGTGAACAAGGCCTAACTTCTCCTATCCAACAGCTCATAAAAAACAGACAGTACTTGGATGGCATTCCAATGCAGTTTGATTGTTTCACAGATTCATAGACTAACATTGACGATTTTGATCCGACACTCAGATCAATATCGGACATGTCTCTACAATTTTGCATGAACCACTTGGTCCGCAAGCGATAATCAGGCCTCTGAAATGCTTCATTGACTATAATAGGTAAAAATCCAATCCATCAAAAATGTGGATAGTACTCAAAAATTGGATGTCTAAATGAGCCCTAATTGATCTTAGATGCCTTAATGTGCCTGGATAAACTATGCAGGACCATAGTGCCCAATGGACTAGATAGACCATCTATGTAATGTGCTGGAAAATTCCTTTTAGGCCCCCTACACATGAGTGTATAGCTCATGTACATGAAAAACCAGTGCCGGTGCAATCAGTGTTTTCCATCAGTGTGTCAGTCTGAACTTATCACCGGTGTGTCATCCTTGTATCATGCCTGGATCTATCCAGTATGGCCACTTTACACGCGGCTACATTTCTAGCTTATCCACAGGTAACTTACTGGCTGCAGTGAAATCATGGAGACATTATTCCATTTGTACAACAAGATAGAACTATGTCTCCATGATTTCACTGCAGCCAGTAAGTTACCTGTGGATAAGCTAGGAATGTAGCCGCGTGTAAAGTGGCCAGTATGGATAAGGAAAGAAATCACAAAATTTCTCCTATACTTTGCAATGTAAAACATGTATGAAAACCTGCAAAGAATGGTCATACTTGAAGAATTGCTCACTGTTTAAACATTAATGACCTCTCCTTAGGAGAAGTCATCAATGTTTGATTGGTAGGAGTCCAAAACCCGGCACTCTCACCAATCAGCTCTCATCGGTGCCAGCGACAGCCAAAATGAACTGTGTAGTCGTTTGTCCACTATCTAAACATTGACGACCTCTCGTTGGGAGAAGAAGACATGAATCTTGACTGGTAGGAGTCCGAAACTCATCACTTCTGTGGATCAGATGCTCCTGGTGTCGGCAGCAGGTGGCTGGAAGTGGTCAGTACCACAGTTGCACCATCTCCTGATAGCCAAGTAATACACATCCTCCTAATATTCATATCAAACTGTCTGCTTTACCTTGGCTGGCTATCAAAAATGGGGGACCCCACACTTTTTTTTTCAAATTATTTAATTTTTCACTCCACAGCAGCGACCTAAGAGTGAAAGATGAATCCAAGTGTCTTACCCTTGTTGTTCCCATTTCAATGCATCCCTTTTTCCTTCCATTCAGTGATTTTCCTGCTCCCTCAGCCTTCCTAGGGTGTCTGTTGAAAAAATGCTCAAGTTCCTAATAGACACCCATTATACTCATTACTCCATCCAAGCCCATCTGTGTCGGACCCAATCAGTTTGAGTAACGAGCACTCAAGCACTTTAGTGCTCGCTCATCATTAGTGATAATAACATCACATGGTGAACGGGTAGGGGGGTACAAATGAAGATACAAAGTATAACTAATGATACATATATGAAATGAACTAAAAATGAAGTAATGACAAGCAAGTATAGTAACTGAGTATTCACTGAAATAAAACTCAAAGTGAGGCACATAATACAAAAAGAAAACCATGTTTTCAATAGAGTTGAACAGATACAAGTAAAAAAATGATAAAAATATTTATAAAGTAGTTTAAATACATTATAGTGCATAGTAAGGATAAACTCTGAGTACGTACATAGTACACAAAAGGTATTACCTTAGAACACCCTACGCGCGTTTCTTCAAGGCGCTTCTTCAATGGGGCAATGCTATTCACGTGTTATATGTGTTATTGATGGCCCTTGTCATTTGTGCTGCTGGAAAAAAAGGGAATATACACAAAAAAGTGAGTCAGAGCAGATATTAGTACACATGCCTGTAGGAGCAAGTTCCCACTGACCACCAGACAGGTATTACACTCTACACACATTTTTTCAAGGCCTCTTCAATAGGGCAATTTTAAACAGTACAGCAGACGGATGGTACAAAGATATAATCCATGTGTTGTATGTGTTTTTCATTGTCCCAAAGACTTGTAATGACCCTTGTCATTGGTACTGCTGGAAATAAACAGAATATACACAAAAAACTGAGTCAGGACAGATATTATTGAACATGCCTGTAAGAGCATGTTCACACTGACCACCAGACAGACTGAACCTTAAGGAAAAAAGTACCGTATATACCCAAACGTGTGAAAATACCCTGCAACAGATGAATAAAAATCAAGTGCTATAAAAACACAAGGTTCTTAGTACATATGTTTTTGCAAAAACGTACAATGCCATCCCACCGCGTCAAGGTGAACCTACATCGGGACAGTCCCTACTCTAACTATTTTAAAACCTGCCCTTGTGCCTACTGACCTCAGGATGCAGAGTGTGACCTGGGTCATACAGCAATGGGAAGTGATATAAATACTCTGCTCAATAAAGGAGGGGTAGAGCACTCCCTAACTAGTAATAAAACAAGGAGCTGAATTGAATCAACACAAAAAACTGAGCTAGAGCAGACATTAGAGAACATAGCTGTAAGAGCATGTTCAAACTGACCACCAGACAGACTAAACCCTAAGGAAAAAAGTATATACCCCAATGTTGGAAAATACCCTGCAGTAGATAAATAAAAAGCAAGTGCTATAAAACACTGGGTACTTACTACATATACTTTTGCGAAAAAGCACAAAGCCATCCCACCACGTCAAGGTGTACTCACTTCGGGATGGTCTCTACTCTGTTTCAAAACCTGACTTTGTGTCTACTGACCTCAGTCAAAGCCGGATGCAGAGTATGTCCCAGAATAGACTTACAGGAATGGGAGGCGATATAAATATTACGCTCAGTAAAGGATGAGTGGGGCTCTCCCTAAATTGTAATAAAACAAGTAGCTGAATTGAATATATATACAAATAACTGAGTCAGAGCACATCAGTGAACATGCCTGTAAGAGCATGTTGACACTGACCACCAGACAGGTGTTACCTTAGAACACCCTACGCGCGTTTCGTCAAGGCCTCTTCAATGGGGCAATGTTAAACTGTACACAGGGATGACACAGAGATGCTATCTATGCGTTACATGTGTTTTTCATGGTTCCGAAGACTTTTAATGGCCCTTGTTGTTGGCGTTGCTGGAAATAAACGGACAAGTGGGCAGGTCCATAGTTTATAATTGGTATGTGTGGTATCCCTGAAAAAAACAGATGCCACATGTACGAGAAACATAGACATGTGAACAAGGGCAAAGAAAGTATTAGATGAGTAGTGTACATGGGAGGTATTTTCATAGTATACAAGCATTAGCCATCCTGTGGTCCTAACATTGAGGTTAAGAAGGATTTACGTAAAGTCTTTCCTTATGCAAATCATCGGCATCCTTATGATTTAGGAAGACAATGAGAACATAGAGATTTACTTGCACTAGAAAGGAAGGGTTGATTTGCTACAGGACGCATCTGTTTTATCTATATATTTTATAATTTATTATTCATTATGTTGCGCTCCGTTGGGAGCCGTTAGACTGATACATTCATTAAAATATCCGCTCTGCTCATTTGTAATCTTGTGGAGAAGAAAATATCTTAGAATGATTGCGGTTAATTGTTTACTTCTCAATCAGAAAGCAATTACATTGCTAAATTATTTGGGATAATGGATTTTGGGACTACGGTAGGAGCGGTCAGCTAAAATTTAAAGTAAATTTCCAGATATTTTACGGCAGTTTTTCACATTATATTTTGTAGCAAATTGTGCCATCCATTAAAATGAATGGAACCTCTTTGTACAGTTTCCCCAAAAGGTTTATTGTTCTTCAAAGTATAAAGATGTCCTCCTCGGCTCTTCACCCGGTGTTCTTTTTTGATATTGTGGTTCTCCACGCTTCCAGTCTTTGTTCTTTTGGTTTTTCGATACTTACTTGGCCTCACATGGGGTGTGTTGCACTTTATTATTTACTTCCTGTGTTTAATATCTCAGATAAGTTTACTGATGACTTTTGTGGCCAGATTACCCAAAGACGAGAGGCTTGAAGATCTGAAGCCAAGAGTGGAGGACCATTCTTGGAGCTGCAATGTTAGGACAATTGAGGACCACATTGAAGAAGGTCAACGTAACATTATTAAGGTTGTGTTTGTGTACAATATTTTTTAAAGGGATCACATACAGTTCTAGCTAAAGGCCGGAGACTCACTGAGCGAAACACATGCGAGATACTTGCATGAGTTTTGCACGACTCAACCGGAATGGCCACTGACTGTCTGGTCAGGAGCATTGAGCTGCATAGAAACACATGCAGCTGATGTGCTCCTGTCCAGAGAGTCGGTGGCCATTCCGGGTGAGTCGTGCAAAACACATGCGAGTATCTCGCATGCATTTCGCTCAGTGTGTCTCCGGACTTTAGCTAGAACTGTATGTGATCCCTTTAAAAAATATTGTACACAAACACAACCTTAATAATGTTACGTTGACCTTCTTCAATGTGGTCCTCAATTGTCCTACCATTGCGGCTCCAAGAATGCTCCTCCACTCTTGGCTTCAGATCTTCAAGCCTCTCGTCTTTGGGTGTCATACATGTCTTTTCAGGTCAACTGGAGAACTTGCAATTTGCTGTAAGATGATTCACTGCAAATCAATTTTGGGGTAAAATTTGGTGAAACAAGAGAATTTGAATTTCAATCCAGGACCGCCCCCATACTGAAATGGGCCGGCTCTGCCTTGCGGCTGTAGCCGCTAACTTCACAGCAGCCGACCAGCAGAGCAGCCGACGCGCCGGACAGCATGGTAAGTGGGCCGCACATCACCTCTCCAACCCCCCCGCTCTCCAAGTCCGCCAGCACAACTGCCCATAAACCCACCCCGCCCAACCCCCCCCCCTCGCACTCCTCGCCTCTCAGGGCTGCCAAAATGTCACTGCCTCCCGGGTCAAGGTGCACCAGCCCGCCCCGGACTGGAAGTGCCAGAGAGGGTCTACAAGAAGGGGATGAGCAAACTGTACTTCTTACGGAAACTAAGGTTGTTTAGTATGTGCAGCAAAATGTTAGAAATGTTTTATCACTCTGTAGTGGCAAGTACCATGTTTTTGTTCTACCTGTCTGTAGTGCCATCTTTTTAGCAATCGTATGCTGGGAAGTAGTGTGCCGGTGTCTGATGATATTAGGCTCAAGAAGCTTATCCTGAAGGCAAGCAAAACTATGGGCCGCCATCTTGACACTTTTGAAGAGGTAGTAGAGAAACGAGTCGTGCCAACTGCCAACATCAGAGCTCAAATGTGGATGGAGAATGATGGTGGATGGAGTGAATGGCTCCCTCTTCCACCATTGTTGTCTACCGTATCAGTATCCATGATGCCAATTCAGGTGAGAGTGCAATGGGAAGGGGGAAAAATGGGAAAGGACTAGCACCGTGGGCTCCCAGAAATCTGACCCATAGTGGCTGAGTTGTCTGCTGCTATTAGCGTTGTACTCCTGTATAAGATATAAGGTATAGGGATGAGTGAATCCGAACTTGAAAGTTTGCAGTTTATAACAAAGATGTAGTGTCCAGGACTTGGCCTTGAACATGTACTAAAATTAACAATCAGTGTCCGAGTTTGTTGTTTTGGAATTGTTTGTATGTTAATAAAGGATGTTGCATGCGGAAGATGACTGTACACTGCTGTGAAAAATAAAGATTAAAAATATGGTCAATGGTATGCTATGCTGATACCAACTTCTGAGAAGCTGTTACCTTTAGAGCCTCGTTTTGAGAACTTTCTCAGAACAAGGATCTATAGGAATTGATGGGCGTCATGGGACATTACTCTATAGATTATGTGGGAGCTTTCATGATTTATTTTAAAGTAATAAATTGGTGAACGAGTGTGTTATTTTCCTGGGTTTGTATCTTTTTAAACTCTATACTTGCAAGGTTAGTAATGGAAGTGTCAGACATTTATCAATTACTAACACCAGGACTTGATGGCAGCTGTCAATTCACAACTGACATGAACCCCATTAACCTATTACTCCAATGACACCTCACCAGAGCAACTGGGAAAAGGTAGGTGAAGCACCAGAATTGGCACACTTAATGTCATATGCAACTTCTGGCATGGCTATGGGCTAGTTTATTTAGGCTGTGAAGGGTCAAACAGCAATGGCCCTTCCCTGCATAATAATATCAGCACCCAGCTGTCTGCTTTACCTTTGCTGGTTATCAAAAATTGGTGGGATCCAACACAATTTTTCTTATTAGTTTTTAAATAATAAAAAAAAATTGTGAGGGATGCCTTCTCTTTTTAATAGCCAGCCACGCTAAAGCAGACAGCCTGCAGCTGTCTGTTTTACCTGTGCTGGTTATCAAAAATTGGCAGGAGCCCATGCTGTTTTTTTTTCTATTTATCATATCCACACATTTTCACCCCATTTTACTTCCTTTTGCAGCCCCCTAGTCCTTACCATTTTGAAACCAATTTTCAGCACAGACATTCAGGTCCCCATTGACTCGTGCATGGTGAAGAATTCAGCATCAGGTTTAGGTCAAGACGAGGTCCCGAACCAAACGTTTTTTTTCAAGTCGAGGCAAATCTAAATCCTCCTGAAAATCCATGGGTCTGCTCATGACTAATGGTCTAATAACAAAAAAGAAAGGTCTAAATTTCCTATTCTTCAAGATCCTATTATCCTACTGACAGCAGAGGTTGATATCCTAATATGCGCAAGTGGTGACCTGTTTGATGTTAACTGGTCCTAATCTGCCATAGGCAGCCCGATAGAGTTGATGAGTAATACCAATTAGGATATCAATAAACAAAGCAAATGAGTTCTTCCCAAAAGGTACAAGGATAAGTACGGTGATCAGATCAACGGACCGATTGGAAATGCTCGTGAAAAAGAAAGGGGGAGAAAAATAGGGTCTTATCCAACTCGGACCAAATGAATACTGTATGAAGAACTTTGCTCACCTTTTGTGGTTGTGTGAGACACAACCGCTGTAGTTTCTTATGAAGGTATAGCTGCCACAGAGCCACAGGTGGGATAATTCATAAACCAGGAGAAGAAAATGGGTCCTATTGCACTGTCAAATTGATCACAAGAGTCCTCATCTGTCTGTAGTTTTTGTATTAGTTATCACATTTTGAAGCTAGTGTAGTGACCCGGTCCAGACTGTGTCTGTCCCTTTAGTACCACAGGACTGAAACTAGCTCCTACACGCTACAACTCACTCTCTAACTACCCTCTAAGTTTATTCTTTTGCACTTGTGAACTTTAGATATGGACTTCCAGTGACATCCATTTATATTTAATGTATTTCTCATTTGTTGTGTTCCAACACCATCTACTGGTGTGGTGTATATTTGCTTTAGAGTCTGAAGTGTATATTGGGTGTTCTCCTATTAGTTCAGTGACTCGGTCACATAGTTCAATAGGTGGAGCTACTTCCAGCCTCTGTTTGATTAGATGGAGCTGGAACTCCTGAGTTCTGGCCAAGACTCCACAGAAAGCAAAGCACACATAGACACCCCCTTTACCACAAGAGTTACTGCCAGGCCCAAGACCTTAAATCCTCTGTTTTCCTCAGACAGTATGCTAAAGTCTTCCTATCCTGAATCCCCGCTGTCCAGATCCACCCATGCTCCTTCAAACAGTAAGGCATAATGAGTATATAAAAGAACCTACTGCCCTGGTTGGAAAAGATTAAGGGTCCTTCATCCCATCGCAAGAGTGGCTTGCACGCCATTGTCCAAGCACCAGCTCTCCAGTCCTCGTGGTGCACTAGGAAACTTTTACATTTATCTTCAAGTACTTTTGCACGTGCTGTGACTAGCCAAGAATTCTAAGTCTGTACAATCTTTTTATTATACCTAATTTTCCACTCTAATCTACAAAAGACTCTAAACCTTCCCATAAAAGCATACAATCAGTGCTCTTAAAGCTCCAAAACCCTAATTGCCCTTCAGTATTCAACTCCAAACTGTATTTGTCGTGGCCTACCCACAAAAACTGTGGAACATCTATTCCATGCTAGATTCCCTCATTTCTGCTGTAGTAAAGCAACTGTTATCCCTGAGACCTGTGACTATAGTCATTCCATAGGCTGTGGGGGTGGATAACAGGGAACATCAGCCTCTTAGACCACCCAGGGAACACGGCCTCTGCATGTTCATGCCAGCACAGTAATCGAGGCATATTAAACATTTGGGGTCCCCGGTCCCTTACACTAGTCACTAGCTTCGACTAATAAAAATCTATAGAGAAATGAGGACACTTTGTATCAGTCTGGCAGTGCAGTAGGATCCAAACATTAAGAAGGAAATACTCCAAATAAAAATATACATGTAGTACCTATTAAAAAGTTATTGTATAAAAGTTTGAGTTATCGGAGCTCAGTATGCTGGCACCCAACACATTTCTTTCTTTAATAATGGTGTCCCATTAGGATTCATGTAAGAGTTATTCCAAACCTCGTAAAACCTGGGTCCTACGGTGAATCCATGCTGAGTACTGGCGTCCTCCACTCTCCAATCTCTCCGTGGATGACGCCCAAGGCTTAAAATAATGTTCTCCAAAGTTTCTAATACTGTTGGTTTTCAACTTCTAAGACAACTAAACAATATAAACTTCTGACTTTAACGCGGCGTTCTGTGTCTGATGGACCCCTGACGCTATACATCATGTGAGATGGCGTTAAAAGCAAACGCCACTTCACTTCCATCAGGCACAGCTTCATATTTTAGCAGGAATTTTGAGATACTTATAAATATTTAAGAAAGGATTTTCATGTTTTCAAGTTTTTCCTTTGTGGTCTCAGTGAAACCTTTATTATGTACCTGAGAAAACTATTTAGCATAATTCTGAAGACAGGAAAATGGTAAAATCTTATGTTTATGGGGAAAAAAAAGTTTCTTCCTCTATGTTAATGGCGCTTTGTTGTTTCTTTGATTTGTCAAAAACTTGGACAGATGTTACTTTAATGTGTATGGTGAATTATAGATAACACTACACATAAAGCATTTTCGGTTTGTGATCCTTTAGTTTGTGCTAAGACACATTTTTTTTACAATGAAGAATGATCTGGGTAAAGCTATTTTTATAGTGTTTTTCCGACATGCTGAAAAAGTATATATAAAAAAATCACCACCAAAACTCTTGAAACAAACGTCATGACATCTTTTTGGAATGTATGACTTTTAATCAAACTCAGCACCACCAAATTAGAACTGAACAATTGAACCTTTGTACACACATCTCTCATGGTATCAAAGTTCCAATAACTGTCAAGACTAGTCAAATGATATCATTATTATTATTATTCATTATTATAGTGCCATATATTTCATGGCACTTTACATGTGATAAGGGGTTCATACTAAAAAAAAGTTCAAAATTCATGACCAATACAAGGCATGGACTGGTACCGGAGGTGAGAGGACCCTGCCCATGAGGACTCACAGTCTAAAAGGGATGGGTGACGATACAATGGGGGAGGTGAGAGGACCCTGCCCATGAGGACTCACAGTCTAAAAGGGATGGGTGAGGATACAGTAGGTGAGGAGAGAGGACCCGGCCCATGAGGACTCACAGTTTACAAGGGATGGGTGAGGATACAGTAGGTGAGGAGAGAGGACCCTGCCCATCAGAATTCACAGTCTACAAGAGATGAGAGAGGATACAGTAGGTGAGGAGAGAGGACCCTGCCCATCAGAATTCACAGTCTACAAGAGATGAGAGAGGATACAGTAAGTGTGGAGAAAAGACCTTTCCCGTGAGGGCTCACAGTCTACACGAGAGAGGAAAGGATACAGCAGGAGAGGAGAGAGGACCCTGCCCACAAGGGCTCACAGTCTACAAATGAGGGGTGAGAATGCAGCAGGGGTGGAGAGAGGACCCTGCCCACAAGGGCTCACAGTCTAAATGAGATGAGAGAGGATACAGTAGGTGTGGAGAAAAGACCCTTCCTGTGAGGGCTCACAGTCTACAAGAGATAGGAGAGTATACAGCAGGAGAAGAGAGAGGACACTGTCCATGAGGGTGCACAGTTTACAAGGGATGGGTTAGGATACAATAGGGGAGGAAAGAAGACCCTGCCCATGTGGACTCACAGTCTACAAGGGATGGGTGAGGATATAGTGTCAGGGTGAGGAGATATATTTTATACCTTTTTGTATTCATATATATATATAAAAATATATATATCTTTGTATTTCATATAAGAAACATAAGTTTTTCCTTAATCTATATATGCATATATATTCAACCATTGAAGAAGACTGTTGGAAGCTGTTTGCTGGATTTTAGTGCCAGGATGTACAAAGAGGCCCTGAGAAGACACTTGAGATTCCCTACATTCCAGTGCCAGGAGGCGCTGGAAGGAAAGATGAGATCTTCTACATTCCAGAGGCCTGATGATGACATCTCAGCAGGAGGAAGGATGAATTAAATAGAAGAACAAGAACTAATCACTAACATTAGATTTAGATATATTTGCTTAACCCCGCCTGATTCTGGTTATTGCACGCCTTTCCTTTCACAATATATAATGTAGTGTAATCGAAATAAAGTTCAGTTGCTGATGACCGTTGTTTGTACCTATATAAGCACGGGCATGTTTAAGCTTGAACCAGATACCTTTGTCTGACTCAACTTATTTGGGTACCCCATGCTCTTAGTCTAATTTGGAGTGACTGGTGAAGGAGTGCATTGTCGCGTCGCCCTGACAATAGTAGGTGAGCAGAGAGGACCCTGCCTATAAAAGCTCACAATGAACAAAGGATGGAAGATGATACAGTAGGTAAGGAGAGATGACTCTGCCCACAAGAGCTGACAGTCTTAAAGGGATTGGTGAGGATACAGTGAGGAGGAGAAAAGATACTGCCATTGAAGGCTTACACTCTACAAGGGATGGATGAGAACATGGGTGTACCCAGGATCAAAACTAGGGGGGGCAAGCTATGGTCATTCAGGTTGCGCCCGCTTCTTGTACCATCACTGCGCAGCAGCACACGAGCTGCTAAGAGTCCCGTGTGTTTCACTGAGCCTCCTGCGCCGTACCCTGCGCTTCCTCTTACTACAGGGGTGATGCCATGCATTGCACAGTGGAACGCATAAAAAGCAGGAAGCACTACCTTCTCCTAGTGTGGACTAGGTGTCACTCCTGCTTTTATGCGTTCCACTGTGCAACGCTCGGCGTCACGACCTCCTCCTGTATCTTCAATTTTGGGAAGCTGCGGTGGAACCAGGAGATGTAAGTACAGATTTTTTTTAAGGAGTACACGCTGGCCAGAGGAGTATGGGAGGGGGGGAAAGGGGGTGGCTCACTGTGGCTGCATTATACTGTATGGAGAATTATGAGGCTGTACTGTGCTATATGGAAGGCTGTACTATGCTAAACACAGGACTGTGAGGGTGCATTAGACTGTATGGAGGGCTATATGGAGAACTATGGGGGTGCATTATATTACATGGAGGACTATTGATGGTGCATTATACTGTATAGAGGACTATGGGTGAATTATACTATATGGAGAATTATAGGAGTGCATTATACTGTATGGAGGTGCATTATAATGTATGGAGGCATATGAGGCTATATTATACTATATAGAGGATAGTGGGGTTGCATTATGATAATTGGATGACTATGGGGGTACCTTATGAATGGGGGACTATGGGGTGCATTATAATACATAGAGGACTATGGGAATACATTGTAATGTATGGAGGAATGTGGGGATGCATTATAATAATTGGAGCACTATGGTGGCTGAGGAGGAGGACCATATAAACCATGATGGGGGACATATATACCACGATAAAGGCCATATTCCAGGAGGAGGACCATATACAGCAGGATAAGGGACATTAATACATAATGAAGGGGGAGAGGGGTCAATTTGTGAGTATAGGATTTAGAATGTTACACGGGGCCCATACATCTGACCAACGTGCACGCAGAAGGTGGGGGGCCTACATTGCGCACCTGTGCCCATCAGACTTATTGCGCCACTGGGGAGCCCTATGGGGGTCGGGGGCTGTATATGACATGGGCGGGCTGCCGTCAGGGGCCGGGCGAGATTAATACATTTAATATATTAATATATTTGCTCCGAACGTTGCACCCATTCTTATTTTCAGGGGGGAGGCATACACACACAGGGGCATACACTCGCAGGGGCATACACTCGCAGTACGGTGGCTCAGTGGTTAGCACTGTATACGGTGGCTCAGTGGTTAGCACTGTAAATGGTGGCTCAGTGATTAGCACTATATACGGTGGCTCAGTGGTTAGCACTGTATACCGTGGCTCAGTGGTTAGCACTGTATACGGTGGCTCAGTGGTTAGCACTGTATACGGTGGCTCAGTGGTTAGCACTGTACGGTGGCTCAGTGGTTAGCACTGTATGGTGGCTCAGTGGTTAGCACTGTATGGTGGCTCAGTGGTTAGCACTGTATATGGTGGCTCAGTGGTTAGCACTGTATACGGTGGCTCGGTGGTCAGCACTGAGGCTGGAGGGGTGAGCGCAGGAGGACAGAGGCTGGAGGGGTGAGCGCAGGAGGACAGAGGCTGGAGGGGTGAGCGCAGGAGGACAGAGGCTGGAGGGGTGAGGGCAGGAGGACAGAGGCTGGAGGGGTGAGGGCAGGAGGACGGAGGCTGGAGGGGTGAGGGCAGGAGGACGGAGGCTGGAGGGGTGAGCGCAGGAGGACAGAGGCTGGAGGCCTCCATCACAAGCACAGTGCAGCCAACTTCATCTTTATTTACTTTACATTTATTTTACACTCACTGTTATCCTCCAGCTGCTCTGTCTCTGCCTCCAGCCCCCCACAGTCCACAGGGCAGCTGCACAGGCTCTTCTGCTCCCGGGGCGGCACTGCAGCGTGTAGCATTGCACACACACACATTGCACACACACACACACATTACACACACATTGCACACACACACTAGTGATGGGCGAATCCTAAATTACTCGGAATCGCTTGACTCTAGCGAGTCCTAGCACAGGACTCGCTACTCGTTGCGAGTCTAGCGAGTCCAATGTTAATGAATGGGGAAGCGAGTAATAGCGAGTAGTGTGAGATTTACAAATCGCAGATGTGTCTCCGAAGCTTCAGCCTGAAGCAATCCTAGTTTTGTCATTTATTTGCATTGCTCGTTTACTTTGTAAGTAATCGCTGACTCGCACAGATAAGAGTCCTGTCTTCTCTGTGCTGGCTGCCAGCTCCAGGGTCCTAGAGCCTGCCTGCTGCCTGATGTAGCAGTGCTGAGATTGTTCTCAGTCTGCTCATTCCCTGTGTACAGACATGAATGTCTGTGCACAGAGATGATGTAGCAGAGCTGAGATTGTTCTCAGTCTGCTCATTCCCTGTGTACAGACATAAATGTCTGTGCACAGAGATGATGTAGCAGAGCTGAGATTGTTCTCAGTCTGCTTATTCCCTGTGCATAGACATCTATATTTATGTACAGGGGATGTAGCAGAGAGGACATCGCGTTTTGGACTGCGTCGGACGGAAGAGGATTTTTTTAATTAAAGATGGAGACCCTAATGGCTTTTTTTTTATTTCTAATAAAAAATTTTCCTTGTGTTGTGTTTTTTTTAAAACAATTTAATAGAAATTCATGGCGGTCATGTCTAATATTGGCGTGACCGCCATAAATTTCGGGCTTAGGGTCAGCTGATAGTACAAAGCTGGCCCTAACCTCTATTACCCAGCGTGCCACCGCTACCAGGGCCGCTGGAAGAGCGGGGTTCAGCGCCAGAGGATGGCGCTTCAATGAACGCGCCATCTTCTGGGGCGGCTGCGGGCTGCAATTTGCAGCGGGGGGTGCCCAGAAAGCTTGGGCATCCCTGCGCTGCGGATTCCAGCCCCCAGCTGCTTAGCTGTACCTGGCTAGACATAGAAATTGCGCGGAGCCCCACGCATTTTTTTTTAATTATTTCATGAATTTCAGAGTCAGAGTCTCAGAGTCAGAATCTCAGAATTTCATGAAATAATAAAAAAAAAATGCGTGGGGCTCCGCGCAATTTCTATGTCTAGCCAGGTACAGCTAAGCAGCTGGGGGCTGGAATCCGCAGCGCAGGGATGCCCAAGCTTTCTGGGAACCCCCCGCTGCAAATTGCAGCCCGCAGTCGCCCCAGAAGATGGCGCGTTCATTGAAGCGCCATCCTCTGGCGCTGAACCCCGCTCTTCCAGCGGCCCTGGTAGCGGTGGCACGCTGGGTAATAAAGAGGTTAGGGCCAGCTTTGTATTATCAGCTGGCCCTAAGCCCGAAATTTATGGCGGTCACGCCAATATTAGACATGACCGCCATGAATTTCTATTAAATTGTTTTAAAAAAAACACAACACAAGGAAAATTTTTTATTAGAAATAAAAAAAAAAGCCATTAGGGACTCCATCTTTAATTAAAAAAATCCTCTTCCGTCCGACGCAGTCCAAAACGCGATGTCCTCTCTGCTACATCCCCTGTGCATAAATATAGATGTCTATGCACAGGGAATAAGCAGACTGAGAACAATCTCAGCTCTGCTACATCATCTCTGTGCACAGACATTCATGTCTGTACACAGGGAATGAGCAGACTGAGAACAATCTCAGCTCTGCTACATCATCTCTGTGCACAGACATTCATGTCTGTACACAGGGAATGAGCAGACTTAGAACAATCTCAGCACTGCTACATCATCTCTGTGCACAGACATTCATGTCTGTACACAGGGAATGAGCAGACTGAGAACAATCTCAGCACTGCTACATAATGTCTGTGAGCAGGTGGGGTCTAGGACCCTGGAGCTGCACAGAGAAGACAGCTGGACTCGGCTCGCAAAGAAACAGCAGTTATCTGCGAGTTTCCCTGCTATCACTGGCACAGTAGCCAGTGATTACTCGCACGAGTCTAATGCAAACAATGGCAATCCTAGTTTTGTCAGCGTTTCTGACAAAACTAGGATTGATATTGATTTGCATTGGACTCGTGCGAGTAATCACTGGGAAACTCGCAGAGTACCGAGTCCTGCGAGTCCCTTACTACTCGCCGAGTAACGAGTCCTAGCGAGTAGATTCGCCCATCCCTAACACACACACATTGCACATACACACATTGCACACACACACACATTGCACACACATACACATTGCACACACACACACATTATACACACACACATTGCACACACACACACATTGCACACACACACACATTGCACACACACACATACATTGCACACATACACACATTGCACACACACACATTGCGCACACACACATTGCACACACACACACATTGCACACACACACATACATTGCACACACACACATTGCACACACACACATTGCGCACACACACACATTGCACACACACACACACATTGCGCACACACACACTGCACACACACACACATTGCACACACACACACATTGCACACACACACACACATTGCGCACACACACACACTGCACACACACACACATTGCACACACACACACATTGCACACACACACATACATTGCACACACACACATTGCACACACACACATTGCGCACACACACACATTGCACACACACACATTGCACACACATTGCACACACACACATTGCACACACACACACATTGCACACACACACACATACATTGCACACACACACATACATTGCACACACATACATTGCGCACACACACACATTGCACACACACACACACATTGCACACACACACATTGCACACACACACATTGCACACACACACATTGCACACACACACACACACACATTGCACACACACACACATTGCACACACACACATTGCACACACTGTCACTCTGCACACAAAACCTGGCTGCACAACACACTGCACCTTCTTTCCTTGGGGCCACTCACCACCTGCCCTCTTCTGCTGTCCTCTCTTCATTTCCTCTGCTGTCCGTTCACCTGACAGTGCTGTGCCGCCGGCTCCTCTTGAGTCCGCCCTCAGCACTGAGTCTGACCCCTCACTCAGCACTCGGCCGGGAGACAGTGCTGCTCCTTTGACTCCCAAAGAGGAGGGGGGGGCGGGGGCGGCGGCGGTGGCCGCTCCGGAACAAAAAAAGCCCTGGTTACAGTACTACAGTAGGTGCCATGTGGGGTACGCAGTGCCACGCTCACCCGGGGCAGCCTCTTGGGGGGCACCTTTCCCCCCTGCCCCACGCTGGGTACGCCCATGGATGAGAATACAGTAGGTGAGGAGAGATGACCCTGCCTGCAAAAGCTCACAGTCTACAAAGAATATGATACAGTAGGTGACGAGAAAGGATCCTGCCCACTAGGCTCACAGTCTACAAGAGGTGGGGTAGGATGCAGTAGGTGAGGAAAGAGGACCCTGCTTGCAAAGGCTCACTGTCTACAAGGGATGGGTGAGCATACAGTAAGTGAGGAGAGAAGACCATGCCCACGAGGTTCACTGTCTACAAGGGATGAGTGAGTATACAGTAGGTAAGGGGAGAGGACCTTGCCATGAGGGCTCACAGTTTAAAAGGAATGGGTGAGGATACAGCAGGAAGGAGAGAGGACACTGCCCATGGGGGCTCACAGTCTACAAGGGATGGGTGAGGATACAGTAGATGAGGAGAGAGGACCCTCCCTACGAGGTCTCACAGTTTACAATAGATGGGTGAGGATACAGTAGGTGAGGAGAGAGGACCCCTGCCCATAAGGGCTCACAGTCTACAAAGGATGGGTGAGAATACAGTGGGGGAGGAGAGAGGACCTTGCCCATGAAGGCTCACAGTCTACAAAAGATGAAAGAAGATACAGTAGATGTGGAGAGAAGACCATTCGCACAAGTGCTCACTGTCTACAAGAGATGGGTGAGGATACAATAGGTGAGGAGAGAAGACCCTGCCTACAAGAGCTCACCATCTTCAATAAATTGGTGAGGATACAGAGAGGAGGTGAGAAGACGCTGTCGCTATCCTACAATCCATCGCGGCACCATTAGTTGCGCAGTTTGTGACTGCAAGTGACATCATGTCACTGCTATTCCTTTGGGAGATCAGCGGCGCTAGCTGATCTCCTGGCGCAGGGAGGTCAGCGGCAACACAGCTGGGAGAGGAGCGGCCCCAGCCGCTCTTCTTCCAGCTGCTCACATCGGAAGTACGCTGACCGCCATATTGGAACACCCAAGTTCTGGGTATTCCGATATGGCGGTCGGAATTCAAATCCCCCGCCAAGCCGTGCATCTTTGCTCATTGGCTGAGCACTGCTGGGGCTCAGCCAATGAGCGGAGCGGGATTCAAATCCCCCGCCAAAGCTGCGCGGCACCGCTCTCTGGCTGAGTGGTGCAGGATTCAAATTCCCCGCCAAAGCCGCATTGCACCGCTCATTGGTTGAGCGCCCCTGGCACTCAGCCAATGAGCGGCATGAGATTCAAGAAAAATGGAAACAAAGAAACATAAAATGGCCATGGTGTGACGGGATTAAAGAGACAGACATCATAGTGAACGTAGTGATGGATTTTGTGTAACATGGTCCTGGAACCCTCCTCATGAATCTTTCCCATTCTTCCGCTCCTCTCATCTCCTTCATACTTTTCTCTTTATTACATAGAAGTTCATGTATCAGAATTTCATCCACTTTGTGAAACTCTCGACAATTAGAATTGGCTCAAAACTTTTCAATTACATTTTTTTTTCCCTCTTTGGTTAAAATGTTGGAAATCATCATGGTCTTTATTTAGGAATTATTATACCAATTACAATTGTGAGTCAAATACTTAATTAAATTAGAGGCGAGTTATTATAGAAAATACATTGGAGTGACAATAATGGAGATGTGCGGAGGCATTTAACAATGCTAATGCTTGTCTGGTAATGTGACATAGATTTGAAGGATGCTGCAACCTTGAATTTAAAGTGCAATTAGTCTCGCTGATAAATGCGGTATAGAAAACGAGGTGTTACAATGCGTGGAGGGAGGGCCCGGGAAATAATGGAAAGATTCACCGCAGTGTTTAGGGGTTTTGTTTTATATCATGTAAAGTATGGGGGGGAATATACAAAGAACAAGAGAGATTTCATTCAGATGAGTTACATTAAAGCTCAGTGTTAGGACATTATTACATCATTTGCAGAATATATGATCACAATATGTTTTTACCCGGAATCCTTTTAGTGAATCGACGAGCGAATCTGACAAAATCTTAGAATTTTGCTAGGAAATTCAGTTTGAATTTACTTTTTTGGCGGCACGGTGGCTTAGTGGTTAGCACTGTATATGATGGCTCAGTGGTTAGCACTGTATATGGTGGCTTAGTGGTTAGCACTGTATATGATGGCTCAGTGGTTAGCACTGTATATGATGGCTCAGTGGTTAACATTGTATGGTGGCTCAGTGGTTAGCACTGTATGGTGGCTCAGTGGTTAGCACTGTATATGGTGGCTTAGTGGTTAGCACTGTATATGGTGGCTCAGTGGTTAGTACTGTGTATGGTGGCTCAGTGGTTAGCACTGTATGGTGGCTCAGTGGTTAGCACTGTATTTGGTGGCTCAGTGGTTAGCACTGTATACGGTGGCTCAGTGGTTAGCACAGTATATGGTGGCTCAGAGGCTAGCACTGTATATGGTGGCTTAGTGGTTAGCACTGTATATGATGGCTCAGTGGTTAGCACTGTATATGGTGGCTTAGTGGTTAGCACTGTATATGATGGCTCAGTGGTTAGCATTGTATGGTGGCTCAGTGGTTAGCACTGTATGGTGGCTCAGTAGTTAGCACTGTATATGGTGGCTTAGTGGTTAGCACTGTATATGGTGGCTCAGTGGTTAGTACTGTGTATGGTGGCTCAGTGGGTAGCAGAGTATACGGTGGCTCAGTGGTTAGCACTGTATACGGTGGCTCAGTGGTTAGCACTGTATGGTGGCTTAGTGGTTAGCACTGTATATGGTGGCTCAGTGGGTAGCAGAGTATACGGTGGCTCAGTGGTTAGCACTGTATATGGTAGCTCAGTGGTTAGCACTGTATATGGTGGTTCAGTGGTTAGCTCTGTATATGGTGGCTCAGTGGTTAGCACTGTATGGTAGCTTAGTGGTTAGCACTGTATGGTGGCTCGGTGGTTAGCACTGTATATGGTGGCTCAGTGGTTAGCACTGTATGATGGCTTAGTGGTTAGCACTGTATATGGTGGCTCAGTGGTTAGCACTGTATATGGTGGCTCAGTGGTTAGCTCTGTATATGGTGGCTCAGTGGTTAGCACTGTATGGTAGCTTAGTGGTTAGCACTGTATGGTGGCTCAGTGGTTAGTATTGTATGGTGGCTCAGTGGTTAGCACTGTATATGGTGGCTCAGTGGGTAGCACTGTTTATGGTGGCTCAGTGGGTAGCAGAGTATACGGTGGCTCAGTGGTTAGCACTGTATATGGTGGCTCAGTGGTTAGCACTGTATGGTGGCTCAGTGGTTAGCACTGTATATGGTGGCTCAGTGGGTAGCAGAGTATACGGTGGCTCAGTGGTTAGCACTGTATACGGTGGCTCAGTGGTTAGTATTGCATGGTGGCTCAGTGGTTAGCACTGTATATGGTGGCTCAGTGGTTAGCACTGTATATGGTGGCTCAGTGGTTAGCACTGTATATGGTGGCTCAGTGGTTAGCACTGTATATGGTGGCTCAGTGGTTAGCACTGTATGGTGGCTCAGTGGTTAGCATTGCATGGTGGCTTAGTGGTTAGCACTGTATGGTGGCTCAGTGGTTAGCACTGTATACGGTGGCTCAGTGGTTAGTATTGTATGGTGGCTCAGTGGTTAGCACTGTATACGGTGGCTTAGTGGTTAGCACTGTATGGTGGCTCAGTGGTTAGCACTGTATACGGTGGCTCAGTGGTTAGTATTGTATGGTGGCTCAGTGGTTAGCACTGTATGTGGCTCAGAGGTTAACACTGTGTGGTGGCTCAGTGGTTAGCACTGTACGGTGGCTCAGTGGTTAGCACAGTACGGTGGCTCAGTGGTTAGCACTGTATGGTGGCTCAGAGGTTAGCACTGTATGGTGGCTCAGAGGTTAGCACTGTATGGTGGCTCAGTGGTTAGCACTGTATGGTAGCTCAGTGGTTAGCACTGTATGGTGGCTCAGTGGTTAGCACTGTATGGTGGCTTAGTGGTTAGCACTGTATGTTGGCTCAGTGGTTACCATTGTATGGTGGCTTAGTGGTTAGCACTGTATGGTGGCTCAGTGGTTAGCACTGTATGGTGGCTCAGTTGTTAGCACTGTATGGTGGCTCAGTGGTTAGCCAGTATATGGTGGCTCAGTTGTTAGCACTGTACGGTGGCTCAGTGGTTAGCACTGTATGGTGGCTTAGTGGTTAGCACTGTATGGTGGCTCAGTGGTTAGCACTGTATGGTGGCTCAGTGGTTAGCACTGTATGGTGGCTCAGTTGTTAGCACTGTACGGTGGCTCAGTGGTTAGCACTGTATGGTGGCTTAGTGGTTAGCACTGTATGTTGGCTCAGTGGTTACCATTGTATGGTGGCTCAGTGGTTACCACTGTACGGTGGCTCAGTGGTTAGCACTGTATGGTGGCTCAGTTGTTAGCACTGTATGGTGGCTCAGTGGTTAGCCAGTATATGGTGGCTCAGTTGTTAGCACTGTACGGTGGCTCAGTGGTTAGCACTGTATGGTGGCTTAGTGGTTAGCACTGTATGGTGGCTCAGTGTTTAGCACTGTATTGTGGCTCAGTGGTTAGCACTGTTCGGTGGCTTAGTGGTTAGCACTGTATGGTGGCTCAGTGGTTAGCACTGTAAGGTGGCTTAGTGGTTAACACTGTATGGTGGCTCAGTGGTTAGCACTGTATATGGTGGCTCAGTTTTTAGCACTTTATGGTGGCTCAGTGGTTAGCACTGTATAGCAGCTCAGTGGTTAGCACTGTATATGGTGGCTCAGTGGTTGGCACTGTATGGTGGCTCAGTGTTTGGCACTATATGGTGGCTCAGTGGTTGGCACTGTATTGTGGCACAGTGGTTTGCACTGTATACGGTGGCTCAGTGGTTAGCACTGTATGATAGTTCAGTAGTTGGCAATGTAAAGTGGCTCAGCGGTTGGCACTATATATTGACTCAGTGGTTAGTACTGTAATGTGGCACAGTGATTGGCACTGTATAGTATCTCAGTGGTTGTCACTGTACGGTGGCTCAGTAGTTGGCACTGTATGGTAGCTCAGTGGTTGATACTGTATGGTGGCTCAGTAGTTGGCACTGAAAAGTGGCTCAGTGGTTGGCTCTGTATGGTGGGCTCAATGATTGGCACAGTACAGTGGGCTCAATGGTTGGCACTGTATGATGCATCGGTGGTTAGCACTTAATGGTGGCCCAGTAGTTAGTACTATATGGTAGTTAAGTGGTTGGCACTGTATGGTGGCTCAGTGGTTGGTACTTTATGATAGCGTAGTGGTTTTCACTGTACAGTCGCTCAGTGGTTACCACTGTATGGTGGCTCAATGGATGGCACTATAAGGTAGCTCAGTCATTAGCACTTTATGGTGGCTCAGTGATTGGCACTGTACAGTGGCTCAGTGGTTGACACTGTCTGGTGGGCTCAGTAATTAGCAGGGTACAGTTGTGGCTTAGTGATTGGCACTTTGTGGTGTCTCAGTGGTTGGCATTGTATGATGGTGGGTAAGTGGTTAGCACTACAGTCTTTCAGTGTTGGGGTCCTGGGTTCAAATTTCACCAAGGATGACTTCTGGAAGGAGGCTGCATATTTTGCCAGTGTTTGCATTGCTTTCTTCTCACACTCCAAAGACATACTGATAGGATACTTAGATTATGTGAGCTCCAATGGGGACAAGGTTGCAAATGTATTTAAAGCGCTATGGAGTTAAAAGTGCTATATCAATGAATAAATATTATTACTTATGATTAATTTGTATCTTATTATTTTTTGCGTGAGGGAAAAGAAATAGGAAAGCGCACCATGTGAAGCACCAGTGGTCTAGTGAGAACCGATCACATTAAGATGGGGAGATTAGCTGCTCACCTGAGCTGATTGCCCAGGCATGCACAACCACGGTAGTAGGCATGGTTACGTGTCCACATGTTTCTACTCCGAGACCGGTCCTGTGCCTTCCTGGTCCAATCATGTGGGGACTCAGCCCGGTCACGTGATTGCCGGCAGTTGTGTCAGTTAAGGTCCTCTAACCAGGAAGCGGCATCTATGGCACCAAGCTGCACCGGCCTCAATCTCTCAAGGGCATGGTAATGTAGTAAAACAAATATTCCGGTCAGAAATGGAGCGCTATGACCAATAGAGCACACTAAAGATGATTTGTGGCAACAAACCTTTTATTAAGCACTACGCGTTTTGGTAGCGGAACGCTACCTTCCTCAGGTGGATTTTAATATTATTATTCTTTGTGATCTTTAAATCATTCACCACCCAACACTTTGTATTTTAATTGTTTCCTCCTCTTCTTCCAAGAGCCATAACTTTTTTATTTTTCCATCAATATAGCCGTATGAGGGATTATTGTTTGCAGGATGAGTTGTTCTTTTGAATGTCATCATATAGTGTACTGTAAATATGGAAAAAAAAATCCCAAGTGCAGTGAAATTGCAAAAAAAGTGCAATTTCATTTTAGAAAGAAAAAGCTTAAATGGAAGAGGGGTGAACAACAGTGTACCATACTGTATATCTGACGGAACTTTTTAGAAAACAGGGGAGTAATGAAATCACCTGTTAGGGTTGTGAGACGTCACAACCGCTTTTTGCACCTTTGACAACTTTAATGTGAAGCTATTCCACGGTTTGCAGCGGTCATCCCTCAATATGAATCCAGGATTGCAGAAAGGGGACTAATGGACGCACTCCAGCTCCAAATAATGCCAAATTCAAAGGTTGTGTGATTTCATCAGGTGGTATTTATTCTATGTGTTTCAGGGACGAACCCCTTCTTCAGGAATACCACAAAAATGACACAGTACAGAGATTAACTTTATTTTGCATTTATTTACCATGTTCACTATATGGTAACACAGACATGTCGGCATGATGTCTCGGGTCAGTACTATATGGTAACACTGAAATGTCAGCATGATGTCTCGGGTCAGTACTATATGGTAACACTGATGTGTCGGTATGATGTCTCGGGTCAGTACTATATGGTAACACTGAAATGTCGGTATGATGCCCCAAGTCAGTACTATATGGTAACACAGACATGTCGGCATGATGTCTCGGGTCAGTACTATATGGTAACACTGAAATGTCGGTATGATGCCCCAAGTCAGTACTATATGGTAACACAGACATGTCGGCATGATGTCTCGGGTCAGTACTATATGGTAACACTGAAATGTCGGTATGATGCCCCAAGTCAGTACTATATGGTAACACTAACATGTCGGTATGATGCCTCGGGTCAGTATTATATGGTAACACTGATGTGTTGGTATGATGTCTCGGGTCAGTACTATATGGTAACACTGACGTGTCAGTATGATGTCTTGGGTCAGTACTATATGGTAACACTGATGTGTCGGTATGATGCTTCGGGTCAGTACTATATGGTAACACTGACGTGTCGGTATGATGTCTTGGGTCAGTGCTATATGGTAACACTGAAATGTCGGTATGATGCCTCGGGTCAGTATTATATGGTAACACTGATGTGTCGGTATGATGTCTCGGGTCAGTACTATATGGTAACACTGACATGTCGGTATGATGTCTCGGGTCAGTACTATATGGTAACACTGAAATGTCGGTATGATGCCCCAAGTCAGTACTATATGGTAACACTAACATGTCGGTATGATGCCTCGGGTCAGTACTATATGGTAACACTGACGTGTCGGTATGATGTCTCGGGTCAGTACTATATGGTAACACTGACGTGTCGGTATGATGTCTCGGGTCAGTACTATATGGTAACACTGATGTGTCGGTATGATGTCTCGGGTCAGTACTATATGGTAACACTGACGTGTCGGTATGATATCTCGGGTCAGTACTATATGGTAACACTGAAATGTCGGTATGATGCCCCAAGTCAGTACTATATGGTAACACTAACATGTCGGTATGATGCCTCGGGTCAGTATTATATGGTAACACTGATGTGTCGGTATGATGTCTCGGGTCAGTACTATATGGTAACACTGATGTGTCAGTATGATGTCTCGGGTCAGTACTATATGGTAACACTCACATGTCGGTATAATGCCTCAGGTCAGTACTATATGGTAACACTGACGTGTCTGTACGATGCCTCAGGTCAGTACTATATGGTAACACTGATGTGTCGGTATGATGCCTCAGTACAGTACTATAAGGTAACCCTGAGGTGTCGGTATGATGTCTGGGGTCAGTACTATATGGTAACACTGACATGTCGGTATGATGTCTGGGTCAGTACTATATGGTAACACTGAGGTGTCAGTATGATGCCTCAGGTCAGTACTATATGGTAACACTGACGTGTCTGTACGATGCCTCAGGTCAGTACTATATGGTAACACTGACGTGTCGGTATGATGCCTCGGGTCAGTACTATATGGTAACACTGATGTGTCGGTATGATGCCTCGGGTCAGTACTATATGGTAAAACTGACGTGTCGTATGATGCCTCAGGTCAGTACTATATGGTAACACTGACGTGTCAGTATGATGCCTCGAGTCAGTACTATATGGTAACACTGACATGTCGGTATGATGCCTCGGGTCAGTACTATATGGTAACAATGACGTGTCGTATGATGCCTCAGGTCAGTACTATATGGTAACACCGACGTGTCGGTATGATGTCTTGGGTCAGTACTATATGGTAACACTGACGTGTCGGTATGATGTCTTGGGTCAGTACTATATGGTAACACTGACGTGTCAGTATGATGCCTCGGATCAGTACTATATGGTAACACTGACGTGTCAGTATGATGCCTCGGGTCAGTACTATATGGTAACAGTAACGTGTCGGTATGATGCCTCGGATCAGTACTATATGGTAACACTGACGTGTCGGTATGATGTCTGGGGTCAGTACTATATGGTAACACTGACGTGTCGGTATGATGCCTTGGGTCAGTACTATATGGTAACAATGACATGTCAGTATGATGCCTCGGGTCAGTACTATATGGTAACAGTAACGTATCGGTATGATGTCTAGGGTCGGTACTATATGGTAACACTGACATGTCGGTATGATGTCTCGGGTCAGTACTATATGGTAACACTGATGTGTCGGTATGATGTCTGGGATCAGTACTATATGGTAACACTGACGTGTCGGTATGATGTCTGGGGTCAGTACTATATGGTAACACTGACGTGTCGGTATGATGCCTTGGGTCAGTACTATATGGTAACAATGACATGTCAGTATGATGCCTCGGGTCAGTACTATATGGTAACAGTAACGTATCGGTATGATGTCTAGGGTCGGTATGTGTTTGTAGATACCAAACATGTTACTATTACTGTTATCTGAATAATGAAACAACTTCTGAATTTTGTAAAAAAAAATATATATATATATATAAGAATTTTGCTTTTGTACCATTTTTCGCGCCCTGTAGCCTTCTCATTTTTTGGGATCTGGGGCTGTGTGATGGCTTATTTTTTGCTTCTTGAGCTGATGTGTATATTGATACCATATGTGGGTCAATACGATGTTTGGATCCCCTGTTTTTGCTTTTTATTTCAGTGTTGCCGTGACTGAGAAAACATTTTTGGCATTTTGACTTTTTATTCCTATAAGTGTGACAATGCCAAATGTGTATTCATTGCTTTTAACAGTTTTATTTTCAATGGGGCAAAAGGGCAGTGATTTAAACATTTTATGTTTTTATTTTGTTATATACTGCATATTTAAATCCTTTTTTTATTTTTACTGTTTTTAGTAGACCCTTTAGGGTACTTGAAACTGTCTCTCTCCAATCGCTTGTAGTATGAGATTCAATGGCTAGCACACGATAGGTGTGGGGGTATGGTGCTAGTGAAGGAGGCTCGTAAGTCCCACATAAATGTCTATTAGAATCACTGCACACATACACTTAAGGAGTTTTTTTGCTTGTTGGTGAAATTTATTGAAACAAGTGCTCTTATAGTGATTGCGACAGAATGACGTTTCGGTCATTCAAGACCTTGATCACATAAGTCGCTGAAAAAAACAGAGATATATACAATCAGGTGCTGTTGTTACATATATTACATATATACATTATATTTACAGCATAAAATACATGTAAAGTCTAGTATATCCATGTCTGACATCTGGTGATGCTCATAGGAGAAATGCCAAGACTATGGTAAATATGAGAGTATGACTATACAAGTACTGAGAGTGAGATAGGAGGGCACAGATGGTTGCATCATTATTCAAAGTCAATAGTCATGTGTGGAGAAGATATTGAAGCATAAAATAACAAGAGAACATGCCTACCCTTGAGCTATGTTGTGGTTCATGAAGGATGTGGTCCTTATGATCAATACTAGAAAATAGGCCCGATGCTATTGCATCGGGAGTGCGTAGAAATGAACAGGTACCGTAGAAATAGCCGCTGAATAGTACAGTCCTCTCTTCAGAAACGATGGTGTTGTTGCAGGATTTATATGGTGACTCACTGGTTAACACTATATGGTGGTTCAGTGGTTAGCATTGTATATGGTGGCTCAGTGGTTAGGACATTATATGGTGGCTGAGTGGTTAGCACTGTATATGGTGGCTCAGTGGTTAGGACATTATATGGTGGCTGAGTGGTTAGCACTGTATATGGTGGCTTAGTGGTTAGCACTGTATATGATGGCTCAGTGGTTAGCACTGTATGGTGGCTCAGTGGTTAGCACTGTATGGTGGCAGAGTGGTTAGCACTGTATATGGTGGCTCAGTGGTTAGCACTGTATATGATGGCTCAGTGGTTAGGACAGTATATGGTGGGTCAGTGGTTAGCACTGTATGGTGGGTCAGTGGTTAGGAGTGTATACAATGTCTCAGTAGTTAGCACTGTATTTGGTGGCTGAGTGGTTAGTTGTCCTCCCCTGTTCTCTGGCCCATCTTCCCCTGTTCTCTGCCCCGTGTTTCCCTGTTCTGTGCGGCGTCTTCCCCTGTTTTCTGGCCCTGTCCTCTACCAGTGTGTCCCGCCGTCTTGTGCTGCTGTCCTGTGCCCCTGTGCCCCCCTGTCCTATGCCCCCTTGTCGTCTGCCCATGTTCCTCTGTCCTCTGCCCCTGTGTCCTCCTGTCCTCTGCCCATGTCTTCCTGTCCTCTGCCCCTGTGTCTCCCTGTCCTCTGCCCCTGTGTCCTCCTGTCCTGTGCCCTGTGTCCCCCTGTCCTGTGTGCCCCTGTTCTGTGTCCCCCTGTCATCTCCCCCTGTCCTCTGCCCCGTGTGCCTGAGTCCTGTGGCCCTGTTCTGTGTCCCCCTGTCCAGTGTCCCCCTGTCCGGTGTCCCCCTGTCCGGTGTCCCCCTGTCCGGTGTGCCCCTGTCCGGTGTGGCCCTGTCCGGTGTGGCCCTGTCCGGTGTGGCCCTGTCCGGTGTGGCCCTGTCCTGTGTGGCTGTGTGTCCCTGTTCTATACCCGTTTGGTGTCCCCTTGTCCTCTGGGCCTGTTGTGTCCCTCTGTCCTGTGTCCCCCTGTCCTTTGCCCCTGTTGTGTCCCTCTGTGTCCTCCTGTCCTGTGTGTCCCTGTCCTCCACCCCTGTTCTGTGTCCCCTTGTCCTCTGCCCCTGTTGTCATCCTGTCCTGTGTGTCCCTGTCCTCTACCCCTGTTTGGTGTCCCCTTGTCCTCTGGGCCTGTTGTGTCCCTCTGTCCTGTGTCCCCCTGTCCTTTGGCCCTGTTGTGTCCTCCTGTCGTGTGTGTCCCTGTCCTCTACCCCTGTTCTGTGTCCCCTTGTCCTTTGCCCCTGTTGTGTCCTCCTGTCCTGAGTGTTCCTGTCCTGTGCCCCTGTTCTGTGTCCCCCTGTCCTTTGCCCGTGTTGTGTCCCCCTGTCCTGTGTGTCCCTGTCCTTTACCCCTGTTCTGTGTCCCCTTGTCCTTTGCCCCTGTTGTGTCCTCCTGTCCTGTGTGTCCCTGTCCTCTGCCCCTGTTCTGTGTCCCCCAGTCCTTTGGCCCTGTTGTGTCCTCCTGTCCTGTGCCCCTGTTCTGTGTCCCCCTGTCCTTTGCCCGTGTTGTGTCCCCCTGTCCTGTGTGTCCCTGTCCTTTACCCCTGTTCTGTGTCCCCTTGTCCTTTGCCCCTGTTGTGTCCTCCTGTCCTGTGTGTCCCTGTCCTCTGCCCCTGTTCTGTGTCCCCCTGTCCTTTGGCCCTGTTCTGTGTCCCCCTGTCCTTTGGCCCTGTTGTGTCCTCCTGTCCTGTGTGTCCCTGTCCTCTGCCCCTGTTCTGTGTCCCCTTGTCCTCTGCCCTTGTTGTGTCCTCCTGTCCTGTGTGTCCCTGTCCTCTGCCCCTGTTCTGTGTCCCCCTGTCCTTTGCCCGTGTTGTGTCCCCCTGTCCTGTGTGTCCCTGTCCTCTACCCCTGTTCTGTGTCCCCTTGTCCTCGGCCCCTGTTGTGTCCCTCTGTCCTGTGTGCCCCTGTCTTCTACCCATGTCGTGTGTCCCCATGTCCTGTGTCTCCCTGTCCTCTGGCACAGTTATTTATCCCCCAGTCATGTGTGCCCCTGTCCCCCTGTCCTCTGCTCTCTGTATTCCTTGGAGCGGCATTGAAGCCGGTCATGTGACAGGGCGGGCTAATGTGACATCACAGAGGGCCTGTCACATGACCGGCTCGAAAAAGAAAGTATGTGTGCAGTCAGCAGAGCGGGGAGGGGTAAGTGCGGAGCGGCCGGGGGAGAGCGGGCGGCAGCGGCGATACTGACCGGCATATGCGGCGGGAGATCAGCGGCTTATGCGCATGAGCGGCTGATCTCCGGAGGGGCGCTGGGCGGTCACCTCGGCGCTATGTTGGTGGAATAGCGGAGTCTCTGGGGCGACGTGTAATATCCAAGATGGCGGCAAAATCTCGCGAGATTTTGTCGCCATCTTGGATATTACATGTCGCCGCAAGGACAGTGCTCCTCCAGCTCCATGGCGTCACCGAGGCCCCAGCGGTGCTAGAGCAGCGAGGGGCAGCGGTGACCTCGCGGAGGCGGCGGCGGGGCGGACGGGTGGGCGGCGGAGACGGCGGGTGGCGGAGACGGCAGTGCGGCTGCGACTCGCGATGCCGCTACGCGGCATCGCTCGCAGTCGCGCAAAGGAGTCTGGGATTCGGCTACAACGCCCGAATTCCCAACTCCCGATTATATAAATAGATAGGAACAGCGGGTATGCCTGGATAGAGGGATTTGTATGTTTAGATTAGAAGGGGAGAAGGAATTAATGATGGTGGAGGAATAGGGTGGTATAGTTACTTATCATGCATGGTGATAAGAGTTTGCTAAATATACGTGCCTAATAGCCATAGTGTGTATTTAAAACCCCTTGTGATGTCATAGAACCTTCTAGAAAGATCTAGTTCAATCCCCATTGGTGAAAATGATAAAGTTATAGGCATTTACCCTTAGTAGTTCTGAACTGAGGGCTGTCCTGTACAGGGTAATGGTCACTAATGCCTTTAGATTAGCCAGGGTCAGAGCGGTCGCTCTATGTGGCTGTGGAGGTAAGTTGCATAAACATTAGCTTGTGTCAATGTGCGGAGAAAAATGTACTTAACTTAATTGACCAGATCATCATGGCTCACTCACGGTGGTGGCACGGCGGTGGAGTGTGTTCACACTCAGTTGCAGCAAGGAGGAGTGACAAGGGGCGGTGTGTATCGCTCCTTTTTATTCTGTTCTGCCCATGTGACAGGAAATGATGATTGCTGATCTCAGGACAGGATGTGACATCACCGCACATGCTCAGATGAAGTGTCAGGCTTATGGCGGCGGCCATGTTTTTGGTTGGTAGCTAGGTTTATAGAAGTCATGTGATCACATCAGGTCACATGACAGTGTGATGATACACCACATACTTTATCATAGTATAATCTTAAGGGCAATGTTGTTAAGAGGATAGCGGTTTATTAGGGATGTGACCCCAATGTGTTACAAGGTAACAGTGGTCAGACTGTGGGGTTTGTTATGTATTTTAAGGTTAAATGTAACACTTAAGGCCGCGATGTTAGACTGAGATTCAACTAGTGTGAGGCAATGGTTTAACAACATTGAATACTATATAACCAGTGTTGTAGTCAATACAAGTTAAAGTACATTATGTATGGGCCATAAAGATGTTACTGAGTCTGGATGCTAGTATGTCAAAGATCTGATGATATATATGATATATGTTGGGTATTAGTGAGTACAGTATATATGTTGATAGACATTGTGATCACATAATACATCAGAAAAAAAACAAGTAGGAGTCCAAACTTAAAAATAAGATAAAAGAAATCAAAGAGAGAGAAAGGAAACTTATGTCCAAAATACTAATGCTATGCTTTTTGTCCTTACCAGGGAGTTATGTCGTGCCCTGTTATTTGTATAGATTAGGTGACCTAGGGAAGAATGTCAATTGTTAGTTATGCCACTCTATTTCACGGTTGAGACCCCTAGGCGCTAGGGTGTCGAGTGTGTAAATCCAATAAGTTTCTCGCTCTTTCAGAAGTTTGATATGATTACCCCCTCTTCTGGGTCTATGTACCTTTTCTAACACTTGGAAGCGTAGTTGAGAGATGTTGTGTCTAGCTTCTTTGAAGTGGGCCGGTAGGGGTAGCCAGGTGTATTCACATCTGATGGCAGATTTATGGCTAGAGATCCTCCTCCTGATTGCCTGGGTTGTTTCCCCTACATACAGCAGTCCACAAGGGCACTTGATCACATAGACCACAAAATTGGAATCACAAGTGTAGAAGTCCTTTATGGGGTAGGATTTGCCTGTCCGGGGGTGTGTGACTACATTGCCTTTGATGACGTTTGAGCATGACATACAGCTTAGACAGGGATAAGTACCTGTCCTCCTTTGACCTGTGAGGGTGCATGAATGGATGGTTTCCTTAGTCCCTATGTCCGCTCGTACCAATCTGTCCCGTATGTTTGGGGGTCTCCGCAGGCACATCAGGGGGGGGGTTTTTGAATGACTCGACACTGGGGTATGATCTTGTCAGTAGTGGCCAGTGTTTGCGGATCAAATTATGTACCCTTAGTATGGAGGGATGGTGGTAATGGACAAAGGGAAGCCTCACAGGTTTCGTCATGTCACTGGGTGGTGTAGTATCGGTGCAGGCTCTATGTAGTTCATCAGTGAGTAGTTTTTTCGGGTAATTTCGACTAGCGAACTTATTGGACATTTCAGTTAGACGTGTGTCTCTAGTTGTGGGGTCGGAGACAATTCTATTGACTCTCTTAAACTGTGATCTTGGCAAGCTATTTCTAGTTGCTTTTGGGTGACAGCTGTCATATAGGAGGAGACTATTGACATCTGTAGGCTTTGTAAAAATGTCTGTAGTAAGATATCCCCGGTCATCTTTTGATACTCTTGTGTCCAAGAAGCTGATGTTATTGGTGTCATGGGATAGTGTGAATTTGAGTTCAGGTCTGATCTGATTGATGGAGTTAAAGAAGTCAAGGAGGCTGTCCTGGGGGCCATGCCATATGCAGAAAATGTCGTCAATGTATCTGTACCATACGAGAGCTTGCTGCTGGAAGGTGTTATTGGGGTATATATGGTCTCTCTCGAACCTATCCATGTAGAGATTTGCATATGCGGGGGCTACGTTCGAGCCCATCGCGGTACCCCGTATCTGTACATAAAAATCATCTTCAAAAAGAAAATAATTTTCACGTAGTACCAGGTTAAGTAGATCAATACATAGGTTACTTTGGTTGGTATTGGTGTTGGCCTCCTGTAGGGTAAGGGAAACTGCCTCTATACCTTTGTCATGTTCAATAGAGGTGTATAAACTGTTAACATCCAATGTACACAGGATACTGTTAGGTGGAATGGGTCCCAGATCCTTCAGTTTTTTTAGAAAGGAGCTAGTGTCTAGGAGGAATGATCTGGTCCTGTGGGCATGTGGAGTCAAGAGTTTTTCTAAAAATATAGACAGCGGGCTTAGGATAGAGTCGGTGGAGGCCACAATAGGGCGTCCTGGTGGATTATGGAGGTCCTTGTGGATTTTGGGAAGTATGTATATGACGGGGGTGATTGGATGTACGTTAGATAGGAATGTTTTGGTCTTGGTATCAATCGTCCCATTTCTTATATATTCGTTTGTGATGTTTTCTATTTTACTACGTATGGAGAATGTAGGGTCAGTCAGGACGCGTTTATAGGTCAAGGTGTCAGTCAGCTGTCTCCTAATCTCCTGGATGTACTGAGTCTTATTCATAACCACGATTGCTCCACCCTTATCCGCTGGTTTTATAATGATATTTTTGTTATTTTGAAGTGAGGCAATTGCCTGTTTATGAAGTGGTGATAAATTGTGGCGGACAGGGAGTAAGCCAATACGATGGTCATGGATGATCTCCTTGATATCTCTATCAACCAGATTGATGAATGCTTCAGCTGCATGATGAGTTTTAGGTGGGATGAAGGTACTAGGATTCCTCAAGCCCAGGTTGTCTATAGTCAATTGATTAGTAGTCCTCTGATTAGCTGTAAGGTTGGGTCTGTGGTCCCCAGTTGGGGGGTTCCCCTCGAAGTGCACCTTGAGTCTGATGTTACGATAGAATGATTGGAGATCCTTCTCTAATTGAAAGGAATCCCATTTGGGAGTGGGGCAGAAAGATAACCCTTTGTTTAAGACTTCTAATTCTAATGGTGAAAGAGAGTAGTCAGAGATATTAACGACTATGTTTGGACTCCTACCTGTGAGCGCAGAAGCATCCGGTCCGGATCTCTTCCCCCTCCTGGTCCTCCGGCTGGGCGTGGTGGGTCTAAAAAACCTTAAAATACATAACAAACCCCACAGTCTGACCACTGTTACCTTGTAACACATTGGGGTCACATCCCTAATAAACCGCTATCCTCTTAACAACATTGCCCTTAAGATTATACTATGATAAAGTATGTAGTGTATCATCACACTGTCATGTGACCTGATGTGATCACATGACTTCTATAAACGTAGCTACCAACCAAAAACATGGCCGCCGCCATAAGCCTGACACTTCATCTGAGCATGTGCGGTGATGTCACATCCTGTCCTGAGATCAGCAATCATCATTTCCTGTCACATGGGCAGAACAGAATAAAAAGGAGCGATACACACCGCCCCTTGTCACTCCTCCTTGCTGCAACTGAGTGTGAACACACTCCACCGCCGTGCCACCACCGTGAGTGAGCCATGATGATCTGGTCAATTAAGTTAAGTACATTTTTCTCCGCACATTGACACAAGCTAATGTTTATGCAACTTACCTCCACAGCCACATAGAGCAACCGCTCTGACCCTGGCTAATCTAAAGGCATTAGTGACCATTACCCTGTACAGGACAGCCCTCAGTTCTGAACTACTAAGGGTAAATGCCTATAACTTTATCATTTTCACCAATGGGGATTGAACTAGATCTTTCTAGAAGGTTCTATGACATCACAAGGGGTTTTAAATACACACTATGGCTATTAGGCACGTATATTTAGCAAACTCTTATCACCATGCATGATAAGTAACTATACCACCCTATTCCTCCACCATCATTAATTCCTTCTCCCCTTCTAATCTAAACATACAAATCCCTCTATCCAGGCATACCCGCTGTTCCTATATTGATCATAAGGACCACATCCTTCATGAACCACAACATAGCTCAAGGGTAGGCATGTTCTCTTGTTATTTTATGCTTCAATATCTTCTCCACACATGACTATTGACTTTGAATAATGATGCAACCATCTGTGCCCTCCTATCTCACTCTCAGTACTTGTATAGTCATACTCTCATATTTACCATAGTCTTGGCATTTCTCCTATGAGCATCACCAGATGTCAGACATGGATATACTAGACTTTACATGTATTTTATGCTGTAAATATAATGTATATATGTAATATATGTAACAACAGCACCTGATTGTATATATCTCTGTTTTTTTCAGCGACTTATGTGATCAAGGTCTTGAATGACCGAAACGTCATTCTGTCGCAATCACTATAAGAGCACTTGTTTCAATAAATTTCACCAACAAGCAAAAAAACTCCTTAAGTGTATGTGTGCAGTGATTCTAATAGACATCTCCAATCGCTTGTGCTGTGCAAAGCTGTGCTGTGCACAGATGATCTGCCCCTCTTAATGTTGGCGTTCAGTGTTCACAGAACGTTTATCATGACAGTGATAGGAGTCATCACCTGACCCCTCGCAGTCAAGACAATATATCGACAGCCCATGATCGGTGCGGTCACTGCTGGTGCATGTTAGATCACACTGTCAGAGTTTGACAGCGCAATCTAATTAGTTAAGGCTACCTTCACATTACGATTTTTAGGGAGCCGATGTCCGATATAAATCGGACAGCATCGGCTCCCTTCTGATGCCTGGAATCGGGTGCCAAATAGGCACCCGATTCCGGCATAAAATCGGTGCCTCCGGGCTGAAAAAAAGAAAAAAAAAAGTTTATTCTCACCTCCCCCCGAGCCCCCGCCGTCTCCCACCATCTTCTTTGAGGCTCCCGGTGGCTCCCGCAGGCTCCCGCGGGCTGCAGAGGTCTTCCTCTGCTGTTTAGGACCTGCGGAGATGTCACAGTCACGTGACCGCGGGTTCACCATGGTAACCCACGGTCACATGACTGTGACATCACCGCAGGTCCTGAACAGCAGAAGAATACCTCTGCTGACACCGGGAGCCTGCGGGAGCCACCGGGAGCCTCAAAGAAGATAGCGGGAGACGGCGGGGGCTCGGGGGAGGTGAGCATAAACTTTTTTTTTTCAACCCTTGTGCTCCCAGTTAGGAGCAGTTTTACTGTACTGAGCATGCTCAGTACAGTAAAATGGGGTCCAAGGAGACATCAGAAGTTTCCTCGGACCCTTCTCCATAGGGCCCCATGTTATAGGGATCGGGTCAGATCGGATGTGCACTAAATGCCATCCGATTTGGTCCGATCCAATTCTGTCAGATTTTATTATCGGTGCAAAAATCGGAGCAGGCGCCGATTTTTGCACCGATAATAAAATCGGACAGAATCGGATCGGACCAAATCGGATGGCATTTAGTGCACATCCGATTCGGTCCGATGCCCATAGGGCTGCATGGGGACAAATTCGGATCCGATGCTGTCCGATTTTGATCGGACAGCATCGGATCTGAAAAATCCGTAATGTGAAACCAGCCTAAGAGGTGCAGTTGGATCTCCGATCTGCTTGCGCCTCTTATCTGTTCATGTCGGCTGATTAGATAAGATGAGCTAACATCAAAGACAGGGACATGACCAATAACGTATCTATACGTCATTGGTCATAGACAGGTTAAAGACCCAGTAGCATAATAAACGTAGAATGAAAAAAATAATAAAAAGGAAGATTACAAAACTCTCCCTTATCCAGCAATATCTTACTTGGTCTTTCTGGTCTTGTCTTCCTTCACTGGCCATTAGTCTTCTTTCTACCCTGAGTCGTTTGTGGTCTACGTCACCTCTAGTGCTCACAAGGTCTCACTATCTTATGGCATTGCAAAGTCTAGTAGGTGTTAAACACTTTAGGATTCTTGTGACTGATGAAGACCGGCCGGCTGTGACCGAAAAATGGATCAGAGTGACCAAGCTGCAGTCTGTCCTTAAAAGATGAGGGCCAAGAATAAGTGAGCATTTTTTTGTCTACTGCCTTTTAAATCAAGCAAACTGATTGCATAATATGTGCATGATCTGAGGCCAATCCAATATTTCCTCAAAGCCTTCAACTCAATCTCGAAACATGGTGGCTTGATGGATAAATGTTCAGTGGGAAAATTGATCTTGTGCAAGCTCAAATAGGTCCACCAGTGTCTTCTCCGCCATTATCTTGATCATATCTTCATTATATCTCTGCAGACTTTGACCTTCCCTTTTGACCAAGCGATATCAGCTCCAAGACATCCTTGTGACTTTGATCCTGGCAGTAGCTTGTTGAGTGCCTTTGGACCTAGGAGTGCATCTTTCAGCACTGTATGAATATCCATTATTTTTACTCCAAATCAAGTTTTCTTGGCATAATACAGAAGTAGATGGCCTGGTCTTTCTTTCACACAGTAACGTGGCCCCGTGAAAGAAGCACGCTGAATCAATTTGAGTTGTTACCATTACAAACCGCGACGTCGTGCAACGTCCTGCTGCTTACACCGGCACTGGGCAGTATGCTTAATTTGATATGCTTAGCTATAATATTCACCTATTTTAGATTTCTAGAGTTAACAAGTGCTGTAGGACAAGGGTCCACCATATGAGTTCATGTGGCTACTTAAGGCCTCAAAGGAAGCAGGTACAAAACTTGAAACGTCTGAGGACCAATCCAATGCAAAATTTGTAATACGGTCCTCACCGACTATATGTTCTCTTCTATAACAGAGGAGTCATTGGAGCAGAGTTCGGATGAAATTTTTGTGTTAAAAATTCCATATTGAAATTTAGCTACACTGCGGGAGCATCTATTGGCTAAACCGTGCATGGAATCATCGGTAGGTTACAATCTTTGTTTAAGGAGAAAACATGTTAACGCCTTCATAACCATGGGCATGATAGTACACCGTTGGCCATATCCCTCCCTCTAATGCAGGCCCTGTACATGTCAGCTGATCTCACCACCTAACATATGTAACTAAAAGTACCAGTTGGATCAGTGATCTGATCGGTGTTGTTAACCCTTTGGATAAGTGATTAACAGCGCAATTCAAAGCTGTACCCCGCCGGCATTAGAAGTCCCATTACGTGATCACGGGATATTGATTTGTAAGCTTGACAGCCCTGGGTCCTGTGATGACCCCGGTTGCTGCCTGTAATCACTTCCTGTGGATGCCTGGAGAGCATCGGCATGTACAGAAAGTGATAATGTGATGATGTGCATCTTTGAACAGGAGCAATTATCGGAGTGTGCAGTGCTGAAGCGCCCAAGTATTCAATGTAAATAAAAAAAATATTAAAAATAGGTTTTTAATAATATAGAAAAAAAACATAAAAGTTCAAATCACCCCCCTTTTGCTTTATGGGATTTCATGTTTTTGTAATTTCACCGGACTTGGAATTTTTTTCCCGTTTTCATGTTGGCTATATGGTAAAATAAATGATGTCTTTCGAAAGTTCAACTCGGCCCACAAAAAACAAGCCCTCATATGTCTGTATTGATGGAAAAAAAAAAAAAGATATGGCTCTTGGCAGAAGGGAAAACAAAAAATGGAAAATGGGGAGGAAGGGGAGAGACTTCCAAGAGAATCACTTGATCAGTCCTTGATATCAATTACAAGGTAGGGAACAGGGCATGGGAAATACCGTGCCTCACCAGCATTAACTCCTTGGATACAAGTGTCGGAAGTAGTGGCCGCTTCCACCTGTTTAGCGATAGAATCAAAGTAGGACTATCGGCATCGAGCAACAGGTGAAGGGTGAGTATAATGTTTTTTCTTCAAATTTTTGCCTATGTTTGCTGACTCCATATTTACAAAAAAAGATATTCTCAAAAATGCTAATACTAATTTCTAGCATCTTTGACTTGGAGAAACAAAATCTTGGCCAGAAGTGCAAGGAGTGATACCAAAAAAAGTGGGATATCTGGCACCAGATTACCTTCATGCAAGAAAATTCTTTATTCTTCCATTAGAAGTTTCATAAAATCATAGAATAAGGGGGACGCAACCCCCAATGGCCTGTTGCGTTTCAAATCTGAATAAGAACGCACCGTGACAATCGAAACACATCAGTCCAATGAAGGGTTGCGTCCCCCTTATTGTAGAATTTTATGGAACTTGTAATGGAAGATTAAGAATTTTCTTGCATGAAGAAATCTGGAGCCGGATATCCTTTTCTTGGTATCGTTCCTGGCACGTCTGGCAAAGATTTGTTTTTTCCAGGGAAAGTAGCTAGAAATTAGTGAATTTATTAGACTTGAATTAAATTCTAGTTGAATATACAAAAAAAAATAGCATTTTTGAGAATATGGATTTTTGTTAATATGGAGTCAAAAATTGGAAGAATAAAACATTATACTCACCCTTCACCTGGCTCCAACGCTGCTCCATGACGGTCGTCCAGTCCCTTCCCAATGGGTCAATTTTTCTGCCTTAAGGTACCGTCACACAGGGAGATATCGCCGGCGATGTTGCCGGCGATCGCGGGAGCGCGCATCCCTGACAACATCGCCGGGGAGATGTCAGACTGAGCAACTTACCTGCGATGTCGCCGGCTAGTTGCCGCGGCAACCTAGTTGCCCAGCACCCAGCGAGCGATAACTCGCAATGTTGTAGATACGCGGAATCGCCCGCAACATTGCAGGTTGCCGCGTTACACAGGGCGATCAGGCATGATCGCCTGACCAACATCGCCAGGTTTCCCACATTGTTGGGAAACCTGGCGATGTTACTCAGGCGATTCATCGCCTGATTATCGCCCTGTCACACGCGGCAATTCGCCGGCGATGTTGCCGCAACCTGGCCACGCCCCTCAGTTGCCGGCAACATCGCTGGCGATATCTCCCCGTGTGACGGTACCTTAAGACGATTAAGCTTGAGAGATGTGGATTTTGAAACAAAGGCTCAAGATGTGAGAATTAGGTTCTATGAACTTTAGAAAATTCTACACCGGATAATCTAAGTAGAGAGGAACATTACTCATGAAATATTCTTAATTATCAAACCGGAAGGCCATCGTAATATGGCTAAAATCGATGTAGGAATTTAAGGCTTTTTGCCATCTTAATGACAAGGATTGTTTTAATAAATTGACCTTCAATCCTCTCTCATTAATCCTTCTTCATCTCAAGCACATGTGAAAAACAGCAAAAGACAAGGGGATCGTCACAAAGGAGCTTCATTGGCCTCCAATATGACAAACCAACGATTCCTATATTGTATTTTCTACCAAAAATGAAAAAAATATCCCCATGAGACCAATTATTTCTGGCACGGGAAATTATATTTGGAAAATGTCAGCAAGTATATTGATGGCAAGACTCAACCTTTAGTCGAAAGCTTGCCATCATTTTCTTGTTATACCGGTGACTTACTCAAGAAAATTGATGGACTTTACATGGGTGCTGAAACACTTTTGGTGACATCCAGCATAGAGTCGCTATGCTCTATTATAAGGCATGATGATGCTCTCAGAGCTACCCAATTCCTACAAATGTCTAAAGTGTCCTGGACTGGCCGAATTTACATCTCAAATTTTAGAATTCAGCCTGATACACAACTTTTTTTACTTTCAAGGGGTCTTAGGCTAGGGTCACACTTGGGAGGCTGTTTTTTTTGAAGCCAGAGTTAATGGTTGGGTTGTTGCTGTTGCCATTTTTATGCCATTTTAGCGCTAGCGTTAATGCATGCGTTTCCCAATGGGCTCCCATGCTAAAAAAAAAACACATGCGTTTTTGCAAACGGCCCCAAAAACGTTGCTTATCACGTTTTTGGGTGCTTTAGCAAAAATGCATAGCGTCAGAAGTGTAGCACTTTCACCATGCATTTTTTGCATGAGAGCCTAAAAGATGAATGAAAAAATGGACTGTATTGAGCCTAATATGTGGCACAACGTTTCGGTGTCAAAAGTGTCAAACTTGAGAAAGGTGCACTTTTGACACCGAAACGTTGTGCCGCATTTTGGGCTCAGTAATGTCCGTTTTTTTGCTTTCAACTTGTGTGCTGCCTGGATTTTGGTTTCTGTATCTATCCATCTATTTATCCATACATACATACATACAATATCTTTCTATCGATTTATACATCCAATGTCTATCTATCTATCTATCTATCTATCTATCTGTCTGTCTGTCTGTCTGTCTGTCTGTCTGTCTATCTATCTATCTATCTATCTATCTATCTATCTATCCATGCTCTTATCATCTCCCGCCTTGACTACTGCAACCTCCTTCTCAATGGCCTCCCGGCTAACTCCCTCACACCTCTCCAGTCTATCCTCAACTCCGCTGCCCGACTCATCTATATGTCCTCCCGCTACTCCCCTGTCTCCCCCCTCTGCCAAGCCCTTCACTGGCTCCCCGTCTCCAAGAGATTCAATTCAAAACACTAACCATTGCGTACAAAGCCATACACAACCTGGCTCCACCATACATCTCCGACCTGGTCTCCCGATACCTACCCTCACGCAACCTCCGCTCCTCCAAGAACTCCTCCTCTGCTCCCCCTCATCACCTCTTCGCACAACCGAGTCCAGGACTTCTCCCGGGCATCTGCCTTACTCTGGAACTCCCTACCCGAACACGTCAGACACTCTCCTACCCTGAGTAGCTTCAAGTGTCCCTGAAGACTCACTTGTTCCGTCAAGCCTATAACCTGCCATGAGACCCAGGCGAACGCCCCATACCTGACATTCCCCCATCCTACTGTATCCTAACCCACCCCTCATAGACTGTGAGCCCTCGTGGACAGGGTCCCTGCCCCTCCTGTACCTGTACGTCCTGATGCCTAGATTTAGTGTACTTGTTCTTGTCTCCCTCATCCTCATGTAAAGCGCCATGGAACCTAATGGCGTTATATAAATAAATAATAATAATAATAAAATAATAATAAAATCTATCTAATCTATCTATCTATCTATCTATCTATCTATCTATCTATCTATCTATCTATCTTCTATCTCTTCTGGCGTCTGCTCTGCTGCATGCAGTGTCACTGCAATGAACAAGTAAATGGTCACATTATCATATATATAATAGTTGTATTTGTAAACAACAGTAAATTGATCAGTCCACAGAATACAGTAAACAGATTGATTATCTGACAAACATCTCATTAGCAAAAACTTCTAATTGCCGAACACATTTGCTTTTTGCTGATGTTGACAAATGGATAAAAGTTGTGATTTTGTAATATATGCTGTGTCAACTTTAAGTTCCTTAACTCTTGATGACCACGGATACAGGATCACTGATAGGGAGATGTGGGGAGAAAACCCTACTTGCTGAACTAGGAGATGGAAACTTGGATATGGTTGCCCAAAAGGCCATTTAGTGCCGCTCGTACCCCTTTGAATTTGTGTCACGTACTGACCGCAGTCCTGAGTTCTACTGCTTTTTAGCCCATCTTACCATTTTGCTTCCTGATTCCCTTTCCGCCATATCACCCGTGACAATACGTAGAGAGATGCAGGACACTATAACCCTGTGTAAGGAAGACATGCAGAGATAGAAAACATCCCAAAGTGAGAAAACATAAATCACAAATACAAAGTGGAAAAAATAAAGTTATTACTGCAATAAAGAATAGCCTTCTATTACCTAACAATTGGAATGTTAACGGAATAGGATAGATAAATTGTGTCAACAAAAATAAAAAACCTTGGCTGGTCTCTATCTGACTGCATAAATGCATGGCAGTATGGCTAGTTTTCCAAGCAGATTCCACATGGGAATAAAGCCAGCAGAGAAGACCAGCAAGGGAAAGATATAAATAGCCACACCGACAATGTGATAGGGCAGACAAGACTCTGCACAGGGTGGGTAGATCAAATCTTGAGGCATGATACAGGATCGAATAGTTGCTAATTTTTAGAGCCTGCAGAATTTCACTGGAAACCTTTTGCCCTAACCACATCCTTTTTATAGATCACATGTTCAATCTGCACCACCTCAATACATTGGCTTCTGCCACCACAAGAGGCTGGAGCATAACAAGAGGCTGGAGCTTAACAAATATTCCAGCATAAGTAATTTCCACGAGGTTTGGTAGAGCCCAGGAGATTTATCGATTATTCCTTTTCAAAGGAGACTCCAAGGCAACTTAGGAGAGTTAGTAAGTATGCAATATGAAGATGTGTTGGGTTTATCTTTACATCCTGGTCTTTACTGTGTGCATCATGTTCAGAGCTGAATGTTCTAATTGACATTTGTCTTGTAAGATATCGCTTGAAGTCTGCTGTGAACCTCTAGAGCAGGGCAACCCAACCTGTCTCTCGACAGTCACATGTGTCTCCTGAGCCGATGATGTGTTTCTCACAACTGTCTGCCAGCTTGGTGTATTAGAACCTGATCTAACAAGTAGTTATGAAGATAATGTCTCAAGATTGCAAATCCGTGAGTAGCCCTGGACAGTAGAGCAAATCTAGATTTTCATATTCTACCAAAGACGATAAGTATGGTAAACTGCTGATAAAATGATACTGCCAATCATCTCTGCTGAGGACTTCGCCACATACTTCAAAAATAAGATTGACCAAACAAGGCAAAGCTTTATTGTTCCACCACCACAACCCCTCCATATACCAGACCTTTGCCCTTCCCTTATAACCTCCCTCTCCAACATCACTGAAGGAGAGTTTACTCATCTCCTCTCCAAATCACACCTCACTACCGTGCATTTGACCCCATCCCTTCCCACCTCCTCCCTAACCTCACTTACACGCTCATCCCAGCCCTAACCCATCTCTTCAATCTATTGCTAACCTCTGGTACCTTCCTCTCTGCTTTCAAACATGCCATCATCACGCCCATCTTCAAAAAGCCAAACCTTGACCCGACTGCTATAACAAGCTATCGCCCCATATCGCTGCTCACATTTGCTTCCAAACTCCTTTAACAACACGTCCATCCCTGCTCAACTTTCCTCCTACCTCTAATCTAACTTCTCCTTGACAACCTACAATCCGGCTTCCGGCACCACCACTCCACTGAAACTGTCATAACCAAAATTACTAATGACTTGCTCCCAACCACAGCTAGCAAACAATTCTCAATCCTCCTCGACCACTCTCTCCTACTACTGATTTTTTTCTTCCCTTGGCATCAAAGACCTTGCCCTGTCCTGGATTGCCTCATACCTTTCCAACCGCACATTTAACATTTCCCACTTCCACACTTCCTCCTCATCCAGCCCTCTCTCTGTTGGAGTCCCACAAAGCTCTGTCCTGGGGCCCCTACTTTTCTCCATCTATACCCTTGGCCAAGGACAACTCATAAAGTCCCATGGCTTCCAGTACCACCTGTTCGCTGATGACACTCAAATCTACCTCTCTGGCTCAGATGTAAATTCTCTGCTGTCCTGAATTCCGGAGTGTCTGTCAGCCATATCCTCCTTCTTCTCCTCTTGCTTCCTAAAACTCAACATAGACAAAATCGAACTCATCATCTTTCCTCCATCCCATCGTTCATCTTCACCACCTTATCTATATATTATGGTAAATGGCATTATTCTCTCTCCCACCCCTGAAATTTGCTGCCTCGGAGTATCTCTCGACTCTTCCCTGTCCTTCAAACCACACATCCAAACTCTCATCTTCTACTGTTGCTTCCAGCTCAAGAATATTTCCAGAATCCGTCCTTTCCTCAGACCTCAATCAACTAAAATTCTTGTACATGCTCTCATCATCTCCCGCCTCGATTATTGTAACCTCCTCCTCTGTGGCCTCCCTGCTAACACTCTTGCACCTCTCCAGTCTGTCCTCAACTCTGCTACCCGACTAATCCACCTCTCTTCTCGCTACTCCCTTATTTCTCCTCTTTGAAAATCTCTTCACTGGCTCCTAATTCCTAAGGCCGCTTTACATGGCACAATATCGTAGCCCAATTACGATAAAAAGTCACGTGGTACGTGCGTTGCCGCCGACATCGTTCGTGCGTTGTGTGGTGTAAATGAGCAATGCGACGCAAGAACGATACCAAAACGATATTGTTGGGGAATTGTGCAGGCTCTCCAACTGGCCAATATTGGTTTGACAATCTGGCAGGATCGTGCTGTGTGACAGCGCAACTACGATTTGGAGCGCAACTTCCCCTATTCCCTCCCATGTTAAATGGTCGTTCCCTGGGTCGCTCATGAACAGCGCATAAGAGGGGGCGTAGACATCGCAGTTGAGTAACCTGCCGATATCTCCCTGTGTAACATCTCCTATGCGATCTTGGACTAGTGCCAAAAACCTGCGCGCTCCCGTGCCGTTGTATCCAATATCTTAATGATATTGCGACGTGTAAAGCGGCCTTTAGAGTTGTGCTTGAAGCAATAGTTCTCAATGGTTTGATGAATGTGAAACAGTTTGGTGCAAGGGTGGACATACCATTAGTGCCACCTTTGCAGACCCATAGGGGTTGGAAAGATAAAGCAGCCCACTTCGACCCCCAAAGGAAAGAAAGTTACATTTCATTTGAATCTTCTAAAAAAAATGATTCACCTGAATCAAAATTCATTGCAATTCACTAAAAATCATCTGTTGTGCCTCTGCAACTCCCTGTTCAAGATTACATTCAGCTCATTTTAGCATTTTCTTTTATTCTGCAAGCAATGTCCTTTTCCTCCATCTTCACTTTGTCTTGAGTTTCAGAAGCACTTTTTGGACTTGGAATCCCAGGTGTATGTCAGGCCAGGGCCAGACGCAAGTCTGACTCTAGCCTTAAGGCCCCGTTACACGTTTCAATGGTCAAACGAGCCGACCAACGGTCTGACTTGACCTAGATCGCTTGAACTTCGTTCAATGATCGCTAGTGAAATGTCACATATACAGATATCTTTAACGACGCAGCAACGATTCCGCAACAAGGGAACGATACTTGGGTTCGTGTAATCGCCTACCTCCCTCAGTTCTGAATAGGCGAGATCGTTAATGACATCGTTATCAAGTTGTCAAACACAGATGCTGCAGGTTGGACGGATCATCGTCTGGTTTTAGGTCCGGTTCAAAAACCTCCGATCAACGATCAGCCGACTTATCATTGATCGTTTCTACTTGTCACATGCAACGAAGTCATTGCTCAACTCAGAAAGCCGTGACGTACAAACGATATTGTTATCAATATCGTAGCGTGTAATGAGCCCTTATGTCTACCTGCATTTTCCGTGGAGAGTCATGTGCACCTATCAGTGATGATTGATTGCCCACCGTAACAGAAGACACGCTCTGACATGACATTAGCTGCAGTGCAGGCCAGCACCTTCATGGTGTATAAGGAAAGTTCAGGCCAAGTGTTCAGCTTGGACACACAATAATTATAGGGAATTGAATCATCATGAATGATGCAGGTATGGTCACTTAAGTATCCCTTGAGCATCTTATTCAACTTCTATCTCCTTGGTATTGTTACAGTCACAGATAGCCCTTGCTGATTTGCTGGTTTATTGAAAACTAGTTGTAGTTCCCGACGTTGCCCAGGCAGAGTATTCTTAGTTATAATAGAATAGAATGATTGTTTTGCACATAAATGTCTGCCTCTAAATCCTTCTCCTTCATAGAATGTTTTCTGGTTCTGCTTCTAGATCCTTTTCTTCCTCCATAGAATCTTGTCTGGTTCAGCATATATCTCTTCCCCTCCATAGAATGTTGTCTGGTTCTGCCTCTAGCCCCTCTAGCACCATAGAATATTGTCTGGTTCTGCCTCTAGCCCCTCTACCTCCATAGAATATTGTCCGGTTCTGCCTCTAGCCCCTCCCATCCATAGAATGTTGTCTGGTTCTGCCTCTAGCCCCTCCCCTCCATAGAATGTTGTCTGGTTCTGCCTCTAGCTCCTCCCCTCCATAGAATGTTGTCTGGTTCTGCCTCTAGCTCCTCCCCCTCCATAGAATGTTGTCTGGTTCTGCCTCTAGCTCCTCCCCTCCATAGAATGTGTTGTCTGGTTCTGCCTCTAGCTCCTTCCCTCCATAGAATATTGTCTGGTTCTGCCTCTAGCTCCTCTTCCTCCATAGAATGTTGTTTGGTTCTGTCTCTAGCTCCTCTTCCTCCATAGAATATTGTCTGGCTCTGCCTCTAGCCCCTCCCTCTCCATAGAATGTTGCCTGGTTCTGCCTCTAGCTCCTCCCCTCCATAGAATGTTATCTGGCTCTGCCTCTAGCACCCCCTTCATAGAATATTGTTTGTTTCTGCCTCTAGCTCCTCCCCTCCATAGAATGTTGCCTGGTTCTGCCTCTAGCAACCCCCTTCATAGAATATTGTTTGTTTCTGCCTCTAGCTCCTCCCCCTCCATAGAATGTTGTCTGATTCTGCCACTAGCTCCTCTTCCTCCATAGAATATTGTCTGGCTCTGCCTCTAGCCCCTCCCTCTCCATAGAATGTTGCCTGGTTCTGCCTCTAGCTCCTCCCCTCCATAGAATGTTGCCTGGTTCTGCCTCTAGCAACCCCCTTCATAGAATATTGTTTGTTTCTGCCTCTAGCTCCTCCCCCTCCATAGAATGTTGTCTGATTCTGCCACTAGCTCCTCCCCTCCATAGAATGTCATCTGGTTCTGCCTCTAGCTCCTCTCCCACCATAGAATGTTGTCTGGTTCTGCCTCTAGCTCCTCCCCTCCATAGAATGTCGCCTGGTTCTGCCTCTAGCTCCTCTCCCTCCATAGAATATTGTCTGGTTCTGCCTCTAGCTCCTTACCCTCCATAGAATGTTGTCTGGTTCTGCCTATAGCTCCTCCCCCTCCATAGAATGTTGTCTGATTCTGCCTCTAGCTTCTCCCCTCCATAGAATGTCGCCTGATTCTGCCTCTAGCTCCTCCCCCTCCATAGAATGTTGTCTGCTTCTGCCTCTAGCTTCTCCCCTCCATAGAATGTTGGCTGATTCTGCCTCTAGCTTCTCCCCTCCATAGAATGTCATCTGGTTCTGTCTCTAGCTCCTCTCCCGCCATATAATGTTGTCTGGTTCTGCCTCTACCTCCTCTCCCTCCATAGAATGTTGTCTGGTTCTGCCTCTAGCTCCTTCCCCTCCATAGAATGTTGTCTGGTTCTGCCTCTAGCTCTTCTCCCTCTATACAATGTTGTCTGGTTCTGCCTTTAGCTCCTCCCTCTCCATAGAATTTTGTCAGGTTCTGCCTCTAGCTTTTCTCCCTCTATAGAATGTTGTCTGGTTCTGACTCTAACTCCTACCCTCCATAGAATGTTGTCTTATTCTGCGTATAGCTCCTCCCCTCCATAGAATGTTGTCTGGTTTTGCTTTTAGTTCCTCCTTCCATAGAATGTTGTCTGGTTTTGCTTTTAGTTCCTCCTTCCATAGAATGTTGTCTGGTTTTGCTTTTAGTTCCTCCTTCCATAGAACGTTGTCTGGTTCTACCTCTAGCTCTTCCCTCTCCATAAAATGTTGTCTGGTTCTACCTTTAGCTCCTCCCCTCCATAGAATGTTTTCTGATTCTGTGTATAGCTCACCCCCTCCATAGAATGTTGTCAGATTCTCTGAGGAGGTGGGCTATGAAGTGGGTGTGGCTAACTGGAGTGGGCAGAGCTATGTGGAGTGAGCAGGGCTTGATACATACACACACATACATACATACATACATACACTCAGCTTTATATATAGATGGCCCAGTTTGTGCACATTTCAACTCCCCACCTCTGTTATAGCAGGCGTGCATGTATTTCCCCATTAATCCATGCTGCTGAAAAGAGCTGATACCTCTGCCACCAGCGTTGTCAGAGAGTGATGTTTTCAGCACAATGGCACCTCTTGAAAGATTTTATTGTGCAACCTTTTTAAGACTCCAAAAGGAGAGAAAAAATATTCTCCTTTAGCGTCGGTCAAGAAAGGTGGCTAACCAGTACAGGTAGTTGGCGAAAATGTGTATCACATGAGGGTCTTAAAACAGACACTTACACACGAACTGTGCCTTTTGGGCCACTCTTCAAATGGGCAAAGGTTCTGTGTCACCAATAAAAGGAACAATACCCATCATCTCCTCAAGCTGCCTCACCTCCTCCTCCACCTCCTCTTCTCCAGCTGGGGGCCAGGAGTCCCCTCTGTAACAATGGGAGTCCCTTGGTAGCACAGAAACAAATTCCTCTCCACCCTCATCATCCTCATCTTCCTCATCATTACCCAATGTTGGCTCAGAAAATTGTCTGGGCTGGGTAGTGTCATCCACTGGGAAAGCTTCCTCTTTATGCAGTGATTGTTTCAACAGACAGAGCAGCGTGATGGGTATGCTGATAATAGACTGATGATCACCACTCACGAGCTTGGTGTAATACTCAATGTTCTAAGAACCTCACAATTGTCATCGATCCACAACCAATTGGCATTTGTTATGTGTGGTGTGTTAGTCTCAATGTAGCTGGAATTCAGATACAGACCTCTGCTGTTCACTAATCCTCGACAACATATAATATGTTCAGTTAAACTGCGAGAGCAGATCTCAAATGAGTTGTTGATTTGTCAAATTAAAGTGGTTTGAAGCACTGCAAAACCAGTAAAACCAGTAGAGAAATGGTGTAATATGGCACACCTTCTCATGTATGTATGGCAAGTCAGGGTATGTTTATAATCATTTCTGAACAACTAGGTTCCATTTGTGAGCCATGCATGGCACGTATAACAGCTTGCTTAACTTTCAAGCCGCCACCATATATCTCCCATTATCGGACACGATGACCATGCCCATTGAAGAGGGCCCTCCAAAATGAGTTAGAGGGCCCTCACAAGTGTATACAGAAGGCCCCTCCCAAATGTTCAAAGAAGAGCCTTCCAAAATGTATAGAGGGACCTTCCCAATGTATAGAGAAGGACCCTAACAAACCGTGGCTTTGCTTATGCTATGTTATTCTTACAGCAGTGGTTTCAGCACCAAAAGAATAGAGGAGGGCCTCCCCAAACATATGTTACAGGGCCCTCACCAAAGACAGGTTTGCAGGCCCTCAGAACACTTAATTTGAGGGTTTCAGAATGACATGGAGGATGAGAGGGAGGAGGAGGATAGAAGACAGAAACTGTCATAAGAGTAGATGGAAACCATGATGGAAGTTGGGCCGACTATTCTTGGCATGGGTAGGATGTGTGATGTCCCAGACTCTCACTCTGTCCCACCGTCCACCATGTTCACCCAGTATGCCATCAGAGAAATTTATCGTCCCTGACTGTGCACAACATCTCCACGTGTTTGTGGCTACGTGAGCCATCCCGGTTACGCCATTGCTGACAGCATGGTTGATATTATTTACACATGCCTCTGTAAAACTGGGTCAGATCACACGGTACAATAGTGGTGCCACTGGCTAGGAAACCAGTATCCTGGGGCAGCCACAGCCAAGACATCACGGAAAGATGGTAGCAATTTGACAATGTAAGCGTGTAATATTTTTTCCTGTGGGGGAGTGTTTGTGAATTTATACTTCCTTTCCAAGATCTGGGACAACAGCATGCTTCGCTGAGACTAAAAAAGTGGACCTGGTTCATGTTAGTTGCGGACTCTGAGCAACCGCAGATCGTAGACAGGAGGTGGGGGTGCCGACTTCATAGACAGCACATTGTGAAGGGTCCTTCAAAAAGGATAGCGCAGGTATCCGCTCTGTCATATGGTCACCATTGCCATAGTAACTGATGTTGCTATGGACAGCACTAAAACCTTCACCTTCACCTTCACTATTGTGCAGGTCTCAGCACTTTAATATTCTAAGCGCTGAGGTCACCGTTGCTATAGTAACTGCTGTTGCTATGGCAATGGTGACCTCACCGTTTGCTTAACCTCAAGTCTCAGCACTGTCATTCAGTACTCAGAGACAACAGGAGCAGATGTGTTTAATCCTCCTTGTGGTCTCTGATGTAGCAGAACTCAGTCTATCCAGGAAGAGAGAAGAAGAGGATCCTGGCGAGGGGATCATAAAGATGGAGTCCACTAAATGGCTCTGTGGAGTTTTTTTTAATAAAATAATTTTATCTGTGTTGTGTCTTTTTTAATAATTTATTTGAGATTCTTAATGGCTGGTTCTAACTTGGCCTGGCATTAAGAATCTCAGGGCCTAATATCAGCTGGCAATACAAAGCTGGTGTTAACCCCTTATTACCCAGCATGCACCGCCACAAGGGCCACTAGAAGAGCCTGGTAAAGTGCCTGGAAATGGCACTGCAATGAATGCGCCATTTTCAGGGGTGGCTGTTGGCTGCTATTCTTTAGCATGAGAGACCCTAAAACAATGGGCCCTCACCCTGTTGAGAATACCAGCCCTCAGCTGCCAAATTTTTTATTTTGCCAGCTGTAAAATTACGCAGCTGAGGTTAGCAGCTCTCAGCTGTCTTCTTTCACTGGGCTTAGACTTAATAAATACTGCAAAGCCCCACACATTTATTTTTTAATTATTTATTTAACACCCTAAGACAGCAGGTTGGTTGCCATACACTAGTATGGCAACCAAGCACAATCACCATTCAGATTGTGGAAATACAATCTGACTGCAACAGCGAATCACAGAGACACAGTGTGACAGTCTGTGATTGGCTGTTTGCCTGACAGTGCAGTGAATATGCAAGTAGCTTAATAGGCGGCCCCGGATGTGATTCAGCAGGATGGCTAAAGGATATATGTCTGGTATATAGAAAACTAATGCAAGTTTTGAAGAGGAAAATGAACACTGCAGAAACTGCTTCAGGACATAATATGAAATATGAAAATCTTAGTTGATGCATTGGCCATTGCATGTAAGCCCGGTAACCAGCTTCAAGGTGTTCTCATGTATACCAGGTCCCTATCTCCCTTACCTTATGCCCCTGTCTGTGGTTCAAATGCATATGAGGGTATAAGCCTCTGAGTGCAATTTAAAACCTACGTGTATGGGTGTGGTAGGAAGCTTGACTACAGCATGATTAAATACAAAAAACCTTTAGTCATTCTGTTTAGTGTGCAGTGGATCATTTTTATTATATATTGTTTTTTTCTAGCTAGCACCTAAACATGTAGGTGTGCCAGTCATCATATTATTAATGTTACTGTTGTTCTATTTGTTCCGATGGACTTGGAGAAGATGTTTGCAGAACTCTAGGTAGAATATTTCAGTCGGCCCAGCGTCCCACTATGACAGTTTGGGTATGACAATAGTACTATGGGTTACTCCTCTGGGCGTGGGGTTGCTGGAGCTGCGTAACTGCGGAGAATCTCCTACCTCAAGCGGTGTGAAGCTGAAGGCCTGCGGTGACGTAGAGGCGCTGAGACTCAGTGACGCGCGGATCACCTGTTCAAACCACACTTGACCGGACACAACGCGGAGGCGGTGCTGTGTCAGGAGACTCGGGTGAAGGCTCACACTGAGGTTGTGCGGAGGCGGCACAACCAAGATAGGTTAGAGTCCCCTCTCACATCCTCATAATACCCCTAAAACACCACCGGGTTCTCCCCACGGGACCACTTCCTTTTTGTTTTGTTTTATTCAGTATGGGTATGAGACTGCACCCCAGACTATCATCTGTCTATGGATTATCAATCTGTCATCTATCTATTTATCTATCATCTGTCATCTATCTATCTATCTATCTATTAATCTGTCTATCTCATATGTTATTTTATGCCAGTAAATCTAGCAGTGTATATCTAGAATTTGCTTCTATCACAGACTCTCCCCGCAGATTTGTTATAAAATGGGAAATGTCATGCAATGAATTACTGTTATCAAGAGAAAACAGGTGAATGCAGGGGATCTTTATCTGTTCAACAATGTACAGCAGCTCCGGTGAATGCGCAGGTCGCGTTTCCAACTCCCACAGTATCACTCCAGATAGTTAAGCTCCAACGTAAAGAAAAAAGAACTAAATGCACAGACGGGTTCTGGGGGAAGGGGAATATTTGTACGGAAATAAAACAATAAAACTGCCGTTATACATAGGGCTGAAAATCATATAAGTTCCCGAGAGTGAGGCTGGAGATACATGGAAACTCTTCAACTCAATGTTATGTGTAAGAAGTTAATCCCCAAATCATATACCGTATTCTATAAATCAGAGGGTTTTTTATTATAAATTTATATATAAAGCTGTATCTACCAAGTCTTTTGTCTTTGTGCACCATTTGTATACACCTTCCTTCTTATTCATACAGATCGTGGCCACCTTTTGCAATATCAAAACTTTCTATGGATTGCCATTGCATATGGTCAACCTCAACACCGTCCATGGAGAAGAACAAGTGGCACTCACCGGAAGGTAGATCGGGTCATCTTTATTGATCGGTGCAGAGTACATCATGTGCAGGAGGGGGCGTGGGAGCAGCGGTCAACGGCAGGCCATTTCACACCCCTGTGACGCTTCAACAGATGAATAAAGTTGACACGCTCTACATTCTGGGAGTGCCGCTTGTTATTTCTTATTGTGGATTGGTGTATTTACACTATATCTGAAGTGTTGCAACTCTGGAGTGGTTGTGATCCCAGTGACTGCCGAAGAGCAGTAAACACATACTACACAGTGTGATCAAAGATTAGTAGCAGAGGTGCCTATCTTTATCTTTGTTGTTGAACCATCCATACAGAGGACGTAGGATCCACTTGTTGTGGTTAGTTGGGGTCCCAACACTTAGTCCGGCCCAATGTTTAATGGTGCCCATAAAAATCTGAATACTACAAATATTGAGCATTAAGGTGCTTAAGTGTACCGCCCCACCGGGTGAGCTGCCACCAGTGGTACTGCACTCCTGCAGTTAGGGAATATAGTGCAAAGAACACATGCAAACAGTACACAAACACAACTCCTTAGGCCCTGGGACAATGGGAGTACATGGAGGGTGGTAGAGGGAGTCAGTAGAAGGAGACCGGAGGAGTAACACCAGCTGATGAGGAGTGGTAGTCGGAAGCGTTGAGGCGGTGTGGTGCTGGCTCCCGGGGCTTGGAGCATGACCACACTCACCCCGGGAGAGAACTGACCAGCAGAGAAAGAAAAAGACCCTTGGGGTGCGGAAGAGACGCCGATTACACGTACACCCGAATCTGATGAGACAGAGGGGTTGGTGGACGACAAAGGAACCCAGCCCTGGATACGTTGGGGATACTTCATGCCCAAGCAGGGAGGCCACTGACTTCTAATGGAAGCTGTGGCCGAACACCTGACACATCTTGGGGAAGGTGGCTGCACTAGGGAGCAGTGCCCAGAAGAGGAACCTAATGGTGCCCAGGACACAACAGCACCACTGGTCATCGGTGCCTGAGCTCTGTGCGTCGGTGAGCGTTGAGAGCCTGGGACACCTAGAGAGGGAGGAATGGCACCAACCGTGGCTTGTCAGCACTAACCCGGCTGTGGAAAAAGAGCGAACCGGAGACTGTCAGGAGCATACCCGGTGGCCATGTTTTAACACCTGAGTAATAGTAAAGGAACTGCAGCTGTGGTGTGTGAGAATTTTATTTGTGGCGTTCATCGCCGCAGAGGACGCCCGCTACACAGAGGGTACTGTTCACAGAGTTAACATCTGCCAAGGTACGAGCTGGGGGAACCACTCCATTGCCCTGGGGCCTATGCTCCACCTGCAGGGAGCGACACCATCCAAGCTGCCAGCCATCATCCCCAGAGGTTCTGAAGCAGCCTCGGCCGCCCTGGCCGCATGCCGTAGGTGGCGTCACAAATACCCCTATTCCCCTCAGACTTTCCTGTCATGTTTCTCCTGTTTATTTTAAATGACACAGCCAGGGTCACAGGACCGGGTCTTGGCCCCAGTTTGGAGAGCCCTTGTGTGCCTAAACATTGGAGCTCCCCCACAAGTGACCCCATTTTGGAAACTAGACCCCCCAGGGAACATATCTAAATGGGTGGTGAGCACTTTGAACCCCCAGATGTTTCACAAATTGATTTTTAAAATAAAAAAGTACTTTTGTTTTCACAAAAAAATTCTTTTAGGCTAAATTTTTTTCATTTTCACATGGGCAACAGGATAAAATTCATCCTAAAATTTGTTGGGCAATTTCTCCTGAGTACACAGATACCTCATATGTGGTCATAAACCACTGTTTGGGCGCACGGCAGGGATCAGAAGTGAAGGAGCGCCATTGCACTTTTTGAATGGAAAATTAGCTCCAAAAGTCAAATGGCGCTCCTTCCCTTCCGAGCCCTGCTGTGCGCCCAAACAGTGATTTATGACCACATATGAGGTATCGGTGTACTCAGGAGAAGTTGCCCAACAAATTTTATGATGCATTTTATGCTGTTGCCCATGTGAAAATGAAAGAATAAAGGCTAAAATAACATTTTTGTTAGAAAAATTAAAATGTCCATTTTTTCCTTCCATGTTGCTTTAGTTCCTGTGAAGCACCTGAAGGGTTAATAATCTTCTTGAATGTAGTTTTGAGTAGCTTGAGGGGTGCAGATTTGGAATGGTGTCACTTTTGGGTGTTTTCTGTCATATAAACCCCTCAAAGGGACTTCAAATGTGATGTGGTCACTAAAAAAATGGTTTTGTAAATTTTGCTGGAAAAATGAGAAATTGCTGATGAACTTTGAACCCTTATAACTTCCGAACCAAAAATAAATGTTTTCCAAAATTGTGCTGAAGTCAGAATTGACAAAAATGCCAAGGTCAAACAAAAAGAGCCAGCTCCCTTCAGTAAATGATAGGCACTGTCACCCCAGTAAGAGCTGTTTGCAATCTTTGTATGGCTCTCAATAGGGGGCCGGTGCCATCGTTCACTGAAGGGAACATTGGGCCTGGCCAAGTGCCGAGACCCCCACTAATCACAAAAAGTAGATCCTAATGTGTCACCCCAGGGTTCATGTGCCACAGTAACACCACTAAGGGTTAACTCCCCACACAACCCACAACACTACACTACCGCTTCCAGGCCAGAAGGGGGAGCTAAAGCTGCTTCCCTATATATTCTGGTGTGGAGAGGAAGTGGGCAGTTCAGTGCGGTGCAGCACTGCGGAAGAAAGGACCTAGGTGTAAAGGAGCTGCATTAGGTTCAACCCATGGTCCACTGTCCAATTCTAGGCCTAGCCAGGGTCTGAGGAACGGAGATAGGAGAAGCAGAGGAATACATCTGGGAGAGTGCGTTATCCCGAAACTCGCCCCGGAGGAGCGCAAAGACCGCATACCAGATCTGAAATTGTGATTGAAACATACAGCACAGTGAACAACGGTTTAGTGAAGGACCCACATCTTCACTGTACCACAGCGAACACGGAAAATACTCAAGTTGCCTAGCAGACAGGGCCGGCAGCTTAGCTAAAGTGGCAGCAGGGCCACACACACACAGCGCAGGAACAGGGAGCCAAAGGACCGGGGCAGGGTAGGGGCAACCCGGCCCCGGTACAGACTCCGTGGACAGCACTCAGCTGAATCACCATCTGCTTCAGTAAAGACTTGGAAAACTACAAAACCATGAGTCTGTGTAATCCTTGCGAACCCTGTTCTCCATCACAACTCTCTCACAAACTGTTATCATCACTATTGCCCCGGGGACCAGGCTCTGCGCATGTAGAGCCATCACATCACAGGCTGCCATCTATCATCCCCGGAGGTTCTTCAGCATTGGTGGTCACCCTGACCACATACCACGGGTGGTGTCACGACTTACTCCCTTGTAAATACCCCCCAACCTTTATCGTGGGCTTGGGACACGGTCCTGACCAAGACCGCCGTGATACCCCCAGTGATACCCCGGTCCGGTACCGAGTACCGCGTCCCAGTGGGCTCCACACTACATCCTCTCTGTGCATGGGATTGTGGTTGACCATGCACAATACCAATCCACAGAATGTTTTAAGACTGGAAAAGGTAGCCTTGATCTGGGTAAAATCAATGTGTCCAGATGCCAGGTGTAAAAAAAACTCCCCTAAAAATGCTTTGATTTCTGGCTGACTTAGGCTGGCTTCACACTACGGTTTTGTGCATCAGGTTCTGTCTGGCTTGAATTGGACAGGACCTGATCTGTTTTTACCATCTCATGTATCCCTATGGTGCCAGATTGGTCCTATTTGGCCAACCGATTTTGTGTATTCTGTGCCAGATTCGTTTTTGGCCGTTTTTTCACCATGCCCAAAATCGGAGCCTGCAACATTTTTGGGTTCCGGTGATAAAAATCGGACAAAATCAGACAGAAATGGCTCCAGGGTGATCCAGCACCCATAACATGGGAGTCTATGGGTTTCCCGGATCTGATTTTTTGCACAGAGCATGCTCAGAAATCCTGCCGTCCATACTTTAGCACCATGGACAGCAGTACTTCTATCACAGGCTGGGAATTCAGCACCAAGGACAGTGGCAGAGCAGACACAGGCAGACATGGACAGCAGCAACAAACGAATCCGCAAAAAAAACAGGATCCGGGACCATATTTGGCCACATTTTTGTACACATCCAGTCCATTCCTGTCCGTGGGGACCTGCAAAAAACAGGCTTCCACAGACAGAAATAAAACCATGGTGTGAAACCAGCCTTATGTGGGTGGAGAGCCGCCATGCTCAATAATTGACTTCCATTATACTTGAGTCGACTCGAGTAACAGGCACCTGAGCACTTTAGTTTTCACTTGTCATTAATTAAAGAGATTAGTTGGGGCATATAAAGGTCTAAGGCCAGCTTCACACCACGGCAAGATCCGATCTGGGGCTGTCAGGGGTGAACCTGACAGCCCCGGACCGGATCTGGACACAGAACCGGAGGGCCAATTATGCCCTCCGGTCCGCTGTGCAGACAGATTTCTCATTTGCAGGTGCTGATAATTCAAGACCGCGGCTCGTGAGGAGCTAGCCACAGTCCTGAACTGTCGGCAGGGGACAGCTTCGTGGTGCGCCGAGCTTCAGCACCCGTCGTTAAACTCCCGGGTGCTCCTATGCGATCCGGCTCCATAGACCCCGGGAGGATCAGCTTTTTTTCCCCGGATACAAAAATGCTGCCTGCAGCACTTGTGTGTGGGAGAAAACTCTGAATCCTCCCGGATCCTCCCGGACAGATGGAAGCCGGATGACAGATAGCTGCCATCCGGCTCTATCCAGCCCCATAGCATACTAAGGGGCCGAAATCCGGTCTGGGGTTGTCAGGTTCACCCCTGACAGCCCTGGATTGGATTTCACCGTGGTGTGAAGCCGGCCTAATACTCCTTCTTCTGTCTGGACTGGACTGGGTTGTGACTCAACAACACAAGATACAACAAAATTGCATTGTGCTCTATCAACTCCTAATTTTATAAAATTGAATGCACTTGATTATTATTTTGGTTTGTGGAAAAAAAACTAAAAATCAGTCATTGTTATTTCAGTCTATTTAGAAGAAATGCTCATTACTGAAATTGATGTATTATCCAAGATTAAAGATTAAAGTTGTCCTACATAAAGCGAGAACGTCTCATAGATTATTCTTTGCTCTGAAGTTTAATCTTTAGTATTTACCAGAAATTGGAAAGATTGAGTGGCAGGTTTTAATGAGGCACCGGCAGGCAGGGAGTAGGACATTTATGTTTTCTTGATGATTGTTACTATTATTTTTAACACTAATAATGTCACGCAATTACAGGACCCTGGAGCAGAGGCCGGGCACACGCACCACCGCTCCATCCAGTACAAGGCTGCAGAGCTCTGATATTAGGATTAATAATACTGATGATAATGATCAATACATTACCCAATACCTTCAGCTTATAATTTGATTTTTTTAGGAGGAGAAAATCTTTATTTTATTAGAATTCTCAATTTTAAGAAACGTTGATGCTGTTAAGTGAATGTCTATGAAGAATAAGTAAATGATTAGTGATATCTCTGTATACTATTGCTTATCCAAAAGTCAGAAGATCTACATACCACGTGATACACAGCTGCATCTCAATGAATTAGAATATCATCAAAAAGTTGTTTATTTCATTATTCCAATACATAAAGAGAAGCACATATTATTTAGAGTCATTACACGCATCGTGATCTATTTCATGTGTTTATTTCTGTTAATGTTGATGATTACTGAAAACCCAAAGGTCATTACCTAAGAAAACTAAAGTAGGGAAGAGGAAGGGATAAAAAAAAGAACTGCCGTATTCTACGAGACATCAGAGGGTGAATATAATATTGATTTATTAGTTTCTGAAACGCCCTGAAACATGACAATATGATATTGATTGTCCTGAGGAAGGCACCAGGGAGCCCTGAAACGTGTTGACTAGTAAATCAATATTACATTCGCCCTTTGAGATCTGTTGGAATACGGCAGCGTGGTGTCTAACCCTTCATCCTCCCTACTCTATATGCACCACGCTGGGGGCTGCAGCAGCCGTGATCTGCTTTTATAGTGGTTGTGACTCTCACAACCACAAAAGGTGAAGCCTCTGATACCTATTTAGGTCATGTTTTATCTCTCAGACCCTTCATCCTCCCTACTTTAATTTTCTGAGATAACTTTGGGTTTTCATTAATCATCAACATTAACAGAAATAAACACATGAAATAGATTCCTCTGTGTGTAATGACTCTATATAATATATGTGTCACTTTATGTATTGAATTAATAAAATAAAATAACTTTTTAATAATATTCTAATTCATTGGGATGCTCCTGTGTGTACCACGTGACACATATATGATGTACATTACACAAATGTTAGGGTTTTTAAGTAGAAATTTAAGAAGGAGAAAAAAGAAAATGCAAACCAATAAAATAAATTAAACAAATAAATAATTTAAGCCAGAGGTTAAATAAGCAAAAACTGGGAAATCGTATTGACTTGAGAATAAGCCTAGGGTGGGAAATGAAGCAGACCCCCATCCTGGTATATAGCCCCCCATCCTGGTATATAGCCCCCTATCCTGGTATATCTGTCCCCATTCTGTAAATAGCCCCTCATCATCTAATATATAATTGCCGTAGCTCACTTCCGTAAGTTTCGGCGCTACTTCCGTCGTCGTGGACGTGACTGCCTCGCAGCCACACGACCCACGAAGCATTGGCCGGCGCGAGCAATGGCCGCGAGGCCATTGCGAGCCGTTGCCTGAGAGCAAACAATGGCCGCGAAGCGGCCATTGCGAGTCTCTGGCCCTGTCTAACCACCGACCACAGCCGAGCCCCGTGGCCGAAAATCGAACCAGGGGCCCGGCCATAAATGCGCCCAAACACCGCTAATGTATCTCTATGGGAAGTGAGGCGCTATGCTGATTGGTCGGCGCAGCACACAGCGACCAATCAGAATCGCGCCTCACTTTCAGCGGTAAATTTGAAAACAAAAGTCGTCCATTCTATCTCTATGGGAAGTGAGGCGCTATTCTGATTGGTCGCCGGCAGCACACAGCGACCAATCAGAATAGCGCCTCACTTCCCATAGAGATAGAATGGACGATTTTTCGTCCATTCTATCTCTATGGGAAGTGAGGCGCTATTCTGATTGGTCGCCGGCAGCACACAGCAACCAATCAGAATAGCGCCTCACTTCCCATAGAGAATAATAGCGGTTTTTCAAGCGAAGTATAGCCGGGCCCTTCGCTTGAAGGGACACCCTTCAAGCGACACCCAAGTCCTCCTTGTCCACCCTACCCCACTACTAAGTGGGCGGACACCATCTAGACCCTAGATCACCTGTAGGCAACGAGGGTGCACATTGCAGTAATGGAGCCAGCCACTCCACACGATACAAAAGAGAAAAAAACTGCACAGCACTCACAGACAATGTGAACTGGTGCCAGCAGGGATGCTGGGTCAATATACTAGAAAAAAACCTTGCAGCACTCAGCTACTACCAATGATGTACATATGCTGTAGTAGTGGGGTAGGGTGGACAAGGAGGACTTGGGTGTCAGCGATAGGACTCGTCGGACCTGAAGTCACTTTGTCGCAGTCGACGAGCAAGCAGACATTGGCCAATGTCTGTACTAAGAACTTCAGATTTAAAAAAAATAAGAAATTTGAGTTTTATGAAAAAAACGTAAGTTTTTAAATTTTTTCTCATATATATATAGCTTGTCAGCATATGTACATCATTGGTAGTAGCTGAGTGCTGCAAGGTTTTTTTCTAGTACATAGATAGATAGATAGATAGAAGATAGATAGATAGATAGATAGATAGATAGATAGAAATAGATACATAGATAGAGATAGATAGAAATAGATACATAGATAGAGATAGATAGATAGATAGATAGATAGATAGATAGATAGATAGATAGATAGATAGAAAGAAATAGATACATAGATAGATAGCCGACGAAAGCCGAGACCCGTGGCCGAAAATAGAACCAAGGGCCCGGCTATACTTCGCTTGAAACACCGCTATTATTTTCTATGGGAAGTTAGGCGCTATTCTGATTGGTCGCTGTGTGCTGCCAGCGACCAATCAGAATAGCACCTCACTTCCCATAGACATAGAATGGACGATTTTTCGTCCATTATATCTCTATGGGAAGTGAGGCGCCGGCAGCACACAGCGACCAATCAGAATAGCGCATCACTTCCCATAGAGATAGAATGGACGATGGTTCTATTTTCGTCCACGGGTCTCGGCTTTCGTCGGTCGTCGCCGGGGCGGGGGCTTCGCGGCCATTGCGAGTCTCCCGCCCCGGCGACGACCGAAGAAAGTCGAGACCCGTGGCCGAAAATAGAACCAAGGGCCCGGCTATACTTCGTTTGAAACACCGCTATTATTCTCTATGGGAAGTGAGGCGCTATTCTGATTGGTCGCTGTGTGCTGCCGGCGACCAATCAGAATAGCGCCTCACTTCCCATTGAGAATAATAGCGGTGTTTCAAGCAAACTATATCCGGGCCCTTGGTTCTATTTTCGGCCACGGGTCTCGGCTTTCGTCGGCTATCTATCTATGTATCTATTTCTTTCTTTCTTCTTTCTTTCTTTCTTTCTTTCTTTCTTTCTTTCTTTCTTTCTTCTTTCTTCTATCTATCATCTATCTATCTATCTATCTCTATCTATCTATCTATGTATCTATTTCTTTCTATCTATCTATCTATCTCTATCTATCTCTATCTATCTCTATTTATCTATCTATTTCTATCTATCTATCTATGTATCTATATCTATCTATCTATCTATGTATCTATCTATCTATCTATGTATTTCTATCTATCTATCTATCTATCTATCTATCTATCTATCTATCTATTTCTTTCTATCTATCTATCTATCTCTATCTAGTTATCTATCTATCTCTATCTATTTCTATCTATCTATCTCTATCTATTTATCTATCTATCTATCCCTATCTATTTATCTATCTATCTCTATCTATTTCTATCTATCTATCTATGTATCTATTTCTATCTATTTATCTATCTATCTATCTATCTATCTATCTATCTATCTATCTATCTATCTATTTCTTTCTATCTATCTATGTATCTATCTATCTATCTATGTATGTATCTATGTATATATTTCTATCATCTATCTATCTATCTATCTATCTATCTATCTATCTATCTATCTATCTATCTTCTATCTATCTATCTATCTATCTATCTATCTATCTATCTATCTATCTATCTAATATGAAAAAGATCCTTGCAGCACACAGCTACTACCAATAATGTACATAAGCTACCAGCTATATATATTTGAGGAAAAAGTTTAAAAACTTACGTTTTTTTCAAAAAACTCAAAAATCTCCAATTTTTTATTTAATTCTGAAGTTCTTGGTACATACATTGGCCAATGTCTGCTTGCCCTTCAACTGCGACAAAGTGACTTCAGGGTCTGATGAGTCCTACGCTGATATCCCTGTCCTCCTTGTCCGCTTCCCCACTACTAAGTGGGCAGACACCATCTAGACCCTCGATCACCTGTAGATAATGAGGGTGCACATTGCAGCATGGATCCTGCAACTCCATATGATAAATAACAAGAAAAAAAAACTGCACAGCACTCAAAGACAAATGTGAACTGGTGCTAGCAAAGCTGCAGGGTTATATAATATGAAAAAGATCCTTGCAGCACACAGCTACTACCAATGATGTACATAAGCTACCAGCTATAGGACTCATCAGACCCTGAAGTCACTTTGTCGCAGTGGATGAGCAAACAAAAATTGGCCAATGTATGTACCAAGAACTTCAGAATTAAATAAAAAATTGGAGATTTTTGAGTTTTTTGAAAAAAAACGTAAGTTTTTAAACTTTTTCCTCAAATATATATAGCTAGTAGCTTATGTACATCATTGGTAGTAGCTGTGTGCTGCAAGGATCTTTTTCATAATATATAACCCAGCAGCTTTGCTAGCACCAGTTCACATTTGTCTTTGAGTGCTGTGCAGTTTTTTTTCTTGTTATCTATCTATCTATCTATCTATATCTATTTATCTATCTATCTCTATCTATTTATCTATCTATCTATCTCTATCTATTTATCTATCTATCTCTATCTATTTATCTATCTATCTCTATCTATTTATCTATCTATCTCTATCTATTTCTATCTATCTATCTCTATCTATCTATTTATCTATCTATCTCTATCTATTTCTATCTATCTATCTATCTATCTCTATCTATCTATCTCTATCTATTTATCTATCTATCTATCTATCTCTATCTATTTCTATCTATCTATCTATCTCTCTCCCTCTCTCCCTCTCCCTCTCCCTCTCTCTCTCCAGATTCTAGGCTCCCGATTCTTCAGAATCGGGCTCACAGCTAGTCTACTATATAATTGCCTAATTGTGTCTGTGTGTCAGAAAATCACGCGTCAGCACTCATTGGTCGCCGCTAGCCGCGGTGACTAATCAGCATACTTGGCGCGTGTTTTAAAACACGCTTTGCTGACTGGCCGCCGCGGCCAGCGACGACCAATCAGCAAAGCGGCGCGGCTTAGCAGGAAATATGAATCCTGTGCCGCAGACTGGTCGTCGCTCTCAGCGGTGACCAATCAGCGGCCCGGGATTCAAAACCCTTGCCAAGCCTTGCTCCGCTTCACTGATTGTTCGCCGCCAGCCATCATTTTTTTAATGTATCATTACCCTGGACGTATATGGTAGACAGGCTCCTCATTGCCAAAATTTTGTGCATGCACGATGAAGTCCTGGGATGGTGCTTGCGCAGTACTGAGCCTGCAACATCACCGCTGATATCCCACATATGAACTACATGCTTGTGCTGTACACAGAGAAGATGATGTTGCCTACACCAGAAAGACTACTGTTACACAGCTGTCCCAGGTTTGGGCTTTGCTCCCACAACTCGGTCTGCACGCCATTGCTGCTCTCTATGGCCCGGTGTGTGACATTGTCTCCGTCATCCTTTCAAAGCCCATCAGGACACACTCCTATGTCTTCAACATACTGTGGCTGTCATTTCCTTGTTTTTATATTTCTGAAGGCGGAGAGAGTAGCTAGCAGAGATTAGGCACAGGGCTGACATAACGTCACAACCTCATTTGAGCGCTGGGAACTCGAGCAACCACTTTGATGGAAAACCACCTTAAATAAACCAACATAAAAGGTGCAATAATAAACCAGCTCAAAGAAGTCAACCATAGTCAAGTTCGGTAATACTCCTCTGCCTAGCAGATTCTTGGAAATCCATATTTTTTTTTAACTTCAACCCCTATGCAGGAAGGTTGTCTGGTCTTTAGAGGACCTTGGTTTCAGTCTATGGAATAGCCAAGCGATGTTAAGGAACAAAGACAAACTCAGATCTATATGTTCAGTAAGGAGTAAAGGGCAGGCAATTGTTAATTAGGTTTGGAACAAATGAAGCCAGACTTGTAACCACAAGCAAGGATCATCAAGCTACGACTTGTCTACACATCACACGAAGAGAGCAATCACTGGAGAAGGACATCATGGTAGGAAGAATAGAAACAACAAGGCTAATAGGAAGACCAGCATTGACGGCTTGATACTATCGAGATAATGGATTATAGACACAGGTTGATCTATTTAGGGTTGTACAAGGATGATCTTCCCATGGGCGTTCATTCAACAAGTCACCACGGCAGGGGTCAAGATTAAGACCATTAAATAATTAATAAAGGGTTAATCGAAAAACAATCAATGGGTTAGGGCCCTTTCACATCAGCGTTTTTTTAAATTTGCGGCAGATGCGGTGAAAAAACCGCATCTGCCTCAACTGCCGCATAACGGTTCCACTTGCGGCACGGTTGCGGTTTTTTCCATAGGAAGTATAGGGGGACTTGCGGCAGATGCGGCAAGTGCGGTATTGCACTTGCGGCAGGTGCGGCAGAGAAAAAAACCGCGGCTTACTGCGGTTTTTTTCTCTGCCGCACCTGCCGCAAGTGCAATACCGCACTTGCCGCATCTGCCGCAAGTCCCCCTATACTTCCTATGGAAAAAACCGCAACCGTGCCGCAAGTGGAACCGTTATGCGGCAGTTGCGGCAGATGCGGTTTTTTCACCGCATCTGCCGCAAATTTAAAAAAACGCTGATGTGAAAGGGCCCTTAGTTGGGTCAGAAAAGCAATCCAAAGTGTTCACCTGGGTAATATCCAAAATGTATAGTACACAGCAGTTGGCACAGCTGACGTGTCTTAAAGGCAGTGTCAGACTGAAGAGCAAAGGTGTTAATTCCGTGTGCCCTGAAAGTAGCTTCTTGTCTTGCTTATGACTTGGACTAGGGACCCTGTCAACTCTACGTGCAAGGAATGCACGCAGCATCAAGAAACTGATATAGGAGAGCATTGCTCAAGTAGGGGCTGTGTTTGGGGGCCTATTTATGCTTCTGTTCCCGGTGAATCAGCCGAGCCTACTCTGATGTATTAGGTAGACTTCCAAGAGAGACCTACAAACCTTCCAAGAAAAACCTAGAAACAATTTCCTTGATTGGTTCCCTAATTGGAGACCTACAAAACTTCCAAGAAAGACCTAGAAACAATTTCCTTGATTGGTTCCCTAATTGGTTCCTGTGATTGCTTTGGTCAACTGCACAACCAGAATTCATCCAATCTGTTCACCTATGGCTTATATCTATAAAGGTATTTTTCCATTAAATGTTGGAGGAAACAGCAAACAATATTTTTCATTTTCAATCCCGGACGTAGTCAGTGACAAGAGTTATAAGATCTGATTTTGGTAAAATGTGTGTTCCAAGTTTTGATCTTTCTATTTTAGACAGTAACCTTGTAGAGCTTGGATTTCTTTCTTCGTCCTTGTTCTTACGGTTCTTTGGGGATTTTGCTTCTTACCTAAAACCTTTGGTTTTATCTCTTTTACAGTTCACAAAGACAGAAAAAAGAAGCTGAGCATTGTTTGTTAGTGCAGATATGACATGACCCTGCTCCAATATCGACTACAAGGAAAGGAAACCGTTTTCTCATATACTTAGACGTGAACACCACTTTATTTCTCCCGCATGGTCTCTCGGTATGGTTTGACACTCTAGCACACATGGTACTGTATGGTATCCACACCGTACGTACAGAGTATCTTGCAGTGGTCAAGGTTCAGTTAATTATTACAACTAGACCCATGCATAATACTCTTCATGCGTGGTGTGGATACCGCCAACTCATGATACCCAACATGAGGAGAGTCACACCTTAATAGATGTAAGACAAAAAGAATAGAGAGGCGCTCCTGGGTGTACCAGGTCATACTAATGGTGGAGAGTGGGGGAGGGAATGTTAATAACCTTATAGGGTTGTGCACCCCTGCACAATCTTGGTGTGGGTCTTCGGTGTGTATCGCACACCGCGCAAGTCACTGGCACTCTGAGCTGAGCGGATCATGTGAGGTGTGACATCATCAAAAGTCCTTGACTCCTAGACTCTGTATTAGCTCTCTCGCTGAAATCCGCCTCACCAACCATTTACCCACAGAGGGGAATTCCGAATGCAAATTAGAGGAGAAAGTGCAGTCTACAAAGGTGCAGGATACAGCAATCTTCTTTATTAATAATGAGATGTCACAATGCATTTCAGCAGGTCTATATAGTAGTGTAGACCAACACCTAATGAAGGCGGTGACCCACCGAAATGCATTGTGAAGTCGCATCTAATATGTAAAGTTAATGTAATAGAATAAAGAGGCGGCACTCACCAGTTTGCAGTGATACTTTTTCGCCATTCATCATCATAGATGTGTTCAGCGGGGAGAGTGAGTGGGGATGGTGGATGACGGTTGCCATTTCGTGGGGCTATGCCACTTCAACGAGTTCAGTTCCTCTTTATTCTATTGCATTGACTGTGGTTTCGACTGTAATAGGGCATGCACTACCTGACACAGTGGGGCTGTCAACTAATGCTGCAGTTAATGATTGTGCGAGCCACACAAGCCATATGGAAGGTGTCAGTTTTTTTCTGCAACAAAATTGGATTTTTATTGTCCTAATATATAAAGTTGAGTGTGTATGTGTAAAAGTATGTATTATAGCCCCTCCCCCTCCTGGTAGCCCTACCCTTCATTGCTCCACCCACCCATGTGGCACTGCCCCTCATAGCTTTGCCTCCTTTATGGTTATGCCCCTTTCAAATCCTTCCCCCCACAAATTTGCCCCCCTTAAATCAGCATTCCACCCAAACCTGCACCCCCAAAACCTGCCCAGCAAATCTGCATCCCCCTAAACCAACACCCCACCCCACAAATCCGCACCCTCACACAAATTTGCACCCCACCCCCCTTAAAAAATATCCCCACAAACCTACCTCTCACCATGCTGCCCCCACCCTAGAACTTCCCCTCCCTCCAAAACCTGCCCCCACACTCCCCAAAATGAGGCACTTCAAATCAAACCTGCACTCCCCATATCCCCACCCCTCAAAAAAAGCCCAACTAAGCCAATGCCCCCCAAAAGAGGCGGCATGGTGGCTCAAGAACTGCAGCTTTTGCAGCACTGAGGTCCCAAGGTCCTGGGTTCAATTCCCACTAAGGACACTAAGGATAACAACTGCAAGGAGTTTGTATGTTCTCCCCGTGTTTGCGTGTGTTTCCTCCGGGCACTCGGGTTTCCTCCCACATACTGATAGGATATTTAGATTGTGAGCTCCAAGAGAGACAGCATAAGGCCCCATTCACACACTGCGATTTTTGCTGAGTATTTTTATGCACAAGCTCAAAAAAAGCCAGGAGTGGAACAATCAAAACCGGGAGTGGCACACTCAGAGGAAAGGTCTAAAGTGGCCGTCACACGCTACGATATCTTGAAAGATATCGCTTGAACGCGCCAGATTAAACATCGCTTGAACGATGTCTGTGCGTGTGACGGCAAGATACGACCAACGAGAAATGTTAAAATCGCAAAATCGAGATCTGAGCTCCGGAGCTCAGATCTTGCGATGAACGATTTAACGATCTGCATCATCGTGGTGTATAACACCACGATGAACGATCTCCCAGCGGCAGAGCCTATGCTGGGAGATGGTAACTATGGTACACGTCGGGTTACTAAGCGACGCGCGGCGCCTAGTAACCCGATGTGTACCATAGTTACCAGCGATCTCGCTGGTCCACATCGCTGGTGAGTCTGTCTGTGTGACATCTCACCAGCGATGTGAGCGATATTGTAAGCGATCGCGCGTGCACGTGATCGCTAACAATATCGCTAGCGATATCGTAGCGTGTGACGGCCGCTTAATAGAGACAAGTGCTCCACTTATATGTTTAATCACCCACTCCTGGTTTGTGATGAGCTTGTGCTTAAAAATATGCAGCAAAAAAAGCGGTGTGTGAATGGGGCCTTACTGCTGCATGTAAAGTGCTATGGAATTAATATAAATGAATAAATATTATAATTATTATTATTTTTTAATAAGATTCCAATTCGATCCAAACCCACACCCCTGCCCACCAAAAAAGGCCCCCAAATTTGCACCACTCCAAAAATGCCCTCTTCACACCCCCAAAAAAACACATCCCACAAATCCAGACCACCCCAGAAATTGACCCCATCCCACACCCCTATGATATCTGGTCTGCCTGGATGCATATCGCTCCGCCACCTCCAGTTAGCCCCGCCATATTTATCATGATGTCACAATAGAATACAATGTAGCCTTTAAACTTCTATGTCATGTCACTGCCTGATCCATTCTTAGCAGTAAATATGATGTAAGAGGCTGATGTAAGTCACATTACACCGAATGAAAAGCTGTATTACATCTCAATGAGCAAATCTGTAAAAAGTGAAGCAAGGCTTACAGAAATGAGAACAAGAGCTGCTTCCTCAGGAGCCACTGAAACATCTCAGTGGAGAGAAGCAAGGGTTAAATAACTGAGAACATTTAGCTAATATGCCCGGGCAATGCTGAGCTCTACAGCTAGTTATTAATTAAGAAGATTGCTAAATGATTCTAACCGTGCTTGCTGTATCCTGCGCAATTGTAGACTGCACTTTCTCCTCTAATCTACATCTTACTAGATGGGTAGATCAACCAGTAGGACAAATACGGATGGTTTGGAAGAAACCTGGCTGCTTATGTGGCGCCCCACATGGTCAGGTGTCACAGTGGGGTATTGCACCCGTAAAAGTGGTGTAATCTTCCCCAACTACAAGTGGATCCTAGGCTGGTGGGTGGGACCCATTCCTGCACTCCCACATTAGAGTAGAAGTGGGAGGTTACTCCTGGGAGGGAGATATATTCACCTCTAGGGGGAATAGAGAGAAGAGTCGGAACAGAGTGAGGAGAAGGGAGTTGGAGAGGAGTCGAGGAGGAGTGTGTAGTGAGGCGGAAGGTTAACCCGGACAGCTCTACACTGATCCAGAGGAAAGATGAGAGAGGATCCTGAGAAGATCCTGAGAGAGGGTGCCTGATGACGGTGTCTGGGCCCTAGAGAGAAAGGGGGAACCCCAGCGTGAAGTGACCATACTCCAGGGAATTCCCCAGTCCACCACGGGAATGCCGGACCCGAGGAAACAGCCAGAGTCTACCTCTGAAGTCATCAACCGGCTGCTGCGGTCTGTTTACTGGCTGCGGCACCCTGCCAGATGGAGCGGTCTGCCTGCTTCTTCACTGCGAGGGAGGGGAGCCCAAAGTCTACTTTAAGGAGCCATTGGATATAGACTCATCCTAGGCGGGGAAGAAAGGACACGGGTTTGTCAACTAAGGCATACCACGGGTACCATCATACCACCTGGCATCCACTTGCAGACACCCGTAGAGCTACCTGTTTCTTTAACAACTGTTACTGAACTGTGGACTTGTATGCTGATGACTGTTTACAGTAAAGTACCCGGGAGAGTGACTTTGCCCCGTGTCTTTGTGCTGCAGAATTCAACCTGTTTGCTTACAGGAACACTGCCCCGGAGGACCAGCTCCACCAGTAGGGAGCTTTGCAATCCTTGCCGTGATACCATCGCCCTCCGGAGGACTGTGGCAGCGCTGGTGACCCATCACCAGATACTACAGGTGGTGTCACGTGACAATAACTCTTATCGCCTGTACTTAACCTCTCTATTGAAGTGTCACCCAGGCTACGGGCTCAGGCGCTGCCACCCGTTACATCCCCGTGAAAAAATCCCTCCGAGCCTGACACCCGAGTACCCCGGGGCCTTGGGCTCGACACTTACTTCCAAAAAATTGTGCCGCACTTGTTTACTGGTTGTGAATGGTAGAACAGCTCGTTTACTTGCATAGTGTTAAGCCACAATACACAACTTTTGGACAAGGATAGCATTGATTTTGACACCTTGTTTTATCCCTGATCGGCAGGCTGCATAAATCAATAATAGAGACCCAAGTTATGAGTTTTTTGCAAGCAGAAGCATCCAGAGTCCCTGCCCATACATAGGTTGTCAGGAGCAGTGGTGGTATCTTTAACCTACTCATGACCTAGGACATACTGGTACATCCTAAGTCATGTCCCTTATTTTGATGTGTGGTCTCATGCTGAGCCTGCATCTTTTCCCGCCCATGTTGGCTTACCTGATCGTCCGACATGTGCATTTGATAGTCGTGTGTGGATCAAACATCCGCTCATGCCTGTGAACCCATTCACAACCTACAATACACATGTGCGTCATAGGTTGCCTCCCACCCTTTGATGCGAGCTCACAACTGAGATGTATAGCTAACAGCGGTGATCAGATTTGCGATCTGATCCCCTTTGTTAACCCTTTGTATCACGCTGTCATTCACAGCAGGATCCAAAGCCCCACTGTGGGGACTGCACCGTTCCCCTCCATGATTGGAGGTCCCATGAAGGGATCACAGGACCTCCATGGTTTACCTGGACAGACTGGCATCCTCTGATGATCCCGGAAACTGTCTTGATTCACTTCCTGTGGATACCTGGCAAGAACCGGCATCCACATGATGTGATCACTTTCCCTATGTACTCAAATGCTGCAGCTCATCGGTATATAGGACAAGCGATTGCACTGTGCAGGACTGAGGCCCCCTAGGAGCTACTGTAAAATTAAGAAAAAATAAAGAAAAAATTAAAAGTAAAATGTTTTAAAAAAAATATGACAATAAAACACAAAAATTCAACTCCCCCTAATTTCACACCATTGAAAATAAAGCTATTAAAAAATGAAAAAAATTCACATATTTGGTATTGCCACATTCAGAAATGCCTGATCTACGAAAATATAAAATCAACTAATCAGAATGGTAAACTATATAACGGAATAAGAAGTCCAAACACCAAAATTACTTCTTTTTAGATGTTGCAACATGGCAATAAAATGTAATATGGAGGTGAATAAGACAGTGCATCTACCCAGAAATGCTATCATTAGAAACATCAACTTAATCTGCAAAAAAGAAGCTGTCACACACCCCAGATCCAGAAAAATGAGAACGCTACGGGGAGCAGAAAATGGTGGAAAAGTGCAATTCTTTTGCTTTAAAAACTTCAGAATTTTTTTTCATCACTTCGATAACAGTAAAAGTAATATGTTTGGTATCTACAAACTCGTACTGACCCGAGGCATCATACCGACACGTCAGTGTTACAATATAGTACAGACCCGAGACATCATACCGACACGTCAGTGTTATCATATAGTACTGACCCCAGACATCATACCAACACATCAGTGTTACCATATAGTACTGACCCGAGGCATCATACCGACATGTCAGAGTTACCATATAGTACTGACCTGAAACATCATACCGACACGTCAGTGTTACCATATAGTACTGACCCGAGGCATCATATTGACATGTCAGTGTTACCATATAGTACTGACCCGAGACATCATACCGACACGTCAGTGTTACCATATAGTACTGACCCGAGACATCATACTGACACGTCAGTGTTACCATATAGTACTGACCCCAGACATCATACCGACATGTCAGAGTTATCATATAGTATTGACCCAAGACATCATACCGACATGTCAGTGTTATCATATAATACTGATCTGAGGTGTCATACCGGCATTTCAGTGTTACCATATAGGACTAACCCAAGGCATCATACCGACACATCAGTGTTACCATATAGTACTGACCCGAGGCATCTCAGTGTTACCATATAGCACTAACCCCGGACATCATACCGACATGTCAGTGTTACCATATAGTACTGACCTGAGACATTGTACCAACACGTCAGTGTTACTATATAGTACTGACCCGAGGCATCATACCGACACGTCAGTGTTACCATATAGTACTGACCCGAGACACCATACCGACACGTCAGTGTTACCATATAGTACTGACCTGAGGCATCATACCGACACCTCAGTGTTACTATATAGTACTGACCCGAGACACCATACCGATACGTCAGTGTTACCATATAGTACTGACCCGAGGCATCATACCGACATGTCAGTGTTACCATATAGTACTGACCTGAGACATCATACCAACACGTCAGTGTTACTATATAGTACTGACCCGAGGCATCATACCGACACGTCAGTGTTACCATATAGTACTGACCCCAGACATCATACCGACATGTCAGTTTACCATATAGTACTGACCCCAGACATCATACCAACACATCAGTATTACCATATAGTACTGACCTGAGGCATCATACCGACACGTCAGTGTTACCATATAGTACTGACCCGAGACACCATACCGACACGTCAGTGTTACCATATAATACTGACCTGAGGCATCATACCGACACGTCAGTGTTACATATAGTACTGACCGAGACACCATACCGACAGTCAGTGTTACCATATAGTACTGACCCGAGCATCATACCGACATGTCAGTGTTACCATATAGTACTGACCCGAGCATCATACCGACATTCAGTGTTACCATATAGTACTGACCCGAGCATCATACCGACACTGTAGTGTTACCATATAGTACTGACCCGAGGACATCATACCGACATGTCAGTGTTACCATATAGTACTGACCGAGGATCATTACCGAACACGTCAGTGTTACCTATATAGTACTGACCTGAGACATTACCATACACACGTCAGTGTTACTATATAGTACTGACCCGAGACATCATACCGACACCTCAGTGTTACCATATAGTACTGACCCGAGCATCATACCGACACCTTAGTGTTACCATATAGTACTGACCCGAGCATCATACCGACATGTAAGTGTTACCATATAGTACTGACCCGAGGCATCATACTGACACATCAGTGTTACCATATAGTACTGACCCGAGGCATCATACTGACACATCAGTGTTACCATATAGTACTGACCCCGAGACATCATACTGACACGTCAGTGTTACCATATAGTACTGACCCGAGGCATCATACTGACACATCAGTGTTACCATATAGTACTGACCCGAGGCAGTCATACCGACACGCTCAGTGTTACCATATAGTACTGACCCGAGACATCATACCGACAGTCAGTGTTACCATATAGTACTGACCCGAGGCATCATACCGACACCTAGTGTTACCATATAGTACTGACCCGAGACATCATACCGACATGTCAGTGTTACCATATAGTACTGACCCGAGGCATCATACCGACACCTTCAGTGTTACCATATAGTACTGACCCGAGACATCATAACCGACATGTCAGTGTTACCATATAGTACTGACCCGAGGCATCATACCGACACGTCAGTGTTACCATATAGTATACTGACCGAGACATTGTACCAACACGTCAGTGTTACTATATAGTACTGACCCGAGGCATCATACCGACACGTCAGTGTTACCATATAGTACTGACCCGAGACACCATACCGACACGTCAGTGTTACCATATAGTACTGACCTGAGGCATCATACCGACACATTCAGTTTTACCATATAGTACTGACCCGAGACACATACCGACACGTCAGTGTTACCATATAGTACTGACCCGAGGCATCATACCGACACCTTAGTGTTACCATATATACTGACCCGAGACATCATACGACATGTAATAGTGTTACCATATAGTACTGACCCGAGGCATCATACTGACACTCAGTGTTACCATATAGTACTGACCCGAGGCATCATACTGACACATCAGTGTTACCATATAGTACTGACCCCAGACATCATACTGACACGTCAGTGTTACCATATAGTACTGACCCGAGGCATCATACGACACATCAGTGTTACCATATAGTACTGACCCGAGGCATCATACCGACACCTCAGTGTTACCATATAGTACTGACCCGAGACATCATACCGACATGTCAGTGTTACCATATAGTACTGACCCGAGGCATCATACCGACACCTTAGTGTTACCATATAGTACTGACCCGAGACATCATACCGACATGTAAGTGTTACCATATAGTACTGACCCGAGGCATCATACCGACACGTCAGTGTTACCATATAGTACTGACCTGAGGCATCATACTGACACATCAGTGTTACCATATAGTACTGACCCCAGACATCATACTGACACGTCAGTGTTACCATATAGTACTGACCCGAGGCATCATACTGACACATCAGTGTTACCATATAGTACTGACCCGAGGCGTCATACCGACACGTCAGTGTTACCATATAGTTAACATGGTGAATAAAAGCCCCAAATAACAAACATATAATTGCACTTTATTTACCATTTCGCCGCTCTCTGATTTTTTCCCCATTTTCCTGCACACTATACGGTAAAATAAATGATTTCAGCTGAAAGTACAACTTGTCCTGCAAAAAACAACAAGCCTCAAATGTCTGTATTGATGGAAACATAAACAATTTTTGGTTCTTGGAAGAAGGGGAGGAAAAATCGAAAAATGGAAAATCGCCTGAAGGGGAATTAACATGCTTTGATGAGGAGGGCATCATTCCCCTTTCCTTTTGGCACTCCCATGATGTTATTTCAGGGCAACAATGGGTTGTCATGGCAGCTGATGACTCTTGTGTCCACCATGATGCCCTTCCTGTGAACGCTGGGCAGTGCTGCTGCTGATGATTAGAGATGGGCGATGATCGACTCGAATTGTTCGCCAATCTCAAATTTGAGTTGTTTTTGGCGGTGTTCGAGTCATTTGCCGAATTCAAACAATTTGGGTCAAATTCTGCAGTTCTAGAAGCTGTTCGATTTTGGTTCGAAAATGCGGCAGATGCGGTCAGAAAACCACATCTGTCACATTTCCAGCCAAAATAAACAGCTATTAACTAAAATAAAGTGTTAAAAAAATGTATGCTCACCTGTCCGGCGGTCCACCGATGGCTCCGGCAAGGTCCTGTTACTGATAGGACCTGTGGTGACGTCAGTTATCGCGGGAACTCCGGTCACATGACCGAACTTCCCGCGATAACTGACATCACCACAGGTCCTATCAACAAGAGGACCTTGACGAAAAGGTTAAAATAGACATTTTTATGTTTGGACACTTTCTTTAAGTCTATTTTAGCCTTTCCAGCAAGGTCCTCTTGCGTAGGGATGAGCCAGTCTACTTTCTACTATTCCATGAGTTCAAACCAGATTCTCCGGAAAGCCCCAGTCCGGAGCAATCCGGGACCATAGAGTCCCACGTTATGGGGTGCCGGATTGCACCAGATCGGTACAATCAGGGAGAATCCGGTTTGATCCAGTTTTCAGTGTCAGACGCCTTCCCGCCAGGATTTTCAAATGAACAGCTGATTCAGGTCAGCTGTTCAATTGCAGTAGCAGTGCTGTGAGGTTCATGTGAGTTCATGCTTGCCTGCATGAACTCACATGAACTTTCCCACGCCCGGGTGCACAGCTCTGCTACATCTCTGATGGAGGTTCTCTACTAGAGATGTAGCAGAGCTAAAGAAGAACCCTGGATTGGACTACGTCGGACGGAAGAGGATTTTTAAAAAATAAAGATGGAGTTCCTAAGTGTGTTTTTGCTTTTTTTTCGAATAAAAATAATTTTTCTTGGTGTTGTGTTTTTATTTAAACAATTTAATAGAAATTCATGGGGGGGCATGTCTAATATTGGCGTGATCCCATGAATATCGGGCTTAGGGCCAGCTGATAATACAAAGCTGGCCCTAACCCCTTTATTACCCAGTGAGACACCGCACCAGGGTCCTGGAAGCGTTGGGTTCAGCGCCAGAACATCAGAACATGGCGCTTCAATGAATTCACCATCTTCTGGGGCTGCTGCAGGCTGCCATTCGCAGCGGGGGGTGCCCAGAAGGCTTGGGCCTTCCTGCGCTGCGGATTCCAGCTCCCAGCTTCTTCTGCTCCCACCATCCACTAACCTCCCTAAATCGGACATCTCTCTCTCAGTTTGCGGCACCACGATAACGCCTAGGCAGCAGGCTCGCTGTCTGGGTGTTATGTTTGACACCGATCTCTCCTTCTCCTCACACACACAATCTCTCGTCCGCTCCTGTCGCTTACACCTGAAGAATATCTCTAGAGTCCGCCCCTTTCTCACCACGGAAACAACAAAAACCCTCACCGTGGCCCTAATCCATTCCTGCCTTGACTATTGCAATTCTCAATTAAGCGGCCTCCCCCTCACCAGACTTTCTTCTCTCCAGTCCATCCTTAATGCAGCAGCCAGGATCACCCATCTGTCCAATCGTTACTCATATGCCTCTGCTCTGTGCCAGTCATTGCACTTATGCCTGTACACTACAGGATCAAATTCAAATTGCTTGTTCTCACCCACAAAGCTGTTCACAGTGCAGCACCCCCGTACATCTCGTCCCTCATCTCTGTCTATCACCCCACCCGTTCTCTACGTTGTTCAAATGACCTTCGACTAACATCTGCACTAATCCGACCCTCCCACTCCCGGCTCCAAGACTTCTCCCGAGCTGCACCAATCCTCTGGAATGCTTTACCCCAAGAAATCAGGACTATCCACAACTTGCATAACTTCAGACGATCCCTAAAAACACATCTTAAGGCGGCCTATCAAACTCCCTAATAGAAGTGCTTTGCACTGTAGATAGTGAATGGGCTATCCCTCTGGACATTACTCTTCTACAAACTCCACCAAACCAAAAAGGTCTACACAGACTGTCTGATGACCATCCATGTAAGCTTATTTCTATGCCCCATTTCCTCAAGATGCCAGGACCATTACTGCAATAAGCCCCTGTACCTTGTGCAACCCCTATCCCATTGTAGATTGTAAGCTCTTTTGAGCAGGGTCACCTTCATTTCTTGCTTTATTTTTTATTTTATTTTTTACATTGATTCTATGCCTATTGTTTTGTATCAATTATTGTACTGTATTCATTCTCTACTGTAATTACTAAGGCTGGTTTCATACTACGATATTCTGTTTTCCGATGCTGTCCGATAAAAATCGGACAGCATCGGACCAATTTTGGTCCCCATGCAGCCCTATGGGCATCGGATTGAATCGGATGTGCACTAAATGCCATCCGATTTGGTCCGATCCGATTCTGTCCAATTTTTTTATCAGTGCAAAAATCGGAGCATGGTCCGACTTTTGCACTGAAAATAAAATCGGACAGAATCGGATCGTACCAAATCGGATGCCATTTAGTGCACATCCGATTTGGTCTGATGCTTTTAACATGGGGCCCTATGGAGCAGGGCTTGAGGATACATCTGATGTGTCCTCGGACCCGATTTTACTGTACTGAGCATGCTCAGTACAGTAAAACTGCTCCTAACTGGGACAGCAGGGGTTAAAAAAAACCATTTATCGTAGCACCATTTTCAGGCTTTTTACCAGGCTCTGTCAGCAGTCCTGGTGGCAGTGGCATGCTGGATAATAAGGGATTAACACTAGCTTTGTATTGCCAGCTGGTATTAAGCCCTGAGATTCTTAATGCCAGGCCAAGTTAGACCCGCCCATTAAGAAACTCAAATAAATAGTAAAAAAGGCACAAGACAGACAAAAATTAATAATAATAAAAAAAAGAGACACTTAGTGACTCCATCTTTATTACTTCCTTCCCACCCTCGTACCACTCCACGATCCTCTTCTTCTCTTCCTAGATAGATTCAGCACTGCTACATCAGAGAGCATGGGGAGGATTAACACATCTGCTCCCATTGTCTCTGATTATTGAATGACAGCACTGAGACCTGCAGTATAGTAAGTGGTGAGGTCACAGTTGCCATAGCAAGAGTGGTTAGTATGGCAACGGTGACCTCAGCACTTAGTGTATGACGATGCTGACACCTGCACTATAGAAAAGCAGTAAAGCGCAGGTCTCAGCGCTCTCCATAGCTACAGCAGTTACTATGCTATACTATACGGTTATTATATGACAGCGCTGAGACCTGCACTTTTTTACTGTGCAGGTCTCAGCACTGGCATATGATCAGCTTTGCCATAGTAACCGTTGTTGCTATGAGCAGCACTGAAACCTGTGCTATTGTAAAGTGGTAAAGTGCAGATGTCATCGTTCTCCATAGCAACATCAATTATTGTGGCAATAGTTACTATATAACAGTGCAGAGATCTGCGTTTTATTATAGCACAGGTCTCAGCGCTGTCATATGGTCACTGTTGCCAAAGTAACCACTGTTGCTATGGACAGCACTGACACCTGCACTATAGTAAAGCACAGGTCTTAGCACTCTCTATAGCAATAGTGGTTTCTATGGCAACAGTGACCATATGACATAGCTGAGACCTGCGCTTTACCACTTTACACAGGTCTCAGCGCTGTCATATGGCCAACATTGCCATAGTAACCACTGTTGCTATAGACTGCACCGAGACTTGTTCTATAGTAAAGTGGCAAAGCGCAGGTCTCAGCGCTGTAATATAGCAAGTGGTGAGGTCACCGTTGCCATAGCTATTAGTGGTTACTATGGCAACGGTGACGTCACAGCTTATTATATGGCTACATTCACACAGTGTTTTAGCTGTGTTTTGTGAGGATCCGTTTTTGGTACAGAAAGTGCACCAAGAATTGATTCTCACAAAATGCAGTCTTGTGTGTGTGAATGCTGCTGCACTATTTACTCACCTTCCTGAGCTCCCCCAGTGATCTCCAGCATTGTCCAGTCATCCCCGAGGCTGCAGGATCGGTGCCTCCAGGACCCTGACCATGTGACTGAGTGATGTCACTCAGTCACATGGTGCAGTGCCAGGTCCTCGAGCACTGTGCAGAGACCTCTAATGGGTTCAGCAGTCTTCGGAATGAGAGATCATCACTGGAGATCACAGTGGGCGTGCATGACAGTGCAGTCCATTTTCTCATTTTTTTAGATCTGGGGCTGTGTGAAGGATTATTTTTTGTGTCCTGAGTTGACAATTTTAACAATACCCCTTGTAGATGTGATGTTTTGATCCCCTATTATTGAATTTTATTGCAATGCTGCAGAGACTTAATTTTGGAGTTTTCAATGTTTTATGTTACAACGTTTACTGATCAGATTATTTTTTTTTATATTTTGAAAGATTAGGCATTTCTGAATGCGTCAATACCAAATATGTGTTAATTTTTTTTTAAAATATTTTCTTTAATTCTTTTTATTGTTTTACTAGTCCCAGCTGGCATTATCCAATCGCTTGTGCTGTATAAAGTGGTGCTGATGCACGGCCCTGTACAGCACAAATGATCATCTCCTGTAAGCGCCGATGCCTTCACAGGAAGTTCACCGTGACAGAAACAGAGGTCATCAGCCATCTCCAGGTGGTTATGACAACCCATTGGCACCCTATGATCATGTAACGGGGCCATAAATGGGAGCGGGGTGTTAAATTACACTGTCAGAGCACGATTTAGTAGCTAACAGCTGAGGGCAGATCTCTGATCCACCTGTAAGCTGCACATGTTGGCTGATTAGATCAGCTGACATATGCAGGGAAAGATGCAGAAGGATGGGGGCATGAATACCAGGATGGGGGCCATGTATATCAGAAAAGGGCACATATACAAGGATTGAACCATATATCATGTACCAGGATGAGGGCATACAGTATATACTGATTGCAAGACGGACACTGGCATTATAACACTGACCCCATTTGCCATTAAAAATTATTTTTTCTGCTCTTTTCCTTCTCCAAATTTGGGGTGCGTCTTATAATCTGCTGCGTCTTATATAGTGAAAAATACGGTATATAAAATAAGTATATTTATGAGCTGTAGCATTCAGATGAGATCATTTTCTATGTTCGGTAAAAATGTTAATGGAATGTTTTGTAGCATAAATTAGTTGTTAGCTCACAATATGTTGCCCGCGCGCGGTAAATTCGAGCCTGCTGTCAAAACAGTCCATCTTAATCATAAAAGTATTTTTATAGACAAATCTTTCTTCAAATGGCTCCATTGATCTTTAGAAATACTAATGGCTCGCACATTTATTTAGAGGCTATTTAATTGCAGCAGCTGTTGTGCGGCGTTGGCTTCGTTTTAAATATGTACTTTACATGCAAGGCCTATCTGCCGGGGCTGATGTATAACTATAATGGATCATCAGCTTAGTATGTCCTAGTGATTTATCCCTGGCATGTAGGATTATCAGAGTTAGTTTGTTTCATGATGTATTTAAGTAATACATCAAGTCGGGTTTAGAACAGTGGCAGGAGAGAGTTGTGATATGAGAAACATTGCAGGCTGGAAGGCGACATGATGAGGCTGATTTATAAGCCATGGAGGAAAGTTATTTTCTGTAAGGAACAGGAAAGCACAAAATCAGATGTTCCAAAAGACATCCAAAGGTTAATCCCCTCCGTGACAGGCGGCAAATGAACTCTACTAACTCCAAAACATACATTTTGGAATCACTTTCTCTTTTTTTCAACTATTTTTTAATTCTATTTCTTTCTATCAGCCTAAAGCTGACGTGCGCCATGGAGTGGACGGTCGATTGGCCTCAGGATGGTTTAGGTGATAAGACAAGAAAAAACTGAGGCACTTCATCATGCGACGTATATACCAGGGCATCTCAATGAATTAGAATATCCTCAAAAATCAATATCATATTGCCATGTTTCAGGGCTTTTCTGGGAGACCTGAAATGCGTTGACTAATAAATCAATATTATATTCACCCTTGAACCTCCCTACTCTACATGCATCACGCTGGAGACTTTAATAGCCATGATCTGCTTTTATAGTGGTTGTGACTCTCGCAACCACACAAGGTGAAGCCTCTGATACCTACTTAGGTCATATTTTATCTATCAGACCCTTCATCCTTCCTACTTTAATTTTCTGAGATAATGACCTTTGGGTTTTCATTAATCATCAACAATAACAGAAATAAACACAAGAAATAGATCCCTCTGTGTGTAATGACTCTATATAATAGATGTGTGTCACTTTATGTATTGAATTACTGAAATAAATTAAAGGGAACCTGTCACCTCATTTTACCACTCTCTGCTACCACTACCTTCCTAGCTGATCCCTAACCATCCCTGTCTCACCTAAACCTGCATATGTAAAGATTAAGAAAATGAGTTGTATACTTACATGTAGTCTGCATCTGGAGACTGAAAAGGTGGGACCCGGAGCTCTATTCTCCCCTCCTTGCTTGATTTTTGCACACCCCACTGAGCAGGGGCGTAACGATCGTGGTTGCAGGGATTGTGGCTGCGACGGGGCCTGGTCATACTGGAGCCCGCACTGCCTGCCGCCCCTGCGACCGCCGATCCCTACACTGGGCACCCGCTTCACATGGATGTGCAGCACTGCATGGCAGCGCACTGCACGCAGCTATTGTGCCTGTGTGTCAGCCATGGAGAGGAGAGGAGGGGAGGGGTGGAGCCTCCTGCTTCCTACTGCTGCCGCTCCTCCCCTCGCTTCCTCTTACCAGCCTGAACTTTCCATCTGCGTTCCACTGTGGAATGATTGCACTAGGACATGCTATTTTGAATATAGAGCAGCATTATAGCTAAGGAGATATGAAATAATGAGTCACTAAGCTTATAACTATCACCATATTAATAACTGCCCACTAGCCACGTCGAGACATGTCAACTTTACTGGGTCCTAGTGTACTTTTGTACCTAATCCAGTCAGAGAGGCGGCACCCATCAAGAATAAAATCTTCTTTATTGATGCAATGTTTAAAACTTACAAACAGTGCACAGAGCGGGGTAGAGGGAGAAGCAGGAAGCCACCAAGACCACAGCCAGTTTTGCACATCAGCGTTTTTAGAGGTCTTAAACTTTGCATTAATAAAGAAGATTCTATTCCGGACAGGTGCATCCTCTGCGACTGAATCACTTGTATCATTACCGTCCCTCGGATCCCTGGCGGGCACCTCCATTGTACCTGCACTTTCAGTCACAGCCTCTCTGGATTAAAAACCTCTCTTTGAATGGACGACTAGAAACCTGCTAACAGAGACAATATCGCCTTTGGCAAGTGAGAGAAGGATGCACTGCAGAGGGGGTGACTCTATAATTTAAACAAGAAAAAACTGCAGTGCACCTTCTCCCAGCTAGCCAAAGGTACTATTGTTTTTGTTAGCAGGTTTCTACTAGCCCATTCAAAGAGAGGTTTTTAATGCAGCGAGAGATTAAGGCTGTAAGTGCGGGTACAAAAGCAGATTAGGACCCAGTAAAGAGACACGCCTTGATGTGGCTACTGCGTGATTATCCATATGGTCACAATTATAAGCTAAGTGTCTCATTTTTTCATAACTGTTATGTACCAACTCATATAGGGAAATAGGCAATACACTAAAAATCTGCAACTGAACGTGCTGATTTCGGTACAGACTAGAAATCCTGACCTTGTAGTCCCTAATGGTTCCCGCTTGAGCTGGAATAGCAGTTACCAATCAATTGCAGCTCTGACCTATTCTGCCTGATCAGCTGTTGAGTGTTTTCCATTTCTCCTAAGGGCCACTTTACACACACCAACTTATCTGTCCAACTTCTGAACAACTTGCTGGTTGCAGTGAAATCATGGACACATTGTTCCATTTGTACACAGTCACATGGAGCAATGTGTCCATGATTTCACTGCAACCAGCAAGTTGTTCAGAAGTTGGACAGATAAGTTGGTGTGTGTAAAGTGGCCCTAAGGAACTGAAGGGCAGAGCAGACAATAATTTACCTTCAGAAGGGAAGGTGTAGAAAGTGATCCCAGAGTGAGTAAAACAAACAACAAAATCCAACAGAAGCTACAAACTGCTAAATAAGATGCTACCTGTTGTGAATTCATTGGAGCTCCCAGTTGTTGCTGGTGATGCAGCTGACTGTGTGGGTTTAACAGGTGATGGGGATTAGCAATCTAGTTCTTGGAGCATATAATGGTTGGAAGTGGATCGTTCCTTGCCAGTTGTCTTTTGTTCCTGGAGGAGCTCATATCTCTCTGGTTTCTTTTCCTCTGTGGAGATCTTTGCAAGATAAGTGAATGGTTTTTTTATAGGAAGTTTTCTTCCTAGGAATTTTACTATTCACTATTATCTGTTATTTCCAGTTCTGCTGGCATGTGATTCATAGAAGTCTGCAGATATAGAGTTCACCGAGTCTTTGTGACTCAGGGTAATTATTGTACTATCAGCTGTTGGTGGTTTTTGATAGTGTTTTATACTGACCGCAATAGTATTCTATCCTGTCTTTCCTAAATAGCTAGTGTAGCCTCTTTTGCTAAATCTTATGCTCTGCCTGTGTTTGTTTTTCCGTCTCTTGTTTCCAAGTTAATATCTGTGGGGGGCTTGCTATTCTTTTGGGGGTCTGTTCTGAGGCAAGATAGCTTTTCTTACATCCATCTTTAGGAGCAGTTAACTCTCCGGCTGTGCAGAGGTGTCTAGGTCTGGTTAGTTACATCCCATGGCTACTTCTAGTTGCGGTGTGTAGTCAGGGATTTTGGTCAGTACATTCACCAACAACTTCTATGGAATCTGAATGTTACTCCTGAGTCATCTGTTCATAACAGCCACCTACTTCCAAACATCAAACAGAAGATAAGTGTAGGGTAGAGAATATAAACAACAGAGAGATGACCCCTAACTGGTCTGCCAATGAATGGCATAAACAAATAGCAGTATGGCTGGATGTTCAAATGTGAATATCACCAGCAGGGAATACCAGCAAGGGGAAGGTAATTACCAAAAGGTAATTTGATAGACAAACAGATTAATACACCTCTAATGGAACTAAAGCAAGGATAAAATATATCAAGGTTAAAGTCCTGACAACCCCTTTAATCAAACAAGGAAGATTCCACCACGCCTTTGGTATCAATAATTAAACTTCTTTTGAGGTGCAATTGAAATACTGTGTAAACCTTTGGGTGCAAGTAACGGGATCTTCATCAGACAGATTGCCATAATAGTAAAAAGACAGCAGACAGATGGACAACAAAGCTGGTAGGGTAGCAATGGTGCCACTACTTGTGACTGACATCACCTACCCTACCAGTTCTGTTCTCTATAGTCCAGACTGTTCAGTCTTTTTCATCTCACTTTCCCTTTTTTGTTTTGTGGTTTTCAATGCTGTTTATGGTGCCACATTCTTCAAGATAAATCACTACTGGAGAGATTTAGGCTAACTGCACTACTGATAAAGAACAGAAAAGGAATCCACGAGACTGAGGAATATCAATCCAAGTATTATAAGCAGTATAACCAGAGCTGCACTCATCCGTCTACTGGTACTTTCGCTGTGTACACATATTACATTACTGATCCTGAGTTACCTCCTGTATTATACTCCAGAGCTGCACTCACTATTCTGCTGGTGCAGTCACTGTTTACATACATTACATTACTGATCCTGAGTTACCTCCTGTATTATACTCCAGAGCTGCACTCACTATTCTACTGGTGCAGTCACTGTGTACATACATTACATTACTGATCCTGAGTTACCTCCTGTATTATACTCCAGAGCTGCACTCACTATTCTGCTGGTGCAGTCACTGTGTACACATATTACATTACTGATCCTGAGTTACCTCCTGTATTATACTCCAGAGCTGCACTCACTATTCTGCTGGTGGAGTCACTGTGTACATACATTACATTACTGATCCTGAGTTACCTCCTGTATTATACTCCAGAGCTGCACTCACTATTCTGCTGGTGCAGTCACTGTGTACATACATTACATTACTGATCCTGAGTTACCTCCTGTATTATACTCCAGAGCTGCACTCACTATTCTGCTGGTGCAGTCACTGTGTACATACATTACATTACTGATCCTGAGTTACATCTTGTATTATACTCCAGAGCTGCACTCACTATTCTGCTGGTGCAGTCACTGCGTACATACATTACATTACTGATCCTGAGTTACCTCCTGTATTATACTCCAGAGCTGCACTCACTACTCTGCTGGTGCAGTCACTGTGTACATACCTTACATTACTGATCCTGAGTTACCTCCTGTATTATACTCCAGAGCTGCACTCATCCTTCTACTGGTGCAGTCACTGTGTACATACATTACATTACTGATCCTGAGTTACATCTTGTATTATACTCCAGAGCTGCACTCACTATTCTGCTGGTGCAGTTACTGTGTACATACATTACATTACTGATCCTGAGTTACCTCCTGTATTATACTCCAGAGCTGCACTCACTATTCTGCTGGTGCAGTCACTGTGTACATACATTACATTACTGATCCTGAGTTACCTCCTGTATTATACTCCAGAGCTGCACTCACTACTCTGCTGGTGCAGTCACTGTGTACATACATTACATTACTGATCCTGAGTTACCTCCTGTATTATACTCCAGAGCTGCACTCACTATTCTGCTGGTGCAGTCACTGTGTACATACATTACATTACTGATCCTGAGTTACTTCCTGTATTATACTCCAGAGCTGCACTCACTATTCTGCTGGTGCAGTCACTGTGTACATACATTACATTACTGATCCTGAGTTACCTCCTGTATTATACTCCAGAGCTGCACTCACTACTCTGCTGGTGCAGTCACTGTGTACATACATTACATTACTGACCCTGAGTTATCTCCTGTATTATGCTCCAGAGCTGTACTCACTATTCTGCTGGTGCAGTCACTGTGTACATACATTACATTACTGATCCTGAGTTACCTCCTGTATTATACTCCAGAGCTGCACTCACTATTCTGCTGGTGCAGTCACTGTGTACATACATTACTGATCCTGAGTTACCTCCTGTATTATACTCCAGAGCTGCACTCACTATTCTGCTGGTGCAGTCACTGTGTACATACATTACATTACTGATCCTGAGTTACCTCCAGTATTATACTCCAGAGCTGCACTCACTATTCTGCTGGTGCAGTCACTGTGTACATACATGACATTACTGATCCTGAGTTACCTCCTGTATTATACTCCAGAGCGGCACTCACTATTCTGCTGGTGCAGTCACTGTGTACATACATTACATTACTGATCCTGAGTTACCTCCTGTATTATACTCCAGAGCTGCTGACACGTCGCCCAGGGCCGTGGGATACTCGGAACCGGGCTACAGTTCTGTTGGGGAGCCACGGGGGTCGAGACTCAGCTCCGTGATCCTGGCAGTGTCAATAAAAGTTTGTGGTTTATGGGTTTGGGGGTAGAAATTGTGACGCCATCCATGGTGTTTGGCTATTGATGGCTGACGCTGCGGGACCTCTGGGGATGATTGAATTGCAGCTGTGGTAATATCGCTTCACACGGATGGAGCGGTTCCCCAGGGCAACCGGTATAGTTTATTGCAATGATGGGCCGTAGGGCTCTCTGGCTGGAGAGGCGTCTGGGGGTGATACTGAGGCAGGTCTCTTGTGGCCTGCCTGGCTGCTTGGCATGGAAAGAAACAGTCTCACACACAGCTTCTGAGTTCTGTACCCGGTTTACTTAACAGTCTCTTTATCAATGCCACCGGGTGCTGCTCTCTGCCAAGCTCTTGTCCAGATAGTCCTCTAGGAACCGGGATAGCTCGTCCAAGACATACCCTTTTGAGTTCCTTTCTCTCTCAGGTTGTTCTCCCAGCACTAACTGTCAATCTCTTCCTACCTGCACCTCTGCACACAGAGCTCTAATCTGGCAGCCATGGACCTTGTCAGGTGATCGGTACCTAGTCCCCTGCCCCTAGTACGACTACCTTCTTGGCGGATGTATCGGCTGTTGGCCATAGCTCCTGTAGATCTCGTGGTCTCTGGTTCTGTGGTTGGAGGGTTGAGTCTCCTCGCCACCTCAGGGCCAGTCCCTGGTTCCCAACCAGCCCCTCCGTCCGACTCCGTTCAAACTTGGATTCGGGCACATGGGTGTGAGGCGGTCAACAGGGTAGGGGGTACTTGGATGCCAGGGCTGATAGTGACTTGGATGGAGGACCACGGCTGATTGGCCCCCGGTCCTGTGCCCTGGACCCTCAATGGCGGGAAAGGTGGGGGATGATGGTGGTAAAGGGGATTGGTTACGTGACGCCACCTGTGGTACCTGGTAACGGGTATACCAGCGCTGCGGCCGGCCGCTGAGGTGATGGAGGTGCAGCTCAGTGTAGTACAGCTCCCCACAGGTGGAGCTTTACCTCAGGGCAGCAGGGATGGATAAGGGGAGTCATAGCAGCGTCTCTGCAGTCAATGCTGTGGGTAGCGGCGGGTAAGCAGGCACACACACACACACACACACACAGTAGTCTTTGTTTCGGTACCTTTTACTGATGACAAGGTAACAGGCACAGTCCAAAGAAGTAACCAGGTCCCCGGTGCAATTTGGGACTTTCACCTTGGAGAATTGTGAGGCCTCCTCTGTCACTGTGCATGGTGGTTTGGGGGAAGTCCTGCCTGTAACTGAACTCACCGCTCCTTCTCCCTCTCAGGGCTTTACTCTATCACTGACAATGAGTTCCTTCTGCGGGGTCATTATTCTTCCCTTGGCCCCTGGTCCTGTGCTTGTTCATTTTGGAGTGTCTCTTAGTCTGTTACCTCAGGGGAATTAGTTCCTCCTGGTCTTTCTGGGCTTTTCCTGCTGCAGTGAATGCGTAGCAGAGTCGGACTCCGGTGACTGACTCCTCCCCTCAGGCCTGGATCTTTTAAAGGGGATCTGGCTTAAGGCAACCAGTAGAGCTCCCCCTTCAGGTCTGGGGTGGAAGGTGTTGTGTGCTATGTGTACCAAGGTGTAAATCCCTCCTTTCACCGGTGGATCCTGTGGCAATCCCCTGCAGGGGTGCCACAGGTGGCTCTGTCTCAAGCTATGCCCATGCCTCTGGGGCTTTCTCTTCCTTGAGGGCCCGATTCCAAGTACCTCACGGTCCCCACCAGGGGTGAGACAGCTTTTTGGCGTCACGAACAGGATCTACCAACCTGGTATGCAGATAACAACCCTACTCTCTGACGTCAGCCCAAGTGAAACCCTGCACCAGAAGGCTCTTGCAAAAGGCCCCCACCAAAAACAAGAGACTTGTACCAGCCAGGCCTGGGATGACACTCTATCCCCCGTTCAGGGCTTAGCCGAGCCACTTACCCCAGAACCACCGTCCCAGGGGGTCCATGGGGAGCCTATCATTTGCCATTGGGAGAACCCTGGCAGGGCTCTGATGGGATTCCCAGGGAGGTGGTGGCGGGCCGGGAACAAGTCCAAATCCTGACCCAGGAAGAATACTGTTGCCAGTGGATAGCCCGGTGGTTGACCGAATTCTGGGATGGAGGGTTCATCTCCAGTACACACCGGTCAGGCAACAGACTTTGAGTGTGAACATTTGCTTTCCCTAGTTTCCCCAAGTCTTTCCTAGAGTGTGATCCCCCTGTTTGAAAATGAACATTTTGATCATGGACTGTGTATGATCAGGACTTAATAATGGTGTAAATAGTTAAGCTCACTTCAGTGCGCTCTCTGTTGATTTTATAGTATGCTTTTATGTTATGACTAGATGGTGGCCCGATTCTAAAGAATCGGGTAGTCTAGAATGTATATATAGTTTATTTAGTAATAGTTAGGGGAGTGCGGTGAAATTATTTGTGTGTGTACAGGTGGCTCAGTGGTTAGCAGTGAGTGCGGTGGCTCAGTGGGTAGCAGAGTATATGGTGGCTCAGTGGTTAGCAGTGAGTGCGGTGGGTGAGTGGTTAGCAGTGAGTGCGGTGGCTCAGTGGTCAGCAGTGAGTGCGGTGGCTCAGTGGTCAGCAGTGAGGGCGGTGGCTCAGTGGTCAGCAGTGAGGGCGCTGGCTCAGTGGTCAGCAGTGAGGGCGCTGGCTCAGTGGTCAGCAGTGAGGGCGCTGGCTCAGTGGTCAGCAGTGAGGGCGCTGGCTCAGTGGTCAGCAGTGAGGGCGCTGGCTCAGTGGTCAGCAGTGAGGGCGCTGGCTCAGTGGTCAGCAGTGAGGGCGCTGGCTCAGTGGTCAGCAGTGAGGGCGCTGGCTCAGTGGTTAGCAGTGAGGGCGCTGGCTCAGTGGTCAGCAGTGAGGGCGGTGCCTCAGTGGTCAGCAGTGAGGGCGGTGCCTCAGTGGTCAGCAGTGAGGGCGGTGCCTCAGTGGTCAGCAGTGAGGGCGGTGCCTCAGTGGTCAGCAGTGAGGGCGGTGCCTCAGTGGTCAGCAGTGAGGGCGGTGCCTCAGTGGTCAGCAGTGAGGGCGGTGCCTCAGTGGTCAGCAGTGAGGGCGGTGCCTCAGTGGTCAGCAGTGAGGGCGGTGCCTCAGTGGTCAGCAGTGAGGGCGCTGGCTCAGTGGTCAGCAGTGAGGGCGCTGGCTCAGTGGTCAGCAGTGAGGGCGCTGGCTCAGTGGTCAGCAGTGAGGGCGCTGGCTCAGTGGTCAGCAGTGAGGGCGCTGGCTCAGTGGTCAGCAGTGAGGGCGCTGGCTCAGTGGTCAGCAGTGAGGGCGCTGGCTCAGTGGTCAGCAGTGAGGGCGGTGCCTCAGTGGTCAGCAGTGAGGGCGGTGCCTCAGTGGTCAGCAGTGAGGGCGGTGCCTCCGTGGTCAGCAGTGAGGGCGGTGCCTCCGTGGTCAGCAGTGAGGGCGCTGGCCAGTGTCAGAGTGAGGCGCTCAGGGTCAGCAGTGAGGGCGCTGGCTCAGTGGTCAGCAGTGAGGGCGCTGGCTCAGTGGTCAGCAGTGAGGGCGCTGGCTCAGTGGTCAGCAGTGAGGGCGCTGGCTCAGTGGTCAGCAGTGAGGGCGCTGGCTCAGTGGTCAGCAGTGAGGGCGCTGGCTCAGTGGTCAGCAGTGAGGGCGCGTGCTCAGTGGTCAGCAGTGAGGGCGGTGCCTCAGTGGTCAGCAGTGAGGGCGGTGCCTCAGTGGTCAGCAGTGAGGGCGGTGCCTCAGTGGTCAGCAGTGAGGGCGGTGCCTCAGTGGTCAGCAGTGAGGGCGGTGCCTCAGTGGTCAGCAGTGAGGGCGGTGCCTCAGTGGTCAGCAGTGAGGGCGCTGGCTCAGTGGTCAGCAGTGAGGGCGCTGGCTCAGTGGTCAGCAGTGAGGGCGCTGGCTCAGTGGTCAGCAGTGAGGGCGCTGGCTCAGTGGTCAGCAGTGAGGGCGCTGGCTCAGTGGTCAGCAGTGAGGGCGCTGGCTCAGTGGTCAGCAGTGAGGCGCTGGCTCAGTGGTCAGCAGTGAGGGCGGTGCCTCAGTGGTCAGCAGTGAGGGCGGTGCCTCAGTGGTCAGCAGTGAGGGCGGTGCCTCAGTGGTCAGCAGTGAGGGCGGTGCCTCAGTGGTCAGCAGTGAGGGCGGTGCCTCAGTGGTCAGCAGTGAGGGCGGTGCCTCAGTGGTCAGCAGTGAGGGCGGTGCCTCCGTGGTCAGCAGTGAGGGCGGTGGCTCCGTGGTCAGCAGTGAGGGCGGTGGCTCAGTGGTCAGCAGTGAGGGCGGTGGCTCAGTGGTCAGCAGTGAGGGCGGTGGCTCAGTGGTCAGCAGTGAGGGCGGTGGCTCAGTGGTCAGCAGTGAGGGCGGTGCCTCAGTGGTCAGCAGTGAGGGCGGTGCCTCAGTGGTCAGCAGTGAGGGCGGTGCCTCAGTGGTCAGCAGTGAGGGCGGTGGCTCAGTGGTCAGCAGTGAGGGCGGTGGCTCCGTGGTCAGCAGTGAGGGCGGTGGCTCCGTGGTCAGCAGTGAGGGCGCTGGCTCCGTGGTCAGCAGTGAGGGCGCTGGCTCAGTGGTCAGCAGTGAGGGCGCTGGCTCAGTGGTCAGCAGTGAGGGCGGTGGCTCAGTGGTCAGCAGTGAGGGCGCTGGCTCAGTGGTCAGCAGTGAGGGTGCTGGCTCAGTGGTCAGCAGTGAGGGCGCTGGCTCAGTGGTCAGCAGTGAGGGCGCTGGCTCAGTGGTCAGCAGTGAGGGCGCTGGCTCAGTGGTCAGCAGTGAGGGCGCTGGCTCAGTGGTCAGCAGTGAGGGCGCTGGCTCAGTGGTCAGCAGTGAGGGCGCTGGCTCAGTGGTCAGCAGTGAGGGCGCTGGCTCAGTGGTCAGCAGTGAGGGCGCTGGCTCAGTGGTCAGCAGTGAGGGCGCTGGCTCAGTGGTCAGCAGTGAGGGCTGGAGGGGGCAGAGCAGGGCTGGAGGGGGCAGAGCAGGGCTGGAGGTGGCAGAGCAGGGCTGGAGGTGGCAGAGGAGAGCGGAGGTGGCAGAGGAGAGCGGAGGTGGCAGAGGAGAGCGGAGGTGGCAGAGGAGAGCGGAGGCAGGGTGGCGGAACACTTACTGGGCTGTTGGCGGGCAGCGGCAGTGCTGGCGGCGGTTCCGGAGCCCGGGGGCGGAGTGTGGGCGGGGCTAGCTGCGTGATGGAGGAGCGTCAGCCGGTCTGTGGAGAGAGCGGCAGGACTGGGAGCTGTGCCGGCGGAGGCCCCACACTCGTTCCGGGCCGGTTGGCGGATGTTGGTGGGCGGTGAGCTGCAGGGCTGTGGGCGGGATGTGGGCGGCCGCAGACGGGGCTCTGTGCAGGGCCGGTGGCGCCGCTCGTGGGTCTGGTGCTTCCGGTTCCGGTGTTGGACACAGGACGGAGGCCATCACGGAAGTGGGCGTGGCCTTTTCCGGATGTGGCCTTCGGGTTTTATATATAAGATAATGTATGTTTGTACTGTCAAAAGAACAATTGCACTTACGACCGCAACGCTCAAAAACCCAATGGCGTGGCCAAAGTACCCGTCCTTGTCGCCACGCCAAGGGCTTGCTTAAGGGTTTTTCTTGTGGTGGGTTCCCTGAGACAAGTAGACAATACGTGAAAAGACAATCATTGAACTGTTTACACTTTTTCTACACTCATACCCCTATGCTAAATATATGCTAGTCTGTTTTTTTTTATGTAACGTTTAAGCAATGAGCCTCCCGATACGGGAAGAAAAAGCACTTATGCAAATATGTTATTGTTATATGCATGATAAAAAAATGTTTGAACTTTTGTGCACCACCGAACCAAGTCCTAGCACGCGGACGTGCTATCCTTTGCTTGGGGGAGTGTGGCGCCCTTAGGGACCGGTTGCCACTAGATGGCGCAGCATCCAGGATTGGTAAATCGGTCACCCCAAACACACACCCATCATGCTCCAATCCCCAGACTAGGGACTCTATGCCCAGCAACGGGATGGCGGGAGGAGTCAAGTGGAGGGTGGGAAGTTATAACAGGACCAATTAGAGGAGGCAAAAAAAAGGACACAGCACCAAGTTCAGAGAGTTCAGTCAGCCAAGAGACACCACAGAGTCAAGTTCAGTCAGGAGGAGAGGTGAGAACACCATTATACAGGACTAAGAGGACATTGACCCGGCAGTCTGTGCCACTATGAGGCTTGTCTGGGTCCCGGGCCATAGACCGTGGTGAGAGAAGGAAGGAGTCCAAGGTGTGCTCGAATCAACGGGGACACTGAGAGACTGGGCCGGAACCAGAGTGCTGGCTCTGCTGAAGTGGCCAGTTAGCTCTATGCTCCAACCACAAACCCCGGTGGGGTGCGGGGTCTTTGTCTCCTGCGACCCAACCTCCGGCACAGCGAAAATAAAGCCACCGTATTAGGGCTAGGGGACCCGGCAGGTCGCCCACTCAAAGCCCGTGGCCTCTGAATCGTAGCTAGCGTGTGGGCAGACTGAAAAGGCCCATGAAAGGAACACGAAAGGGTATATGATGAGATTCTGAGCATCCGGCTGTTTAGACCACACTGGAGCCGCCACTCTACTGTCTGTAAACTAACTATCTGCCAAGAAAGAGAGTAAACCCAGTTAAAGCTCTATGTTGTGTGAGACTGTGATTAATGCGCCTGAAGAGAGATTGAACTGGCAGCAGGAGACTGCCCGACTTCTATCGAGAACCTTACACCCCTGACGAGCCCCGCACATCCATAAACTCTATGGTTGCCCTCGGGACCCGCTTTTCCCTTGGGGAGCTGAACCATCCTCACCGCTACTCTCATCATCCCCAGAGGTCCTGACTGCAGCGGTGGCTATACCGGCCGCACTCCATGGGTGACGTCATGACACTCTTATTTTTTCTTTTTTCTCCATTTTTCCAATTCCCCTTTTCAACTGCTCACCCGACGAGGGGATCACGGACCGGATCACGCCACCGTGATATCCTGCAGCCTCAGACGATAACGAGAGGGCCCGGTTCCGAGTACCCCACGGTCCCTGCCAGAGGGCAAGACACATACATCACATTACTGATCCTGACTTGGACCCTGTATTGTACTTTAGAGCTATATTTATAACTAGATGGTAGCCCAATTCTAACACATCGGGTATTCTAGGATATGTATGTAGTCTATTTATGAAGATTTAAGAATAATGCAATGCGAAGCTGGGTTTAAATCCAGCACTAATATCGTTGATTGGTCGCGGGTGGACGGTTTCAAATTCCGCGTCAATTCGCGGCCGGACTGCGACTGTCGCTGGTTGGTCGTGGGCGGCTGGCGAGACCAATCAGCGACGCGGGATTTCTGTTATAAACAAACAGACAGACTTAGACAATTATATAGCAGATTCCTAAAGCAGTGCCAGTGTTCAGTGGTGTCGGTGTTCAGTGGTGTCGGTGTACAGCAGTGTTGGTGTTAAGTGGTGTCAGTGTGCAGCAGTGTCGGTGTAGAGTGGTGTCGTGTTTCAGCGGTGTGCGGTGGTGTCTGTGTGCGGTGGTGTCGGTGTGCGGCGATGTCGGTGTGCGTCGGTGCCTGTGTGCGGCGGTGTCGGTGTGCGGTGGTGTCTCTGTGCAGCTGTGTCTGTGTGTGGCGATGTTTTTGTGTGGCGATGTCTGTGCGCGGCGATGCCTGTGTGCAATGGTGTCAGTGTGCGGCGGTGTCTGTGTGCGGCGGTGTCTGTGTGCAGCGGTGTCTGTGTGCAGCGGTGTCTGTGTGCGACGGTGCCTGTGTGCAGAGGTGCCTGTGTGCGGTGGTGTCTCTGTGCAGCGGCCAGCCGCAACCATTCAGCAAGGCGAGGTACAAATCCTGTGACAATTCACGGCCGGACTACGCCTGTCACTGATTGGTCACACCAGGCCAGCCGCGACCAATCAGTGATGCGGGATTTCCGTTACAGAGAGGCAGAAAGGCACAAAAAGGTGATTATACAGTGGGATTCTGCATCATAAAGAAAAAAAATTACGTCTCCTCGACATGTTCTCTGCACCAATCTCTGGGCTTGTCCCTTAATTCAATTCCTCACCCCTTGTTTGCTCTTAAAGCATTATAAAAAGAAGGACCAACAAGGGCTGTGTCCTCACTTCTTGTATTAGTTGTACGGTTTGCCTCAATGATAGTTATTCCATTGCACTGAGCAAATAATGTAAAGACCACAGAAATCAAACTCTAAAAAAATAGAGAATTGTGGGTCATTTTATGCTGATATCTAATATATAAAGCTGAATGTGTATGTATGTGTGTGTGTATGTCCGGGATTGGCATCTACACCGTCGCAACTACAGCCACAAAATTTTGTACAGTCACACGTCTGGACCCCGAGGGCGTCATAGGCTATGCTGTGAGGCGAAATTTTAACCCCGCACGATCCAGTTCACCAAACAATTTCGGCCCCATCTACATAATGGAGAGAAAGTGACAGTTACTAGTTGACAGTTGTGAATGAGAGGGGCTTAATGACAGCACCAAAGACTAAGTCCCCTTTCACATCAGCTGACCGCATTTTTTTTCGCGGCCGCACCTGCCGCAAATGCTAAAACTGCACTTGCCGCACCTGCCGCAAGCCCGCCTATACATTGTATGGGGCTTGCCGCAACCGCGCCGCAACCGTGCCGCAAGTGCAGCCGGTATGCGGTAATCTGCCGCGATTTGAAAAAGAACGCTGATGTGAAAGGGGCCTTACAGCATATACCAGTATATAGTCACTAAGGTGGGGCCCTGACATGGAATATTCACCACACATGGGAACATGTATACACACCACATGCACACAAAGAGTAACAGCTAAGGTGGAGCCCCAACATTGGATACTCACCACGCACCCGAACACAAACACACACACCACAAAGAGACACACACAACATAGAGACACACACCACACAGACACCCCCCCCACAGGGACACACACACATACACACCCTATAAGGACACATGCACTCACCCCAAAGGGACACACACACACCACAGCGACATACACACATGCACACCCCACAGGGACTCAGAGACACACACACCCCATAGGAACAGACATACCCCATAGGGATGGACACACACCACAGAGACACCCCTTCCCCCACAAGGACACACACCACAGGAACTCCCTCCCCCCCAAAAGGACACACATCACAGGGACACACGCATACCACTGGGACACACACATACCTCAGGGACACACACACCCCAGGGACACACACACCACACAGACAGACACAGATGTGCACAAATCACCTCACACAACTCGCCTCTTACGTCTGCTATCTTTATTTTCCAAAATTAAACATCTGATTAAAAACAGCCATTGTGCAACACATGAGCCATATAGGGGATTAAGGCAGACGTCAGTCACATGAGCTGTCTATTATGTGTATGTGCGAGGTAACATACACTGCCCGGCCAGGGGGAGGGATTACTGTTGGCTGGAGATTTATTAGGTTGCCTATAGCAGCCAATCACAGCTCAGCTTCTATTTTCCTACAGGTCATTAATATGACATGTTCACATTCTATTTTGTTATCGCTAACAGCAGTTATTTATTAACCTGGGCGTAGCCGGGTACTACAGCTAGTATTCCATAATTATGAATAAAGCTCTGGAATAAAATACAATTACAACACAAGTCAATCATTTGCTTTTCATGTTCAATGGGTTTTAACTCTTGGCTCTTTGTCACCATTTTATTGGTCTGATAAGAAAATGAAAATCTGGGGCTTCGTGTCCATACATTTAGGTTGATCTAAAAAAAAAAAGTTCATAAAGAGAAGCAAAGTTTTTATTGGGGATTTGTGGATGAAAGCTGATGTATTTTTCATAATAATAGGTTGCATTAATTCAAATATTCATGTTTGAGTATATCCAGCCATAGCCCGCCATATAAATAATTTGTTTAATTTCTCCCTGGACCAATACTATTTTATATTTATTCAGAGGAAATTGAAGTTTTAAAAAATGTCCTTCAAAATGTCCTTATAATTCTTCAATCATTTAAATACATACAAAAATGAACACTGGCGTCCAAGACTCACTGCTGCTTCTCTGGAATTGGATTGTCGTCATTTTATTGACTTTCTCCGTCATAATGAAGAAAGGAGATGGTTCCCTTTAGTCATCCCCATCTCACAACACCTCGACCGTCCTTACGGGAACGTGCCACAACGTGAATACGACAGTATGCTCAAATTTAACCAAGAAATTTAGTTTCCACTACAAACGCTTACCCTGTCCCCCCAAAAGTAAAACACTGTCTTATCTTAATTGTTGCTTCCAAATATATGCTGGGTCATATTTTCAGGGGATGTCTTATTTTTCTATGATCCACACCATCCCCTTGCAGCCCTCAATATTTCCTTGAAGCCCCCAATATCGCCATCATCCCCTTGCAGCCCCCAATATTTCCCTGCAGCTCCTACTATCCCCATCATCCCCCTGCAGCCCCCAATATTTCCTTGCAGACCCCAATATCCCCCTCATCCCCTGGCAGCCTCCAATATTTCCTTGTGACTCACCGTGACCGGTTCTACACGTTGCAGGCGTTTCTTCTTCCTCCTTGTGACGGGAACCGCGCCTGCGACTGTGGAGGCCCGTTGGTCCAGATCAAATAAAGACGTCGTTGGGTGAACAGTTTAGGGGTTAAATTGTTTTGTGACGCCACCCATGAGAGTTCCGGTAACTGTACCGGCACTGCGGGGCCTCCGGGGTATGGAATGCAGCAAGATGGAACGCTCCCCACAGGCTGAGCGGTGATCCCCGGAGCCAGGAGCTGCGCAAGATGTTCTGAGGCAGCGGCGGTTACCTTAGTGCGCGGAGAAATACAGTTCTTAAGAACAGTGCCGGGACAAGGCATTTTGGTGCCCTAGGCAGGTAAGGCAAACGGCGCCCCCCCCCTCCCGAAATATGTCTAGGAATAAAAATGTCAACATACTTTGAAAGTAAATTTAATTTAACGGGGACCTATAAAAGGTTTGTCCAACCACACTACAGAGACATACTGATAGGATGTTTACATTGTGAGCCCAATGAGGACAGTGTTCATGATGTATGTAAAGTGCTGTGGAGTTCATAGTGTAATAGAAATGCAAAAAGTATTATTCTTAATATTATGTCACAATACCAGGATCTGAGGATCTTCTATTTTGAGGTCAGGGGCTCTCTGATGCCATGTTGCTGCTTGTCTCACTGTCGTCCTCTTTTGACACTGCAGTTCGGTGGACAAGAGAGCATTAACTGGTTGATAACAAGAAGTATGGAGTGTGTACTGAGCCATAAACCCTCCCCTTACCATGAAGTATGGAGTGTGTACTGACTGAGTTATAAACCCTCCCCATACCATGTCCAGCAGACATTGTAGGATTACTATATGGATTTTATTATTAGGGTATGGACACACTGGCGTGAAACTCGGATGAGTGCAATGTGTGATTTTATCGCATTGCACTCGGACCAATGTTAATCAATGTCTGAGAGCAGATTGGTGAGTGTCGGACGCTTTTTTCTCAGCCAGATTCAGGATGAGAAAAAAGTCGAAACATTCTGCGACAGTATGTGATTCCCGTGCGAGACTCACCAATGCAAGTCTATTGGTGTGACAAAATCACATACCGCACACTGACAGCACACAGACCATCCGAGAGGCATCAGTTTTTTTCATGGATACATTATCATTCTGTAACTGAGAACACTATAAAATGTTCCTGTAAATGATTCTACAGTAATAGCTGCTGAGGAAAGAACAGATTGCACACGGATGTGACCTGAGAGAAATGTCAGACACTCGCACAGCAGTTGGATGCCAAATGGACCAAGTAACCGATGACACTCATCCAACTCTCCTGGATGAGAAACAGACCGATTTTAAGGCAGCGGGAGACAGTGTACCACCGTGTCCTCAGCTCTGTGCTGTGCACAGTATACCACCATATCTCAGCTCTGTGCTGTGCACAGACAGTGTACCACCATGTCCTCAGCTCTGTGCTGTGCACACAGTGTACAGTACACTGTATGTGCACATCACGGAGCAGAGGACATGGTGGTACACTGTGCACAGCACGGAGCTGGTGACATGGTGGTACACTGTGCACAGCACGGAGCTGGAGACATGATGGTACACCCTCTGTGCACAGCACAGAGCTGGGTACATGGTGGTACACTGTGCACAGCACGAAGCTAGGGAGATGGTGGCACAATGTCTGTGCACAGCACAGAGCTGCGGACATCCCAGAATAAACAGACAGGCCACAGACGGGCAGCGGGACAACACTGAGCCCACCTGGAAGAATTCCCAGCACCCAACACACTGCCCAGAAATCATATAGGACAGGCAGAAGAACTACAACTCCCAGCATGCAACACCCTGACAACACAGAAAGGTGGCGGCAGCTGCATGGAGGCAGACACATGGTACAGCTGCCAATATCACCACACACAGCGCCAGCCACAGCCCCAGTCCTCCTGCACCCTCGTCCTCCTCTCCTCTGTCCTCCTGCACCTCTGTCCTCCTCTCCTCTGCCCCTCCTGCTGCTCCTCTATCCTCCTGCACCCCCATCCTCCTCTCCTCTGTCCTCCCACACCCCCGTCCTGCTCTCCTCTGTCCTCCTGCCGCACCCCGTCCTCCTCTCCTCTGTCCCTCCTGCTGCTCCTCTGTTCTCTTGCACCCCCGTTTTCCTCTCCTTTGTCCCTCCTGTTGCTCTTCTGTCCTCCTGCACCCCAGTCCTCCTCTCCTCTGTCCCTCCTGCTGCTCCTCTGTCCCCTCGTTCTGACCCTCTTTCCTCTTCTCCTGTCCCCTTGTTTCTGTCCCCCTGCCTCTGTTCTCTTTTCCTCGGTCCCCCTGTTTCTGTCCTTCTGCCCCCTGTTTCTGTCTTTCTGCCTCTCTGTCCTCTTCTCTTCGGTCCCAATGCGCCTCTGCCCTCTTCTCCTCGGTCCCCTCACATGGCCTCCAGACTGCTAGCGATCCACCCCCCTGCTTCTCACTTGGCTGGCCCCCAGGGCAAGTGTGGCACCCCATGGGTTAATGTGCCACAATAACATCACATGGGTTCTCTCCCCCACTACACACTGACAAACACTACCACCTCTGGGCAATAGAGGGAGCACCTCCTGCTTCCATATATACTCTTGTCCATGAGGGAGAGCTCAGTTCAGCTCGCAGCAGGGCTGTGAAGAGGACACAGAGCAGAGTTAGCTCAGTGCAGACCTAGCAAGGGTCAGAGGAACAAGGAGAACGAAAGACAGAGGAACACATCTGGGAGCTGGAGTGACACCATCACTTGCCCCAGAAGTAAGCACAGAGAGACGGACACCGGATCCGGTACTGTGTCTGGCACCCACAGCACAGCGAATCCAGGAACAGTGGGATCTCTAGATGCCCCCTAGTACCAGAGTGAAGCAACACGGAGGGGTCAGTGCAGCATAGAGGACCCAAGTTGCCTAGCCAAGTGGTACCAGCAGCAAACAGAGAGAGAGACGTGAGGAATCCCAGCAGCTTAGCTTGAAGCAGCAGCTCAGGACACGCACACAGTGCAGCATAAGGAAGCCAACGACCCGGACAGGGTGTGGGGAGAGAGCCCAGCTCCATTACAGACTCCGTGGACTATAATCTGCAATAATATCAGCAGTAAAGCTTTGGAAAACAACTTTGGAGTCTGTGTAGTGATTGCGACCTTTGCTCCAGATCCAGCACAGAGACAATTCCTCCCTGCAGATCCAGCCTGTCAGCTCTGCAGCATCAGGACAAGAAGGGAATTACAGTATCAACTAAACGTGAGTGTGTGTCCTCCAACTCTTCCCCACCATCTATAACCCCAATAGACTTTAACCCTTTACTGCCCCGGGGGATACAGTTCCCCCCACTGGAACTATACCACCTCCGCTGCCCTCACATCACCCCCGGAGGTTCTGCAGCAGCGGCGGCCCCCATTACTGGCCGCATCAAGTGGGTGGCGTCACCCGTGACAATATCCCTTGTAAATATTCCCCTTTTATTGTGCTGAGCCAGGGACACGGTCCGGACCAGGCCACCAGTGACATCCCCAGCAGCAGATCGGTCCGGTACCGAGTACCCCACGTCCCTTGGGGCTCCACAACCTGGCGTCACGAACAGGATCTACCCGGTCCAAAAGAATTGGACCCTGTGCGCCATCTGAACTGTATATTTGAGAATCCGCCATTTTGGAGCGCGCGGTGCGAGGGAAAGAGAGGGGGCGGTACCCTGCATTGGCGCGAACCCAGCCTCCTCCCCTGGTGCTGACGACATCCGGCGGGGAAGGAGATCCCTGCTGCGCCCCGGAACCTCCCAGAGACATCCGGACGGAAGCGGAAGACGGAGGGCGCATAATAACCAAGGGGGCCCAAGATGTCGCAGCCCGATGCACAAGACGGCGGCGGAGTAGCCGATGGAGCTGCAGCGTCGGGTCAGCCAGTAGCGTCCGGCGGTGCAGCGGCGCAAGGAACAGCATCCATAATGCCATTCCTGATGCCGTATACTCCAGGGGCAATGTGGCTGCCCCAATACTCCGGTGAGCCTAATACTTTAACTGACTTTATGCAAAAGATTAAAGAGTATTATGTGATGTATCCCCTCACTGAAGCCCAGCGTGTAGGAATGATAATGGGACAGTTAACGGGCAATGCACGGCGTGAGGTGGCGTCCTGGCTGGACACAGATAAGGACACTGTAGAGCATCTAGCAGCCAGACTGAAAGCAACTTTTGAATCTGCTGTTGATACCCGGGCTAAGATGAGGTTCTTTGCATGCCACCAGAAGCCTAAACAGAGTGCCAGAGACTTTGCCTTGAACTTACAGGAAGCACTCAAAGCCCTTAAGCTGGCAGAACCTGCTTTAGCCCCGGGAGCTGATAAAATGCTATTTGACCAATTTATTGAGGGTCTCCATTCCCCTTCCCATCGAGGACAGTTAAGCATGGTACTGCTGCAGAACCCTGACATGACATTTACTGAGCTGAAAGATAGAGCTATCCGTCTGCAGCAGCTGGAAGAGCCAAGGGAATTAACATCTGTGCTTGACACTGCAGCAGCACCTCAGCAGGCGGCAGCGCCAGTGACATCTGCAATGTCAACGACTGCTGCTGAGGCCGGAGACTATATTTCAAATGCAGCCATCAACCAAAAGCTAGATGCCCTGACAGACACCGTGATCTCCATGGCCAAGGTCATCAAGGAACTGCGAGAGTCAAAACCTGCACCCAAGATCGAGTTGGCGACCAGCAGAGAGGATGTTCCGTGGATGAGGCCCAGAAGATACCCAGCAGCAAGAGGACGACCCAGCGATCGCTACCAACCAGATGGACAGCCCGTCTGCCGCCGTTGCCAGAAACCAGGTCATTTTGCTCGTGAGTGTCCTTTAAACGACGATATCCTGGGCAGGCGGGCCGCTCCCCAGGAATGAACGCTCAAGGCCCCTCAGCCTGGTATGACAAATTTGTGGGAGGAAAGCCGGTGATCCCTATTGTGTTGGATGGCATTCCCTTTAGTGCCTTGCTGGATACCGGATCCCAAATAACATCCATCCCACATGTTCTATATAAAAGGTACTGGGCTGATTCAGACATTACTAATGCGCCAGATGGCTTTAACTTTGAAGTGTGGGCTAGTAATGGATTGATGATACCAAAGGTTGGATTTAGAGAGATGAATATTCAGGTTGGGAAGGTAGAATTGCAGAAACAGGGTATTATAATCGTAGATGTCGACCGGCGAGGCCGTGAACCCGTGATGGTGGTAGGAATGAATGTCATTGAAAAATGTTTTTCCGAAGTGTTAATTGTTTTACAGCAAATCGCCGAGACTGCCGGAACAGGACAACAGAGGCTTCTGCACAAAGAGATCAAAGCCCTGATGTTGAAGCAGCAGGTAGAAATCTCCGGAGGTGAGATCGGCAGTGTCAGAGTAAGTGACCCAATACCTATTGTAATTCCGCCCAAAACTGAAATGTTGGTGTGTTGCAGAGCCGCAATAGGCATTAAAGGGCAAGATTATCAGGCCCTGGTAGAACCCGTGTACTCAGACAGTAGGCCGACCATACTCACTGCTAGAGGAGTGGTTGACGTACACAGGGGAAGAGTGCCATTACGCCTATTAAACTGCGGAGAAGATGAGGTCACATTACCAAAGTATGCTACCATGGCTAAGCTGTACACGGTTGATAACAACAACATCACCGTCGCTGAGCCCTTGAACCCGTCATGCCAGACGGATGACAATGGCTCAGAGGAGAAGCTGGAGGATTGGTGCCAAAAGCTACATGTAGGTACCAGTTCTACACCTCCCCGTCACAAGCATGGAGTATACCGGGTAGTGAAAGAATATGAGCAGATATTCAGCAAACACCCGTTAGACTTTGGGCAGATCAAAGGGGTAGAGCACACTATACCCACAGGTAACCATCAACCTATAAAAGAGAGGTATAGACCCTTACCACCAGCTCACTACCAAACCACCAAAGACATGCTCAGAGAAATGAAATCTGCAGGGGTAATAAGAGACAGTTGTAGCCCCTGGGCAGCACCTCTAGTGTTAGTCAAAAAGAAGGATGGGACCATGAGAATGTGCGTAGATTACCGGCAGATTAACCACATTACACATAAGGACGCATACCCATTACCTAGGATTGAGGAGTCATTAGCTGCATTAAAATCTGCTAACTACTTTTCCACCCTTGATCTGACTAGTGGGTACTGGCAGGTTCCTGTGGCCGAGGCCGACAAGGAGAAGACAGCGTTTACTACGCCGATGGGCCTCTGTGAGTTTAATTGTATGCCGTTCGGACTCTGCAACGCACCCGGGACCTTCCAACGTCTGATGGAGAGCTGCCTAGGACACAAAAACTTTGAAACTGTCCTCCTGTACTTAGATGACGTCATAGTCTATTCCAAGACGTACGAGCAACATCTACAAGACCTGGCAGAAGTGTTCGAAGCTTTATCGAAATATGGCATGAAAATCAAGCCATCCAAGTGTCACCTTCTCAAACCAAAGTACAGTACCTGGGACATGTCGTGAGTTCAGAGGGAGTAGCACCGGATCCTGATAAAGTCACAGCAATAAGGGATTGGCCAAGACCTACGAATGTAAAAGAAGTGAGGCAATTCCTGGGCCTGGTAGGCTATTATAGAAGATTTATCCGAGGATTCACGAAGCTAGCAGCTCCTCTGCAAGACATTCTGGTAGGACGGTCCAGGAAGACTTCAAATTGTAATTCCCTGGCATGGTGGGATGAAGAGAGAGAAAATTCCTTCAATAAACTAAAAAGTGCGCTGACGGGAGAAGAGATCCTGGCATATCCTGATTACCATCAACCATTCATTCTATACACGGATGCCAGCAACGTGGGACTGGGAGCAGTATTGTCGCAGAAGCAAGGAGGCAAAGAACGAGTTATTGCCTTTGCAAGCAGGAAGCTCCGGCCTACAGAACGAAATCCCGGAACTACAGCTCCTTCAAGTTAGAGCTACTAGCAGTAGTCTGGGCTGTAACTGAACGCTTTAAACATTACCTGGCAGGTGCAGAATTCACCATCTACACGGATAACAACCCGTTGACTCACCTGGACTCAGCCAAATTAGGTGCTCTGGAGCAGCGATGGATAGCCCGGCTATCTAACTACAACTTTGTCATCAAATATCGGGCAGGCCGCAAGAATGGGAACGCAGATGCCTTATCCCGGATGCCACACCTGAGAGACGTGGAAGAGGAACCGGAAGAGTTGGAAGAGATTGAACTACCGGCCTTTCATAGTTCAAAGGTACAAGACTGTCAGACCGGCGCCTACCAAAGAAAGCAAGAAGTAAATCTTAACCCGTTAAGACACTACGGATGGGCTGAAGCTCAAGATACTGATCCAGCCGTGAAGCTAGTGAAAGAACTGCTTACGCAACAACATGCACACCCTGGACAGAATGCCCCAGCTGAAGCTATACAGCTATGGAAGGATAAAGGCAAGTTGTTCCTGCATCAAGGGAAGCTCTGTAGACGATTTACCAATCCCAAGACGCATGAACTGGTCTGGCAGATAATCGTGCCCAAGCGAGACACCCAAATGGTCTTAGAGGCTTATCATGACAACGCAGGTCATTTCGGATGGAAGAAGTTAGAAGCAATCCTGAGAGACAGATTCTATTGGGTTGGCATGAGAGGATCCATTGAACTATGGTGCAGAAGATGTGCCGCATGCAACCTCAGAAGGAAAGATCTACAGAAAGCTCCACTTCAACCAATAATAACCAAGCAGCCTCTTGAGCTAGTCGCATTAGATCACGTCAAGTTGTCACCAAGCCGGTCAGGCTATGTCTATGCCTTAACCATCGTGGACCATTACTCACGCTTCTTAGTGGTGGTACCAGTCAAAGACTTGACAGCAAAGACGGCAGCAAAAGCATTCCAGACGCATTTCTGTAGACCGCATGGTTACCCAGAACAAGTCCTTGCAGACCAAGGTCCAGCTTTTGAATCAGAACTATTCAAAGAATTCTGTAATATGTACGGTTGCAAGAAGATTCGCACAACAACGTATCATCCCCAAACAAATGGTCTCTGCGAGAAAATGAATCATATCGTAATCGAACTGTTAAAGACCTTACCAGAGTCAGAAAGAAACCAGTGGCCAGATAAATTACCGGATTTGGTAGACTTATACAACCATGTCCCCGTGAGTTCTACAAACTGCACTCCAGCTTATCTTATGCGTGCAAGACCCGGTAAGCTACCAATTGATCTAGAAATGGGAATTGAAAAACCAGATACAGAATTGGAAGAAACAGATTGGGATATCAAACGTCAGAAACAGTATCACCAAGTGCAAGAATGTGTAGAGAGAAACCTACAACAAGCAAGAGCAAAACAAGAGAAGGCCTTTAACAAACATGCTCAAGCAATGACGTTACAAGAAGGTGATCAAGTTCTCAAGAGAAAAAGACGTACAGGCAAACTGGATAATCAGTGGGAAGCAGTCCCATACACAGTCCTACCATCTAACCAAGACAATGTAAAAACCTATTTGATAAGCAAAGATGAAGGAAGAACTTCACAAGTCGTATCTCGTGATCAACTTAAATTGTGTCCTGAAACCCTGAAGACACCTGAAGTCATAGAACCCGTACAGGTCCAACCTATCCAAGAAAAAGAAGAAGTTTTCCACACGGTACTAGGAGATTTTCCTAAAACATGGCCAAATTACCATGGAGCAGTTGTCGTACCAATGATTGCATTCCCTTCAATGATAGACTCAAAACCAGACCCTGTGTTACCAGAACCTGTGTTACCAGAACCCGTGGTACCTGAAGAAGACCCAAGACTTGAAGAACTGGAAGTAGAATCCGAAGAGGAAGAACAAATTCCTGGTCCCAATGAACTTGCCAGTCCTGCAGTCAGACCTCCATCTGCCATAACACTATGCACCCCAAATAGGTACACGTCCACTCACACTTTCATACTAACTCCACCAACATTGCGCAGATCAGAGCGTAGTACCCAAGGTCAGATACCAGCTAGGTACAAAGAGTAAGATGCAGAATTAAATGAGTAATGTAGATATGTTTGTTTAAATGTAAAGCAAATGTATATAGTTCTTGCAACGTTAAACAAAAAGCCCAGTACCTACAGAGACTATCCTGTATGAACTTTGCAATCTCCTTATTTACTTATGGACCATACATACCACGGACTGGTTGTGGTAAGAACTCTTTTGTATATATATTCATCAGCCCGGAGGCAATAGACTAAACCTCTGGAAAGACTGCTTTTTGACTATTCGAACTCTTTTTCACATTCTAGTGGTTTTTGTACTTTTTCATTTTTATGTCTATGTCAATATTAATTGTTGTTTACTTGTCTTTCCACAGTCCCGGAGTACTGTATTTAACTAAGGGGGAATGTGGCACCCCATGGGTTAATGTGCCACAATAACATCACATGGGTTCTCTCCCCCACTACACACTGACAAACACTACCACCTCTGGGCAATAGAGGGAGCACCTCCTGCTTCCATATATACTCTTGTCCATGAGGGAGAGCTCAGTTCAGCTCGCAGCAGGGCTGTGAAGAGGACACAGAGCAGAGTTAGCTCAGTGCAGACCTAGCAAGGGTCAGAGGAACAAGGAGAACGAAAGACAGAGGAACACATCTGGGAGCTGGAGTGACACCATCACTTGCCCCAGAAGTAAGCACAGAGAGACGGACACCGGATCCGGTACTGTGTCTGGCACCCACAGCACAGCGAATCCAGGAACAGTGGGATCTCTAGATGCCCCCTAGTACCAGAGTGAAGCAACACGGAGGGGTCAGTGCAGCATAGAGGACCCAAGTTGCCTAGCCAAGTGGTACCAGCAGCAAACAGAGAGAGAGACGTGAGGAATCCCAGCAGCTTAGCTTGAAGCAGCAGCTCAGGACACACACACAGTGCAGCATAAGGAAGCCAACGACCCGGACAGGGTGTGGGGAGAGAGCCCAGCTCCATTACAGACTCCGTGGACTATAATCTGCAATAATATCAGCAGTAAAGCTTTGGAAAACAACTTTGGAGTCTGTGTAGTGATTGCGACCTTTGCTCCAGATCCAGCACAGAGACAATTCCTCCCTGCAGATCCAGCCTGTCAGCTCTGCAGCATCAGGACAAGAAGGGAATTACAGTATCAACTAAACGTGAGTGTGTGTCCTCCAACTCTTCCCCACCATCTATAACCCCAATAGACTTTAACCCTTTACTGCCCCGGGGGATACAGTTCCCCCCACTGGAACTATACCACCTCCGCTGCCCTCACATCACCCCCGGAGGTTCTGCAGCACGGCGGGCCCCCATTACTGGCCGCATCAAGTGGGTGGCGTCACCCGTGACAATATCCCTTGTAAATATTCCCCTTTTATTGTGCTGAGCCAGGGACACGGTCCGGACCAGGCCACCAGTGACATCCCCAGCAGCAGATCGGTCCGGTACCGAGTACCCCACGTCCCTTGGGGCTCCACACAAGATCTGCCAGTCAGCCCCCAGGGGTCAGGTTCCCTTAACAGAAGAAGAGCAGAGGTGAGCAGGACTATGACCTCTCTGACACTACACCTGAGCCACAAATCACTGGATGGGGGGATATCTCTGTCCCCTGTCCTGCCAGTGCTGCTGTCCAGTGTTATCTGTAGCTCCATCATGTCAGGACAGGAGAGCAGCTCACCTCATCTCACTCAGTGTCAGGAATCAGGATCTGCTGAGGTGAACAGTGCGCTCTGACCCAGGGGCGTAATTAGAACGGGCAGGGCCCCATAGCAAACTTTTGAACGGGGCCCCCTCCAAGATACGCCCCCAATGACACGCCCCCTTCAAGACACACCCCCTTAACGATAATGCATACAGGAGTCACATTAAGTGCCAAAATTAGAAATAACGTAACAAAATTGTTCCTAATCCTGAACCTGCAAGAATAAAGCACCGCATATAAACAACAGATCCATAATATGACTAGGTGTTAACAGTCTGACGCTACCCAGTTTACCGTATATACCTGTGTATAAGCCGACCCGTGTATAAGCCGACCCCCCTACTTTTGTCCCCAAAACCTGGGAAAACCTATTGACTCGTGTATAAGCCGAGGGTGGACCCCAGCACAGGTATACAGCCCCCAGCAGTGTGGTATACAGACCCCCCCAGTGGTAGTATTCAGCAGCCTCCCCAGTGGTAGTATACAGGAGCCTCCCCAGTGGTATATACAGGCCCCAGCAGTATTACAGCAGTCTCCCCAGTGGTATATACAGGCCCCAGCAGTATATACAGGAGCCCCAGTGGTATATACAGGCCCCAGCAGTATATACAGCAGCCCCAGTGGTATATACAGGCCCCAGCAGTATATACAGCAGCCCCAGTGGTATATACAGGCCCCAGCAGTATATACAGCAGCCCCAGTGGTATATACAGGCCCAAGCAGTATATACAGCAGCCCCAGTGGTATATACAGGCCCCAGCAGTATATACAGCAGCCCCAGTGGAATACAGCAGCCTCCCCAGTGGTATATACAGGCCCCAGCAGTATTACAGCAGTCTCCCCAGTGGTATATACAGGCCCCAGCAGTATACACAGCAGCCCCAGTGGTATATAGAGGCCCCAGTGGTGGTATACACAGGCCCCAGTGGTGGTGTATACAGGCCCCAGTGGTGTTGTATACAGGGCCCAGTGGTGGTGTATACAGGGCCCAGTGGTGGTGTATACAGGGCCCAGTGGTGGTGTATACAGGGCCCAGTGGTGGTGTATACAGGGCCCAGTGGTGGTGTATACAGGGCCCAGTGGTGGTGTATACAGGGCCCAGTGGTGGTGTATACAGGGCCCAGTGGTTGTATACAGGGCCCAGTGGTGGTGTATACAGGGCCCAGTATGCGGACCGGGGGGAAACCTTTGCACACTCAACGCGGCCGCCGTCACCGTGCGTCTGCTGTAAGGAGGAGGAGAGGAGGGGCGGGCAGAGCTGCAGGACAGGAAGTCCAGTCCTCCCTCCTCTCTGGCTGGCGCGGCCAGCGGCGGCCAGCAAGGGGCCCCGCAGGGGGTGCGGGGCCCCCCAGGGGGCGGCAATGGGCCCCTCATGCGGGAAAAAATGCGCCCTGCACAAGATGGCGCCCTAGGCGATCGCCTAGGGTCACCTAGCTGTCGTCCCGGCCCTGCTTAAGAAAGCACGGACACTGGAAGTCTCTGTAACAGGTTCTTTACTGTAACCAGCAAGTGATACATGGCATACAGTGATGGGTAGTGGACCGGGTGGACTTAGCAATGACCAGTTTTTCTCAGAGATCCGCGGTATTCCTCCATTCTAGGTAACTTGTGTTGCCTTTGTCGCCCAGGAATGCCAGATCGGGTACAAGGAGGCTGCTTCAATGCCCTACCCGGGGTATACATTCCGGGTGTTTTGGGGAGCCTTGGGTCCTTTTCGTGGATACACCGCTGGCTAGACGACTGTGTGTGGCGATGGTGGGGTGCTCCTGTAAAGCGGTCCCTCCACTCCTCTGGTTCGCATAGCAGTGCTGAACAACTTCTAGCTTTGGTACCAGCAAACCGGCTGTAAATGGGCACTGGATGCTGTTGATCCCTCTTGTAGATGCCCGTAAATCGGTTGTTAAGGCACCGGTAGTAATGGCGCCCAACCGATGGTGACGGCCAGGGGGCTGCACGGGCGGTGCAGGCCTCCTCTCCTAGGTTGCAGAGCTCGTTGTTCTTGCTCCTTCTCCTACGTTGTTGTTACACCTTCTGCACTACACACTACCACTACACTCCGCCCACCAGGACCTTATTGGCCCTCTATACTGATGATGCATGTAGGGTATGGATCTCTGAGTTAACTGTGTCATCGCTTAGTCAGAGAATATTGCTGCTGCTGTTTTGGCTGCAATACCCTCCTGTGACGCACTCGTTGCGGGGCACCACACTTGCAGCCCCTAATTTCCCCATCATCCCTTGCAGCCCCCATCATTCCCTTGCAGCCCCCAATATTCTAATCATCTCCTTAAAGCCCCCATCATCTCAATGCAGACTCTATCATCCACTTGCAGCCCCCAATATTTCCCTGCAGCCCCTACTATCCCCATCATCCCCTTGCAGCCCCCAATATTTCCTTGCAGCCCCCAATATCCCCACCATCCCCTAGCAGCCTCCAATATTTCCTTGCAGCCTCTAATATCCTCATCATCTCATTGCAGCCCCCATCATTCCCTTGCAGCCCCCAATATTTTAATCATCTCCTTGAACCCCCCATCATCCCAATGCAGCCCCTATCATCCCTTTGCAGCCCCCGATATCCCCATTAACCTCTTGCAACCCCTTATCATCCCCATGCAGCCCCCAATATACCCATCATCCTTATGCAGCCCTCATCAACTGTCACGCGCTTAGTTGGCACTGACATTGCTGGATGCTGCTGTGTATGTGTTTGTCTTTAATAGCTGAATGGTTGACGGTTGTGAGGGTCTTTGCCTCCTGTGTTGGGCTCCAGAACTGCATTCACTATTAGGTTCAACTGTTGGTTGAAGGTTTAATGCGTGCTCACCTGAACTGCCCTCTGCCTAGCCTTTAAGTAGCCTCTCCTTCCACCAGGTGGTGCTGCTGATTGAGTCTCACTCTATGCCTGGATGCCATGCTGTGCTGACCTGTGTTTGTGTTTCTGAAGTCCTTTCCTTTGGAGTTGCTGTATCCCAGTTCTGTGGAGGGTGGTGAGGGGGGAAATAGCGCAGGGCTGGTGGAGGAGTTTTAGGGAGAGGCTGGAGGCCTGAACCTTCTCACCATCAGAGATACCTTCGGGATCAGGGCCATTCAGGGTTCCAAGACTAGGGTCAGACTAGGCTTCCCTGGTCACCCTGCCCGTAACTGCCATTCCTTATATTCCCTACACCGTGACATTATCCCCATGCAGCCCCTATCATTCCCTTGCAGCCCCATCATCCCCTTGCAGCCCCCAATATCCCCTTGCAGCCCAAATCATCTACATGCGGTCCCCATCATATCCTTGAAGTCCCTATCATCCCCTTGCAGCCCCAGTATTTTTTTCAGCCTCATCATTCATTATATAAGACAGTGTCTTGTATTAATTTTTGCTTCCAAAGATGCACTAAGTCTTATTTTTAGGGGATGTGTTATATTTCCATGATCCCATCACCCCTTGCAACCCCAAATATACCCATCATCCCTGTAGCCCCAAATATGCCCATCATCCCCTTGCAGCCCACATCATCCCTTTGTAGCCCCCAATATCCATTCATCCCCCAAAATCCTCTTTCAGCCCCCAATACCATATCCCCTATATCCCCTTATAGATCCCCTAATATCCCCTTGCAGCATTCATCATCCCCCAATATTCCCATTATGGTATCTTAGCTGTAACAAAAAAAAAACAACACAAACACACTCCCTTTTCTCACTGATCCTCTGCACTCCTCCTTTATGTACAGTGCGGTATCCGAGCGCCGCTCAGCGTAGATGTACAGTAATCTATTGGCCAATCAGACGTCTGCAGCCACTGGCCAATCATATAGCAACAGTCGCCAGCCAATCAGAGGCCAGCATATGTCTAATTGGCCGGCAGCGTACTACTGTATATGTACGCTGAGCAATGCCTGGAATACCGTACATACAGGAGGACACGGAGAAATGCAAAAGTGGCGGTTCACTTTGACAATGGCGGTGGTGGGAGCTCCAGCAATGCCATAGTGGTACTGTATGCAACACAGCTTCATGCTCTGCTCATCTGATCGGCAGGCATGATTTTTTAAAAAAAAAGAAAACTGCTGTCTTATTTTCGAGTGAGGACTTATATTTAGCAGTGAGACAAAATTTTCACTAGGTCTTATTTATGGGGATGACTTATTTTCAGAGACACATGGTATAACCTGAAAATATAACCATAGAGTGGATAAAACATGTCATCCCACCTTCTGTCATGTCACCCTATTAGTACTCCATCAACCTCCCTATGTTCTCCACTTTACTTCTGTACTGCACACAATGTCCTTTTCCTCTGTCTTCACTTTAGACTGTCATGCCTTAGGATTTGGTCCAGTGACCCTCTGCTGTTTGAGTGGCTTCCTTCTCTTCTGAGCCACAGCAGGTTCATTCTCTGTCTGAATACGGATTATCTTTTATGTTTGGTTGTGTCACAGGGAATTAATAGCACATGGCCAAGTGGTTTCAGGATGGCTGATATGATATTAAGGGGAACTGGGAAACTAGTCTGACCCTGTATACTGAGGTTCCCTATCTGACCCTGTTCCTGGAATTACCTCTAAAGGTGAGGACGTCCGGGCCACCACTCTTGCCCTTCTCCTAGTCAGCCCTGGCTAAACCTCCTCACCTCCACCCAGGGAAGGAACAGTAACTCTCACAAGATGAATCCAAAAAGAAGTATCTTCAGGAAAGTTTCTGCACCACCACCTGTGTTTTCACAACACAGGGTCAGAGTAGAGAATAAAACTTTTTCAGTGATATTTGTTGGTTGAAGAGGACACTATTTAAAGGCCAAGGGCATGGATAGACGTGTAACTTGACACACCCCTTCACATGAAAAGCCATAACAAACCATAAATTGCTGTATTTTCTTTTTATCCTATTTCTTTATCCTTGCTAAAGTTTGGCTGTAGGAGGCTTTCCTTTCTTAGGGTGGCACTTTACTTTCTCCACTCTGCATTCATGTTTTACGCTTTCTCATCTAGGGTCTCTCCTAACTTTACATGCCTTCCTTATTCATGGTTATAGTGCTTTGGATCATTCTCCAATTTTAAAGGAGGTACAAGAAATGCCCGATGGCTTTTCAGGTAGCCAGGTCAAAAGAAGTAGCTTCATGAAAGTTTCTGCACCACAACTCTACGTCTTCACAACACGAGGTCCGTGTAGAGAATGAAACTCTTTCAGTGACATCTGTTAGTAGAAGAGGCAACTATTTAAAGGCCAGGGGCATGGAAAGCAGTGTATCTTGACACACCCCCTCACCTGAAGAGCCAAAAGAAACAATAAACAGCAGCAGCTTCTGATATTACTTCCGATTTTACCAACTGGAATTAAAGGGATCCTGTCACCTCCAAAACACCTCCTAAGCTACCAAAACATGTCCCTGCAGCATCCGATCACTAATCTCACACTCCTTTTGTAACCTAAGAGCATCCTGTGAAAGTGCATAAAAATGTTTTAATACTCACTCATTAGGGATTATAATTAGCAGGGGCTATATTCTTTAGCCCTTAGGGCGTGTTGTTTTGCAGCCTGAATGATCCACCCTCTCTCTGTCTGTGCTGCTGTGATGTGGAGATGAAGGCAGGACTAATGATTTGCATTCTGTGAGTGACAGAGAGGGGGGAGGGCAATGCCTGCACAAGAAAAGCAACACAGACAGAGAGAGGCTGGATCCTAGAGGCTGCAAAACAACACGCCCTAAGGGCTAAAGAGTATGGCCCCTGCTAATTATAATCACTAATGAGTAAGTATTAAATCATTTTTATGCACTTTTTAGGAGACAAAAGGAGTGTGAGATTAGTGATAGGATGCTGCAGGGATGTGTTTTGGTAGCTTATGAGGCATTCTGGAGGTGACAGGATCCCTTTAAACATATTTAAACACTACAGAGCACTTCAGCAAGGCTGCAGCACAGGCTACACGTGACAGGTTCATTCTTTTTAGCCACTAGGCATTTCCATTTATCAATTAATCTGACATAACACATTGCATGTGCGGCTGTTTATACCTTCCCTTGCTGGTCTTCACTGCTGGCTATATTTCAATGTGGATCCTACTTGGAATAGTAGCGAATACACTCACTCATCACTAATGACTACTTTTTCCCTCATTAAAAATAAAGATTAAAAAATAAATAAAAAGAATACAAATTCTGCATTACATTGTTATTAAAAAGTCTACAGTCTCAAATAAAAAAATCAGTTATCCTATATTATGAGCGCAGTAAAACATAGAAACATCAAAAAGCAAGAATTACCATTTTTGGGCACAAAAAATACACCAAAAGGCAACTGATGCACCCCAGGGCTGTAGAGTACTTGGAATCGGGCTTTAAATTTAATGTGGAGTCACAGGGGTCGAGACCCGGCTCCGTGACCATGGGTATCGGATAAAAGTTTAGGGATTAAGGGTTTGGGGGATGGTTGTAGTAACGCCACCCGTGATATTTGGCTATTGATGGCCGATGCTGCGATGCGGGACCTCTGTTGATGATGGAGACGCAGCTATGGTAATATCTCTCCCCACGGGTGTAGCGGTTGTCCAGGACAACTGGTATTGTCTGCGGCGATGGCAGACCGTGGGCTTCTTCAGGCTGAGGGAGAAGGATGGACCCTACTGGGGCAGGTTCTCTGTGGCCTGCTTAGCTTATCAGACGGCGGCTCCGCAGGCGGGAAAATACACAGTCTCAGACACAGCCTCTGAGTTCTTTACCCGGTTTACTTAGTGTTCACATTAGCAATGCCGCCAAGGTCTCATGTGGCTCTCTTGATCGAAAAATAAAAAAAGGGGAGGGAAAAAAGTAAATTTCAAGGATGAAAGTCGTCCAAGATGGGAATCGAATAAATCTCTATTTGCTGAAAATTTGGAGCTTTATCTGTTATATTGTTATATTAGTGTGTATAAAAAATACATTTGGGCTAAATTTTGGACCTAGAAAATTTGATTTAAAAAGAATATTAAAAAATATTAATCAAATATTAGGTTTGATTGTGATACATTTCCTACATTTATACGGTAACTATATTTATTATTAAATATTTACCGTATATTATATTTATATTCTGTTGCTCCATTGTCATTGTCCATTGTTAAATGTATGCAATTATGAGTCCCTGATTGAAAAAGATTTATAAAAAAAATTCAGTTATAATGATGCATCATGGGAAAAAAACATATATTTATAGACTTCTATTATTTTCAAGCCCAGTGGTTAATGGCATAAAAAGGTCATCAATGTAACATTAAAACCATAGAAATGTAAACAACAATTTCTATAAAACAATAAACGATATTACAATAGAGCCTAAAATATAATTACAAAGTGAGCCTATCATGATAAACATAATATGTGATCTACAAGCAGAATTATATAAAGCAGGAGGAGCTGAGAAGATTGAACTATTTCTCCGTGGGATAATATTTCATTGATTGAAATTCCTGCCCATTTTCGGATTAGGATGGAGTTAAGTGGGCGTTCCCAATTAATGATTGATATCTTTGTTTGCACACTTATTCCTTTGTTCTTCAAGTCGAGAGAGATGAGCCATTGTTTTATGTGAGACTGTTTGATGCCCCCTTTTGTCTGCTAATTTGTAGAATACCTGCTGAATGCAGATTGCAACAGTCAGCTGCGGTGTTTTAGTCTGCATTATTCAGCGGACAATAAAGCAGTCGGATTGAACCAGCCCATAATGGGAGAACATCCTTGATTTTCTCCCTTAATCCTGTGGGGTACAATGCCCTGAAATGGAAACTGAAGGGTATAAAAGTAACCTGTGTGTTTCTATGGGACCTCAGCCTGGGGACCATGGTCCCAGCTCATCGGTTACAGAACTGCTCCACTGTTTAACACTGAGCCCACAAATTTGTTTGGAGAACCCAGGTTGGGACTGTCAGGTCACCTGGCCATGTACCTCACTGTGCTTGGTCAGTTACCTAAGCTTGCTGCTACCTCCTCTCAATGGATGACCGCTAAAAGGAGGGTGCTGATTAGGGATGAGCGAGTATACTCGCTACTATTCGGTATTCGCTGAATAGTAGCGGTATTCAGGCTACTCGCTACTCTCCGAGTACTTATGTGTACTCGGCAGTAGCGAGTAGTCCTAATACTTTCACAGTGTATCTATAGATACACTGCGAAAGTAGCCTAAAAGTGAGTAAAAGTTGTTAAAAATAATAAACTTACATACTCACCTGTCTGACGCCTGCACCAGGACTGGCAAAGAAGCCATCCGATCGCTGGACAAGGACCTGTGACTACCACCCAATCAGATGGCCGGTAGCGATTTGGCCAATCAGATGGCGCCACATCACAACCACGTGATCGCTAGCGGCCACCTGATTGGCCAGTTTGCAAGGTCCTAGATGTACTGTGAAGACCTTGCAAACTGGCTAATCAGGTGGCCACTAGCGATGACGTGGTTATGATGTGGCACCATCTGATTGGCCAGATTGCTACCGGCCATCTGATTGGCTGGTAGTCACAGGTCTTTGTCCAGCGATCGGATGGCTTCTCTGCCGGTACCGGTGGAGGTGTCGGACAGGTGAGTATGTAAGTTTATTATTTTTAACGACTTTTACTCACTTTTAGGCTACTTTCGCAGTGTATCTATAGATACACTGCGAAAGTATTCGTACTTGCTATACTTGCAAAGAGTGGCGAGTACCGGTACCTACTCATTGCGAGTATAGCGAGAACGAATATTAAGATACTCGCTCATCCCTAGTGCTGATGGTTGGAATAGTTGGTCCTGAATCCACCAACTGTTTTAATCTCTGGTGAGCCAGCAAAAAGATGAGACTAGTCCACATGCACCATCTTTGTGACCTTGCTGGTAATGTACTGTCACAGGTATCCCACAACAAAAAGAGCGAGAGATGTGTAAACAGCCCAAGAACCTTTATTGCTTGAAAAACATAAAATCCATAAAACAAGCAATAAGAATACTGTATATCCAGATAATCAAGGTAGCTCTCCCATGCCTTTGGAGAGCTTACCTGGCCTGAGTAGAGTCCAACACACAGACTGAATTGTACTGCTTCTCTTCCCCCCAATCACCTCCCAAATCCCAACCAGGTCTATTCACACACTTCATGGGGGGAGAATACAAACATCTACAGGCAGAGGACAGGAATGACCCAAGTAAGGACATGTCCACAATATTGCAATTATCAGACCCTCCGGAGTGTAATGAGTACACAGGGAGGGGGAATGGAAGAACACACAATATGGGGACAGCACTTGTAAAAATGCAGTAAAATATAACCCTCCATATCCACCATCACATGTATTATGTGCGGTTGTATCTTGGTGGTCCAATAAAGTCTTCCTGATCCATGATGCCCTCACCCTACTTTGACGGGCATCTGGAGATTGCAAATTGTATACCTGGCTGCAATCATCCAATCAAGCTGTAATTCATGCTGCTTGTGGTTACAGCAGCATTAATCAGGGACAGGTTTCCTTTATCTTAATTTCTGATAGACAAAGAGAACCATACCATTTTTTATACAGAGCATAAAACAAATAACTTTTTTTTATTAGGATTCACTTTCATAACCCCTTCTCGTAGATATGACACATAACAAGAAAATTGAACATTATACTACACTGCAACATTCTACTTTGGTTTTTAAATTAATTCAAGGAACTAAAAAGAATTGTGGTTTTAGTAATCTCTTTGTTTAGAAGCCACAAATTAGTTGCTAACCATAGGAACCATCAATAAATAAATCATGACGATTCAATGATTATCCGCTACTTTGTATCGTCCTTTTGGAATAAAGTTTGCAATTGGTCAATCAATGTAAATGATCACTTCCTGCACTAAAACATCAGGTTCTCCAGATAAATGGATCCTCTATGTGGTCTCCAGTTTATACAATTGGATGATTAGTTTTCTTGTGAACAATAAAAAACATTTTTTTTATTTTGGTCGATCAATTTTTATTTGACAGGTTTTAAGAAAAAATGAGTATGGCTATCCCCTATTGTAGGATGTCAAACACCAACATTATATAGTGTGGGGAAAAAGTATTTAGTCCACCACCAATTGTGCAAGTTCTTCCACTTATAAAGATGAGGTCGGCCTGTAATTGACATCATAGGTGACCTCAACTATGAGAAACTAAATGAGAAAATAAATCCTGAAAATCACATTGTCTGATTGGGAAATTATTTTTTTTTAATTTTGGTGGAAAATAAGTATTTGGTCACCTACAAACAAGCAGGATTTCTGCTCTCACAGACCTGTAACTTCTTCTTTAAGAGGCTCCTCTGTCCTCCTCTCATTACCTGTAGTACTGGAGGCTCCTCTGTCCTCCACTCATTACCTGTAGTACTGGAGGCTCCTCTGTCCTCCACTCATTACCTGTAGTACTGGAGGCTCCTCTGTCCTCCACTCATTACCTGTAGTACTGGAGGCTCCTCTGTCCTCCGCTCATTACATGTAGTACTGGAGGCTCCTATGTCCTCCACTCATTACCTATAGTAGTGGAGGCTCCTCTGTCCTCCACTCATTACCTGTAGTACTGGAGGCTCCTCTGTCCTCCGCTCATTACATGTAGTACTGGAGGCTCCTATGTCTTCCACTCATTACCTATAGTAGTGGAGGCTCCTCTGTCCTCCACTCATTACATGTAGTACTGGAGGCTCCTCTGTCCTCCACTCATTACCTGTAGTACTGGAGGCTCCTCTGTCCTCCACTCATTACCTGTAGTACTGGAGGCTCCTCTGTCCTCCCCTCATTACCTGTAGTACTGGAGGCTCCTCTGTCCTCCGCTCATTACCTGTAGTACTGGAGGCTCCTCTGTCCTCCGCTCATTACCTGTAGTACTGGAGGCTCCTCTGTCCTCCCCTCATTACCTGTAGTACTGGAGGCTCCTCTGTCCTCCCCTCATTACCTGTAGTACTGGCATCTGTATGAACTTGTTATCAGTATAAAACATACCTGTCCACAACCTCAAACAGTCTGTCGAAGGACACCAGAGACAACATTGTAGCCCTGCACCAGGCTGGGAAGACTGAATCTGCAATAGACAAGCAGCTTGGTGTGAAGAAATCAACTGTGGAGCAATAATTAGAAAATGGAAGACATACAAGATCACTGATAATCTCCCTCAATCTGGGGCTCCACGCAAGATCTCACCACGTGGGGTCAAAATGATCTCAAGATCAGTGAGCAAAAATCCCAGAACCACACCGGACCTAGTGAATGACCTGCAGAGAGCTGGGACCAACGTTACACAGGCTTCCATCAGTAACACACTACACCGCCAGGGACTCAGATCCTGCAGTGCCAGACGTGTCGCCCTGCTCAGGGCCAGCTCCAGGTTTTTGTGGGCCCCGAGCAAAATAGTCTCAGTGGGCCCCTTTAACATATACTATGATTCATGAATATAATATTGAAGCTGCAGGCTGTGTATATGTAATTTAGAGGCTCCTGAGCGGGCTGTATATATAATATAGAGGCTGTTCAGGGTTGTATATATAACATAGAGGCTGCAGGCTGTATATATTATTTGGAGGTTGTGCTGGGCTGTATGTATTATTTAGAAGCTGTGCAGGCCAACAGCAGCCTCCAAATAATATATCCAGCTCAGCACATCCTCCAAATAGTATATATAGCCCAGCACAGCTTCCATATTATATATACAGCACAACAGCAGTCTCCATATACCTCAGCAGCAGCCTCCATATACCCCAGCACGGCCTCCGTATACAACCGTCACAGCCTCCGTATACCGCCAGCAAAGTCTCTGTATACCCCACACAGCTTTTGTATACCCCAGCACATCCTCTATATACCCCAGCACAGCCTCTATATACAGTCAGCACAGCCTCTATATACAGTCAGCACAGGCTCTATATAGAGTCAGCACAGACTCTATATAGAGTCAGCACATCATCTATATGCAGTCAGCACAGACTCTATATACAGTCAGCACATCCTCTATATACAGTCAGCACAGCCTTTATATACCCCAGCACAGCCTCTATATACAGTCAACACACCCTCTATATACAGTCAGCACAGCCTCTATATACAGTCAGCAGAGCCTCTATATACACCAGCACTGCCTCTATATAGAGTCAGAATAGCCTGTATATACAGTCAGCACAGCCTCTATATACAGTCAGCACAGACACTATATACAGTGAGCACAGCCTCTATATACCCCAGCACAGCCTCTATATACAGTCAGCACAGCCTCTATATACAGTCAGCACAGGCAGCCTCTATATACAGTCAGCACAGTCTCTATATACTGTCAGCACTGGCAGCCTCTATATACAGTCAGCACAGCCTCTATATACAGTCAGCACAGCCTCTATATACAGTCAGCAACAGCCTCTATATACAGTCAGCCAGCCTCTATATACAGTCTGCAACTATATGCAGTCTGCATAGCCTCTATATACAGTCTGCATAGCCTCTATGGTACATATAATCCCCATCCTGCTGCTGCTCTCAGTTAAAAAAAAACAACTGATCATACTCCATTTACATCCGCTCCCCCCGGGGCTGTGTCCTCCTCAAATTCTTCCCCACGACATCCTTATAGCAGCAGCTCCAGGGACTGTGGAGCTTCCTCCTTCCTCCTTCCTGCAGCAGTGTAGTGAGGTGCAGGGTGATGACTCTTAACTCTGCTACAGTAGGCAAAGGAGGAAGCTCCAATGCTCCCTGGAGCCAGCACATGGCTAATCTGCATCGCATGCAAATTAGCCATGTGCACTGGGAGCTCAGCGGAGGACTCAGCACCTTGCTGCATCTGCCTGATGTGCCTCTTGTTCACAGGGCTGTCTGTCCCTAATGGGCCCCTGGCTGTCAGGGCTGCCTGTCCCTGATGGCCAGTGGGCCCCCCCAGCTGTTCAAGGCCCGGGCACTTGCCTGAGTATGCCGGGTGCTGACATCGGCCCTGGCCCTGCTTAAGCCATTACATGTCCGGGCCTGTCTGAAGTTTGCTAGAGAGCATTTGGATGATCCAGAAGCGTAGAACTCAGCAAGTATCACCAGTGACCTATAATAATTCAGACCTAAAACATAACTTTTAATCTAAAAAGCATATAAAATTGATTCAGGGAACACAAAATGTTAAAATTAGTGCACAAGTGTTGAATGAAACTAGAAGGCGATACCAAGACCATACCATTTACCAACGAGATCATTTAAAAGAAATTAAGTCACATAGCATCCACAATCTGAGTCACCAATGATTATCTATGGCTGGGGTCACACTTGCGGCAGAATTTTTAAAACCTGATCCGGTTTTGAGCTGTAAAAAAGCTCAAAACCGGATCAGGAAATGCAGCCCATAGGAGCCCATTATAGAAACCGGATTGCAATACATGCAATCCGGTTACCGGCTCCGGTTTCATTGCCTGCAGTAAAAATCATGCAGACAACGGTTTTCGCTCAGTTTTCTCCGGTTTTGAAATGTCAACCGCAAATGTCAGTGGAACTGGGTTGCGGCACCCGGATCATAAACCACAGCACAAAACATGGCCAAAATCGGATTGTCCCCGATTCACCCGGATCCGGCGCAATCCGGCAAACAATAACATAGGAGTCAATGACGCATCACATCTGGTTGCTCGCTCACCAATCAAGAGTGATACTCAGCTAAATGGCACGGCCGTTGAGCTTCGCCCACAGGTATGACGCGATTTGCGTCGTTTTCAGGGGGAGGAACAACCCATCTTACATGCTTCAGTGTGTCAAGGGACATGGACCGTTGTTTCATGTATGACTGTCCGGTGCCCTTTTGTTTTCTAATTTGTGGAATGTCTGCTGATTGAGGATTGCATCAGCCCCCTGCGTTGTACTAGTCTGCATCATCTGGAGGATAATACATCTTTCATTTACTTAACTGTGTGGTCTGGAGAGACACCCTAGCATAATAAGAGTCATTAAATTTTCAGAAAATAACTTCTCTGCACATTAAATTTCCTGTGAAAATACATGCGAAGTGGCAAATTTGAATTTTCAGTCATTTCTTAAAGACAGTTTTCTGGCCATGGGGGCCCAAAATATTTATATTTATGTTTTCACTGATTCACATTGTTATCATTTTTGCCTTATCACATGGTGTCCATCATGCTTGAGATAGTATCAGTGCCATAATTCTCCTGGATGATGGGAGAATTTGCTCTTGGAGGATGTTGGATCCCATTCTGTATTCATGGCCGTGTTCTTATGCACAATTGTGAGTGATCTCCCTCCAAAGATGAGAAGTCCCCACACATGAGTCATCTCAGGAGGCTTTACTGTTCCTCGACTCCTGTTTATTTGACTTCTTGTAGAGTTCACCATTTCTTCTCTTGTCAATTATTCGTATACATGTCCTAGTCTGAAGCAGGCTTTGTAAGAGAAAACAACTTTACCCCAGTCCCTTGTGGTCCAATCCCTGTAACTTGTGCAATGTTATTTTCTCTGATGTAGACTGGAATAAAATTAAGTAGTAAGGAAACCAGCTACCCGAATACTCAAGTGGTGTACCATCACCTGAGCCAGCCTATAAGTTCTGAGATCAAAACCCAACACACACAGCTGGAGATGAGCATGGGTTTATATCATTAGGGTTGGGTGTTGACTTATAGGGCAGTTACTTTAATAGTTTACATTTTTGATACAACTTTTTTTCTTCCTGATGAATTTATGTTGTGAGGCAGCACTCGCCAAACATATAGGGGAACGCTTACTTGATAGCGGATTGGAACCACACCGCAACAGGTTCTTTTTAAATCACGTTCTGTCGGTTGATTAATGTGTACATAAGCCACTACTCCGGCTTTGTAGCCAGTAACCACACCATACAGTCCACAGGAAATGTACATACCCTACAGTCCATATCTTCACCGGGTATGCCTGCATGTTTTACAGAAAAGTATATGACCTATAATATGTTTCAACTGTGGATATTTCCGCAGGCACTGGCGATCATGCCGCCTTTGTGTTCCAGTGAGGATATAGCAGTCCTTCACTCTCTGATCTCAGTCAGTCATATAAATCCTCTTTCCTTGGGGTTACCTGTAAGAAGAATTGCCAGCCTCACAGACTGACTCCAGCCAGTCTCGCAATGCAAGAAGACATTTACTGGGATCACCAAACAGGTCCTTGGACTTGCTCCATTTATTGGCACCTGTCGTTAGTCCAGACGCTCAGACATCTTTGCCTCTTTCTTGCCTCTTAGAGCCATAGCTTGGTCTGTGCACCTGGTCTCCTCACCATGTGCTCAAACAGGAAGTCTGTACTTTCAGGACATGTCTGACATCAGAGAACCTGTGACTCAGTAGCCGTTTCACTATAATGCATGGGAAACACCTATGAAAGGTATGTGGTTAGCCAGACCCACCCAGCACTTTCTTGACAACCTGTAAAATCCAGCTATTAATACATTCTCACATTTGTGTAACTATAAGTCTCAGCAAAAAAAAAAATGGATTTACATCGCACATTCCCTGTGCGCTACATACCTGCCATTTACGATATAGCCGGTTGCTACCTCACAGTGTATAAAGAAATGAGGAATATTAAAGAAGACCTGTCACCTCCCATAGATGATGATCTAATTGCAGCACTGAATGCAGCATGTCTGCGGCATTCATTCAAGGGGTCCCCCATCCCTTGATCCCCCCTGTATCCCGAGATAATTGATATAGAAGACTTACAAACTGGAGCCGGATAGGAGGGATCCAGTGGCTAGAGCCACCTCTCCTCACAGGGGAATCTCACGTATCCTCCCTTCGCCGCCTCTTCCCTGTCAGTGGTGGTCTCCCTCGCCTGCTGCATGCCAAGCAGGACTCAGGCTCCCTCGCACTGCGCCTAGTTCCTGCTTGGCATGCAGCAGGCGAGGGAGACCATGACTGACAGGGAGGAGGCGGTGAAGGGAGGATACGTTATACAGGGGGCGTGAGATTACCCTGTGAGGAGAGGTGGCTCCAGCCACTAGATCCCTCCTATCCGGCTCCAGTTTGTACGTTTTCTATATCAATTGTCTCAGGATACAAGGAAGATCAAGGGATGGGGGACCCCTTGCCTGAATGCAGCAGACATGCTGCATTCAGTGCTGCAATTACATCATCATCTATGGGAGGTGACAGGTCTTTTTTAATGAAAGAATAATAAATTTATACATATTCTGGAGGGGTGCTAATCTGTATAACTTTTTTCAGACATTTTCTGGTCTTTTAAACTCCTCAGGCAATCTCGCGAGTGGCACAAAGAGTATTATTACCCACTTGCAGTCACTCTGGCTACTAATTAGGCAACTTCATGATATCTTACATCTTATTATGATTTTTTGTCTTAGTTTACTGATGAATTTTTTCATCATTTCCATCCAAACACAAGATTGTAACTAGCTCAATATCTTGAAGAAACAGTGTAACAACCATTGTAAATTTTAGCGAAAACCAACATGATGGTTTTATTTCCTAAGGTTATAAATCTTTGCAAACTGGCACCTTAGGTGGATTAATGGCTGCCTTCTAGGATCTTTACCCAAGATATTGTCACTTCTGGAAAAACAAAAGACAGTTTATGTACCAAGTCCCTTCTATTTGTCTGTTAACATGACTCTTCTCACATTGTCTTAAATAATGCTCAGGCGTGACACTAGATAAACTGTTGAAGCAGATATTGAAGTTGGCTCTTCTAAGGCTGGGCCCATGGTTACATGGTTTCCTCTTGACATAAGCTGTTGCGCCTTCATTAAAAGCCAGTATATGTAATTTGATTTTTAGATTAATTATATAAAATGTCAAATAAAGTAGAATCAAGATATACGTCAGTGTCTAAGGAGGAGGCCCATGTGGTGCCACAGTCAATTATTATTTTTTGGGGTATCCCAGATTACAATGTATCTTTATTTTTTCGCCATTGATTTAATTGTTTGAGCATTACATTGCACCATGTCTTTATACAGTGGAAAAAAAGAAGTAAAAAAAGACACTAGAGAGCAATAGCCAACTGGAATGGGGAAGGTGCCTTCACAAGGGTGTCAGCTTCTAACTTAAAGCCTAAAAGGTTTAACTTTTTCCAAAGGCAGAAATTATACATTGAAAACACCTGTCCCTTGTCCATAAGACTCCAAGCTTCTATTACTCTCTTGTATCAGTTGTCTTCAGAAGAATATTTTGTTAAGATATAGGCAGAAAACAACCCAGGACCCAGTTACGAGATACGCCTCAACGTAGCAACTGGGTGGATTCTTGATGTGGCCATTTCGATAACACTAAGTATCTCAATTTTTACAAAATTCCAACAACTATATAAGTCATTGCAGAGTGCCGCTTACAGCTTTTTAAATGTCTTTGGTCATTGTCATGTTGGAAGATCCTGCCATGACCCATCTTCAATGCTCTTACTAAAGGAAGGAGGTTTTCGTCCAAAATCTTGCAATTCATGACCTCATCCATATTTCATTTAATAAGGTGCAGTCATCCTCAAACTATGGGATTCCACCCCCATGCTTCATGGTTGGGATGATGTTATTGAGATTGTACTCACCCTTAGTGATGGGCGAATCCTAAATTACTCGGAATCGCTTGACTCTAGCGAGTCCGAGCCCAGGACTCGCTACTCGTTGCGAGTCTAGCGAGTCCAATGTTAATGAATGGGGAAGCGAGTAATAGCGAGTAGTGTGAGATTTACAAATCGCAGATGTGTCTCGGAAGCTTCAGCCTGAAGCAATCCTAGTTTTGTCATTTATTTGCATTGGACTCGTTTACTTTGTAAGTAATCGCTGACTCGCACAGATAAGATCCTGTCTTCTCTGTGTTCTGGCTGCCCCAGCTCCAGGGTCCTAGAGCCCGCCTGCTGCCTGATGTAGCAGTGCTGAGATTGTTCTCAGTCTGCTCATTCCCTGTGTACAGACATGAATGTCTGTGCACAGAGATGATGTAGCAGAGCTGAGATTGTTCTCAGTCTGCTTATTCCCTGTGCATAGACATCTATATTTATGCACAAGGGATGTAGCAGAGAGGACATCACGTTTTGGACTGCGTCGGACGGAAGAGGATTTTTTTAATTAAAGATGGAGTCCCTAAAGGCTTTTTTTTTTATTTCTAATAAAAAATTTTCCTTGTGTTGTGTTTTTTTTAAAACAATTTAATAGAAATTCATGGCGGTCATGTCTAATATTGGCGTGACCGCCATAAATTTCGGGCTTAGGGCCAGCTGATAATACAAAGCTGGCCCTAACCTCTTTATTACCCAGCGTGCCACCGCCACCAGGGCCGCTGGAAGAGCGGGGTTCAGCGCCAGAGGATGGCGCTTCAATGAACGCGCCATCTTCTGGGGCGGCTGCGGGCTGCAATTTGCAGCGGGGGGTGCCCAGAAAGCTTGGGCATCCCTGCGCTGCGAATTCCAGCCCCCAGCTGCTTAGCTGTACCTGGCTAGACATAGAAATTGCGCGGAGCCCCACGCATTTTTTTTTAATTATTTCATGAAGTTCTGAGATTCTGACTCTGAGACTCTGACTCTGAGACTCTGACTCTGAAATTCATGAAATAATTAAAAAAAAATGCGTGGGGCTCTGCGCAATTTCTATGTCTAGCCAGGTACAGCTAAGCAGCTGGGGGCTGGAATCCGCAGCGCAGGGATGCCCAAGCTTTCTGGGCACCCCCCCCTGCAAATTGCAGCCCGCAGCCGCCCCAGAAGATGGCGCGTTCATTGAAGCGCCATCCTCTGGCGCTGAACCCCGCTCTTCCAGCGGCCCTGGTAGCGGTGGCACGCTGGGTAATAAAGAGGTTAGGGCCAGCTTTGTATTATCAGCTGGCCCTAAGCCCGAAATTTATGGCGGTCACGCCAATATTAGACATGACCACCATGAATTTCTATTAAATTGTTTTAAAAAAAACATAACACAAGGAAAATTTTTTATTAGAAATAAAAAAAAAAGCCATTAGGGACTCCATCTTTAATTAAAAAAATCCTCTTCCGTCCGACGCAGTCCAAAACGCGATGTCCTCTCTGCTACATCCCCTGTGCATAAATATAGATGTCTATGCACAGGGAATAAGCAGACTGAGAACAATCTCAGCTCTGCTACATCATCTCTGTGCACAGACATTCATGTCTGTACACAGGGAATGAGCAGACTGAGAACAATCTCAGCTCTGCTACATCATCTCTGTGCACAGACATTCTTGTCTGTACACAGGGAATGAGCAGACTGAGAACAATCTCAGCTCTGCTACATCATCTCTGTGCACGGACATTCATGTCTGTACACAGGGAATGAGCAGACTGAGAACAATCTCAGCTCTGCTACATCATCTCTGTGCACGGACATTCATGTCTGTACACAGGGAATGAGCAGACTGAGAACAATCTCAGCACTGCTACATCATCTCTGTGCACAGACATTCATGTCTGTACACAGGGAATGAGCAGACTGAGAACAATCTCAGCACTGCTACATCATGTCTGTGAGCAGGCGGGCTCTAGGACCCTGGAGCTGCACAGAGAAGACAGCTGGACTGGCTCGCAAAGAAACAGCAGTTATCTGCGAGTTTCCCTGCTATCACTGGCACAGTAGCCAGTGATTACTCGCGAGTCTAATGCAAACAATGGCAATCGTAGTTTTGTCAGCGTTTCTGACAAAACTAGGATTGATATTGATTTGCATTAGACTCGCGAGTAATCACTGGGAAACTCGCAGAGTACCGAGTCCTGCGAGTCCCTTACTACTCGCCGAGTAACGAGTCCTAGCGAGTAGATTCGCCCATCCCTACTCACCCTTCCACGTCGAGCTGAGCTGAGACCAAAAAGTTCAATGTTGGCCTCATCTGACCACATGACCTTCTCTCATGCCTCCATTGGATCATTCACATGGTCATTGCTGAACTTTAAACGGGTCTGGACATGTGCTGGCGTGAGCAGGGGAACCTTATGAGCTCTAATGGATTATAATCCATTAATGTGTAATGGGTTACTAATGGTAATCTATTACACTGTGATCCTAGCTCTCTTCAGATCATTGACCAGGTCCTCCCTATAGTTCTGTACTGATTCCTGACCTTTCTCAGAATCATCCTTAACCCACACAGCAAAATCCTGCATGGAGGCCGAGACAGAGGAAGATTGACGTCATCTTGAGTTTCTTCCATTTTCTAATTATTGCGCCAAGAGTGGTTGCCTTCTCATCAAGGTTCTGCCTAGAGTCCTGTAGCCTATCTCAGACTTATGCAGGTCTACAATTGTTTCCCTGGTATCCTTAGACAGATTTTTGGTCTTAGCTATGGTGGAGAGGTTGGAGTGTGATGATTGAGTGTGTGGTCCGGTGTCTTTCATACAGGTAACAAGGTTACACAGGAACAATTAATACAGGGAATGCAGAGAAAATGTAGAGAAAATCTAACAGATCTGTGAGAGCAGAATTCTTGCTGGTTGGTCGATGATCAAATACTTATTTCACGCAATAATGTAATATAATTATGCAAAAATCACTCAATGTGATTTGGATTTTTTTCTAGATTCTGTCTCTCACAGTTGAAGCGAACCTATGATATAAACTACAGACCTCTACATTCTTCATAGGAGGGAAAACCTACAAAATCAGCAGTATCAAATATTTATATTCCCCACTCTTTATCTAATTTACCGTATTTTGCCATTTAGGGTTTCAGCCTTCATATTGTAATCTCAATTTCATTTTTTCGTGTCATTGGCCTCCCCTTGCTTCCGTTGTTCACTGTTTTTAGTATGAATTTTTAAATTCCATTTTTATTGTGTAATTATCTCAATAAAATATTGATTTTGTATATATTGTTTGATGATTGATTAAAATTGAATTAACATTTCCCTATGATAAGTCACCAATGTACAGTCAACAGGATCCAAAATTCTTAACTTTTAATAATTGGTAGAACAAAGAACATATTGCTAGGAAAGCTAAATACTGCTTTGTTTCCTTTTTTTAAGATGGCCAAAAGGTTGGAAAACTCATTAAATCTCATGGGTCATGCATGTGCTGTTGACAATTGGTTAATCAGAATCCTACTTTTTTACGACTACTGTTTTAAAGATTGGTGAGAATCACAGTGGACACTTCGTCTGCAGAATGAGAAGGGGTTAAGTGGTGGATGGGGTCAGGATCAGCTGCTCTGATAGTAACATACAGATCTCAGGTGCAAAAGAATTAAACTCTGTTACTGGAGCAGTTTATGATGCTGATGATAATACAGCTCTCCATAGTTATTCAAGATACAGAATTGCAGCCTCTGATAGTGTGATGAACTCAGCTCTCTTTTCGGTCAATGTGTGTCAGTGCTCCTCAATCCCGCTAGATATTCAATATATTGTGCCCTTCAGCCTCTCCTCTCAAGCCTAGACCTTGACTTCCACTGTACCTTGGGATTACAGGAAAGTACTTCAGCTCTCCTCCCACTGCTGACAACTCAGGAGTGTCACAGTAGAAGGAGAGCTGAAGTACTTTCCTGTAAGCCTAAGGTACAGTGGAAGCCAAGATCTAGGCTAGAGGAGAGGTTGAGGGACATAGTATAGTGCAAAACCAGAGGGAGTGAGGAGCTCTGCCACACATCAGTGGGAGGAGAGCTGAAGTACTTTCCTGTAAGCCTAATGACGCGCGCCCAGGGCTGTAGGGTACTCGGCTCTGGGCTGTTTCCGTCTGAGAAGTCACAGGTGGCCATCCCAAACCCGTGGCCCTGGGGGTCAACTGAATAAAGGGGGCTTATTATTTACAGGGGATTATTTACAAGTTGTTGTCTTCGTGACGTCACCTGTTGAGTCTGGTGATGCTCACCAGCGCCGCCACAGTCCTCCGGTGGTCGGTGGTATTGCGGCTTGGATGGAATAGTCCCCGCAGGTGGGACTGGACCACTGGGGCAGTGATGCTGAAAAGCAAGCAGTTTGTGATTGAAAGGATGCAGCAGAGTCAAAGCTTCACTTCACCGGGTAACTTTACTTGAACACTTTCTTTCAGCTTACAATTCAACAGTTCATTAGATGGTAACTGGCGAATGCTCCAAGCTGCAATTGGGATTTCTGGCTGCATGATGGAACCCTCCTTTATGTTCCTTTATTTTCCTTCTATTCTGTTCCCAGTGTGAACCTAATCTCCTGTAGATGATCTGGCCTCCTGCTGCTTCTTGTTCTGTCTCCTCTCCCTTTTGTACCCGTCGGGTAAACCTTTTTTGAATGCCAGCCTACTGCGCTTCTGGCTTCCCTCTTGAGGGAACTTGGGAGTCAGGGCCGTATTTATAATATCCCTGTTTGCGGATTTTCTGTGGGACTTAGAGTACTCACAGGTGTGGGCTCAGGTACACGGGTTTCTTCCTATGGGGCAAACTCTATCCGTTACTCGCTCGCCACTCAAGTTAACTCTGCGCTGTGGGTTTCCTTGTTTCTTTGTTCTCTTTGGTATCTGTTCTTTCTCAGGGCCCCTCAGCCGAGATGGCCCTCTTGGTTTCCTGCAGGCTGTCTGCTCTGCTCCTTCCACCTCCTCCTCTTTTCAACTCTCCTTCTCACTGACTGACTGACCTTACTGCCTGAGCTCTCTGTTTCCCTCTAGAGGTCACTAAGACCACTCCCAGCGGTTCGTCCCACCCACTGCCCTAGTGTGTCAGTGCAGCTTTAGGGCTCCATCTTGTGACCATAGTCCCAATTGCAGTGGAGTACTACACCGCTTTTCTGCTTTTCTGGGTGCAGTACCCCTTTTGTGGCACCTACGTAGTGGGGAGCCACATTAAGGTACAGTAGAATCCTAAGATCTAAGCTAGAAGGAAAGGTTTAGGGGCATAGTATAGTGCCATAACCAGAGGGAGTGAGGAGCTCTGACACACATCAGTGGGAGGAGAGCTGAAGTACTTTCCTGTAAGCCTGAGGTACAGTGGAATCAAAGATCTAGGCTAGAAGAGAGGTTGAGTGGCATAGTATAGTGCCATAACCAGCGGGAGTGAGGAGCTCTGCCACACATTGCCAAAAAGGAGCGCTAAGTTCAGCAAGGCATCTCACTACAGACACCCTCACTGATCCCTAACTGTCATTGTCTGGCAGTTGGACATTACTGGGACCACGCAGGACACAATGTTCCATGTGGCTGCATAGATTTACTGTGTCCTGACAGCAACCACAGCTATCATGGGGTAATATAACAAATGAGGGGAATTGTAGCAGGAAGGTATTGATGGGCAAAGGCAATCTAAAAAGCTTCTAAAAGGCTTCAGCAGAACTGCTAAGCGTCCAAACAGCTCACAATCAGAGTAGAAAATGAACTCTTTCAATGACATCAGGTGATGGGTCATTAACTACTTAAAGGCTGGGAGAATGGACAACCACATCACCTGACATAAACTGAAACAGCTAACTAGTAGTGCAGAGCCACAGCCAGCTAATACCATGGACACTCACCTGACCTCTAAGTCACTTAAATAAAATAACTTAATATAACTATAAGCTATACTCCTTTTTCTTCATTTTTGTTAATACTATGGACAGTTAATACTTCAGAGCTGCAGCCACTAATGTTAACCCTTCAGGTACAAAACCCTTCAGGTACAAATAGAAATAAACACATATAAACTACTGCACAGCAATTAACAGAGACTGCAGAGCAGTTCTCAGAAACTGTGTGCCCCCTTGCTCTCCAGCACCACTGCATCCATGGAGAGCGCTATTGCTCCATTTGGGCTCAGCAGCTCTCCAATAGGGGCTTCTGACTACCAGACTTCACAATAGCCCTTACACTAATTACTAGTTATGTGCGCTGATGTTCAGGTTCAACAAACTCGCCCGGACATTTTTTTAAAGTTCGGTGTCAAACGTGGCTCGAACGTGAGTCCGAACCCCCAACTCGGACTGTAAAAGTTGGAGAATGAGGGCTAAAAGGCTGTTAAAAAAGAAGATAGTTATTATACAGCATTATACTTATCAGCATCCACCTGCTTATACTTTCGGGATCCCTCATTAACTTTCTGGATAACTTCCGTCCACAATCTGTCCCCCCATATATCTCTGAACTAATCTCCCGATATCATCCAACTCGTAATCTTCGATCCTCCCGAGACCTCCTCCTTTCCTCTACACTTGTACATTCCTCATCTAACCGCCTGCAAGACTTCACCCGAGCATCCCCCATTCTCTGGAACTCTGCACCCCATCACGTCTGACTGTCTGCTACATTTGGAACCTTCAAGCAGAACCTGAAAACTCATCTCTTCAGAACAGCCTACAGCCTGCAATGACCACAGTGCCGCCTCAACACCACTAGACCCGGCGCTCCACCACCACCCGAGCAGACCCAACCTACAGTCTCCCTCCCCATTGCCCCGTAGAATGTAGGCCCGCAAGGGCAGGTTCCTCTCTCCCCTCTGTATCAGTTTGTCACTGTTAGTTCATTCATTGTTTTTTAACTTGTTTGTATGTAACCCTTTCTCATGTACAGCACCATGGAATGAATGGTTCTCTATAAATAATAATAATAATATTCATTGCAGAGGGACGTAACAGCCAATCACAGATGCTATCACAGAATATTGGGACAGTAAAACCACAATGCGTTTTTTGCCGCGGATTTCATGCTGTTTTGGTGCAATTTTGGCACAAATCTGCATGTATTGTATTCAGTGTGTTCATTTGCATCTTCTAGCCAAAAACAGCACCAAAACTGCCACAGGGTTTCTACTGTGGATTTCATGCACGTTTGGTGCAATTTTGGCACAAAACTGCATGCATTATGTTGAATGTGTTCATCTGCAGTTTCCTGGCCTAAAAAAAGCACCAAAGCCACAATGTGGTTTTTGCCGCAGGTTTCATGTTTTTTGGTGCATTAACTGCATCTCCTGGCCCAAAAAAGGGATATCTGCCTAGTCCCGTGTTTGAGACTCTCAATCGAGGCTCCATGGGCTCCATTTGCATATTCAAATTCCCAGGGGGCAATGCATCATGGATTTCACTGTGTTGTGCGCTTTAGCCGGCTGCCCGCAGTGTTTCCTTGACAGGTCTCTCTGAGATCAGTGAATGCTTTGTGATGTTGGTCTACTAGACATTGCTCCCAGCTAGTCAGAATCCTACTCCACACTGATGAGGGGCAACACCCCGGAACAGCTGTCTGTGGATGGATACCTGGCTCTATTAATTCCCTTGTCATATCCTTAACTCGTAACTGAGTGGGATATTGACTAAAAGGGCCACTTAATATGGTGGTTATGGTGGTCTCCGCAAGGATTCCACCCCAGGGCTAGGTCCTTCCCTGGAGGGATATCTGGCTAGTCCCGTGTTTGAGACTCTTAATTGAGGCTCCATGGGCTCCATTTGCATATTCATATTTATACCTGGCTGGAAACCAAAAATACAGGGAAGCCCTATTTTTAATTATTTTATGAATTTCAAGAAATAATAAAAAAAAAAAAATGGGTCTTAGCTGTAGTTTTGGTTTCAAGACAGATACAACTAGGCAGCTGGGGGCTGGAATCCTCAGCGCAGTGTGGCCCATGCTTTCTGGGACCCCCTTCCCTGATGTAAATTGCAGCCTGCACTTTCCCCAGAAAATGGTGCATTCAGAGAAGTGCCCGTTCTGGCACTGTACCCTGACTTTTCCAGTGGCCCTGGTGGCGTTGACACGCTGAGTAATAAAAGGGTTAATGCCAGCTTTGTATTGGCTGCTGGCAATAAACCAAAAATTCATAGTGTACACAGTAAAAAAAAAAAACAACACTGAAAAAAACATTTAGAAATAAAATACAAGACAACCCTGTTTCCCATTTTTAGTTAATACCCTTCCCTCCAACATAATCCACAGGTAACATCTTCAGCTCTGCTGCATATCTCTGTGAGCAGATGCCCATTCTCTGTGACAGCATCTGTGATTGGCTGTTGGTTCCTCTGCAGTGAATATTTTGATAATGAGCAGCACCGTTAGCAGATGCGGTAAGTATAATGCTGATTAATAACTGTTTTCTTAATTTTTACAGCTCACCCGCCCCCGAACCCGAACTGTAACACGGACCTTCCAGAAAAGTATGTGTTCGGGATCTGTGCCTGATCTCTGGGTGTTTGTTTACAGACCCCGAACTTTATAGTTTGGGTTCACCCATCACTATTAATCACATCTGCATTAGGGATGAGCGAGTACTAAAATATTCGGACTCTCTAGACTCCTAGCGAGTAGGTCCCGATACTCGGTACTCATTACGAGTATAGCAAGTCCAATTTAAGTCAATGGGGAAGCGAGTATTGCAATTAATTCCTCTGTGTCTGGACCCTATTAAGAGGTCTGGCAGCAGAGGAAATACCTGCAATTCCCTAATTCATTGTTTAGAAGGCGGCGGTAAAAAGCCATAAACTCTAAATGAAAACCGTATTCTCCCGGATTGCTCCGGACCATAGAGTCCCATGTTAGGGGGCGCCGGATTGCTCCGGACTGGGGCAATCCGGGAGAATCTGGTTTACAGTACGATGTACAAATCAGTCAAAACCGGATTCACCCGGTCCGGTGCAATCCGGCGAAAATTAACATGAGGGACTATGGCGCCGGATTGCACCCGACCGGGGCAATCCGGTTTGATCCGGTTATAAAAATCGGACAAAACCGGTCCAGGACAATCTGGCGCACCGTAACATGGGACTCTATGGTACCGGATTGCCCCAGACCGGGTCAATCCGGGACAATCCGGTTTTTATTCACAGCTTACGGCTTTTTAACGCAGGCTTCTAAACAATGAATTAGGGAATTGCAGGTATTTCCTCTGCTGCCAGACCTCTTCATAGGGTCCAGCAGCAGAGGAATTGCATTTCCATTGATTTACGTTGGACTCGTTACTGTGCGAGTAATCGCTAGGAAACTTGCAGAGTAACAAGTAGCCCAAGTACCCCTAATATTCGGCGAGTAACGAATAGTAACGAGTAGACTCGCTCATCCCTAATCTGCATATATAAAAATGGCTAAAGAGCTGATTTCCCAACCACCAGAGTTTAAAAATAATTCAGAAGGGTGCCACATTAATGAGATATCTCTCTACCATAAGACACCAGTCTACAGTCAACAGGATCCAACAGTCTTAGTGTTTACCAGTTGATAGAACAGCGTTAACGTGTTGCTAATAAAGCAACATACTGCGTTGTCTCCTTTGAATTATTCAAGATGGCCCAAAAGGTTGGACAGGTCATTGATTCTTATGGGTCATCCATGTCTCCGTTGACATATGGTCAACCAGAATACTACTTTGCAAGCACCTCTGTGTTCTAAAGATTGGTGAGGGTCAAAAGGATAGATCCTCCTGATTGGTCATTGATATTATAGTTTAGCAATATGTAACAATGACTTTGCTTAAAATATATTGACCCAAGTTTGTTTTTCTCTATCTCCAATGAAAAATGAATTTTATTTTTTATTTTTTTTTAAAGAATTAATAATCTTTCATTATTTTGAATTAATGGTATTTGGTGCCTTAAACTCTTTCACCGAATCTTCATTTCCCCGCTGAACGAAAATGTAAATTCACCGGGCTTTTTATGCAGAATCATCGCATTTAGAAGGTTTCTCCATTATCACAGCATGGCAGTAAGTGAAATTGCAGAAGAAGTTCATCATGAAATATAAAATGTAATATCCAATTAAGAAGAAGAAATAAAGACAATGCGGTTGTTTTAGCATAAACTTTACACGATTGCAGAATAATTACAAATGTGTTGCAAAAAATGACAAAATCATGGTTTAATCTAAAGAATAAATAGTTATTTGAAATAATAAAGATGTTGGATATATTCATTGTTTAAATGCTATTTTATTTTGTTGGAGTGTTTTTTATTATTGATTATTTTGTTATTTAATTTAAAAAAACATTTTTCCCCCTGTAAAATACCGTACTTCTACATAGTGCTTTAAAAATGTCTAAAACGGACAAGAGTCAAAAAAATTTAAATTTTTAATATACCATCTATAACAAATTTTTATTTTAAATTTTGTTTAGTAGCTAGTTTGTTATATACATCCAATATGAAAGGAAGAAGCTGCACTCACCGGTAAGGTTTCTTCAAGCGTTTTTTGTGTTCAGAAAGGGATCAAGTGGGTGTGCAGGAAAGAGGCGGCCTACATTCTTGGACAACAGCCGTTTCGCACTCAGGTGTGAAACGGCCGTTGTCCAGGAATGTAGCCTGCATCCTCCCGCACGCCCGCTAAATCCCTTTTTGAACACAATTAACATTTGAAGTAGCCTTAATGGTGAGTGCAGGTTCATTCCATTCTTATTGGAGGAATTGCACTTGAAGTCTCATCAGAAGCTTGTGCACCCGAGTGGTGGGTAATTGTCTGTGACTGTGCTCCAATTCACAGTTCATCTATGCATGGTACATGGATGAGGTAGTGCAGGTCATATTTTTTTTACATTGCTAGTTATATAGTCAGTAAAACAAAGACAACAGTGCATCAAGTTCAACCAACGGTTGGAAGAGGACATGAGGTTTTACAAGAACTCTATAGAGAATATAGATATATCATTTTAAGTTTAGTCCCAGGTTTTAATATTAAGTTTGCTTCCCTTAAGGCCCCGTCACACCTGGTGATGGGGCTGAGGATGTTGGCGGTGACTGGCGGGAGCGCACACATTTTTGGCGTTGCCGTCCCTTGTTTACACGGGGCGACACCTCCAGCCCCGCGACGGCGAGCTGTCAGGCGGCATCGCTGCCGGGGTGTCTGGAAACCCCAGCGGCGATGCAGGACAATGGGAGCCTATGGCTCCCATCGCCTGACAGGTCGCCGGCTCCTGGTTACATGGGGCGATGTGTACACATCGCCCCATGATGGTCGCCTGGTTTCAGAGCACTGCTCTGAAACCAGGCGACCGCCCGGCACCGCCGACATCGCCCCTTTACATGAGGCGACGTAGAGGTGATGTCGCCGCTGATAGGCCACGCCCCACATCGCCTCTGTAATGGGCGGCGACGTCGCCCCGTGTGATGGGGCATAAGGGACGTTGCTATTTTCTGATACAAATCATTGGTTACGGCAACCTTATTGTTGTGTTTTATTAGATATTTCCTTGCTCAACACGTTAAGGTACACAATAAAATGCTAATGGATAGAGAGGGGTGCCATGAGAGACACAGTTCCTATGTACACGTACCATGTTCATCCAGCCCTAAGAGCCATTAGACAGAGTCGTGTGAATTGTATCTAATGTATACATAATGCCAGGCATGAGATTGCTAATTAAGTAAAGCGAACACTCCATTACTCTCATTAGTGTCTTCAGGGGCCTCAATTAAGCCATTTTTTCCCCAACCACTAGTCACATCATGTGGATGTGATGGTAGACCCAGAGGAGCTGTGAGGGGCTGAAGGGCTTGACCTCATAAAATATCATTATCAATGAACAGTTAGCTTTGAGGAGGGAGTGTTTCTGCTATAGTGATATTGGTACAGGGCGTAATGAGAGTTAGGCTGCAAGTCTCTTACTGATGAGTCTCTTTAGGAAAGCGTTACTCTACCCATCTCCTTCATTTCCTTGGTCCCCTCTATTCCATAATGTACATCTCAGGTTACACTTGCACAATTCTCCATTTTCTCCTACCTAGTTACACAGTATTCTGGGTTTTATTTATCTGTTCTCTGGTCAGCTGATCCTCTTGATTCGTTTGGTCAGCCAGTCCTCTGTATTCTTCTTGTCAGCTAGTCCTCTTGTTCTGTTAGTCAGCCTATCCTCTATGTTCCTCTGGTGAGCTGGTCCTTTTTATTCCTCTGGCCAGCCAGTCCTGTATATCCAACTGGTGAGCAGGTCCTCTCTATTTCACTGGTCAGCAAGTTCTTTTGGTCAGCTGTGCTCTTGATTCCTATGGTCAGCCAGTCCTCTCTTTACCTTTATTCAGCTGGTCCTTTCTTTTTCTTTGGTCAACTAGTCCTATCTATTCCTCTTGGCAGCCGGTGCTCTCGATTTCTCTCTGAAGACTTCGCATTTAATCACTCCTTTCTACTCCAGGCTAAGATGCCACTTCATCGGTTGGACTCATGCTAATCATTGTGGCTATAAGCCATCTCAGATGCTTCCATGCATCTGTCTTGATGAATGTTTGGCCATTGACTCCTACCCTTCTCTTCTCTTCTAGGACTTTTATAATTGTTAACTATGACACAGTTATTACATGAACTGATTTCTCCTACTATCTCTTCCTCCATGGAAACACACGCCTTGCTTTACCGCTCCTGCTAATACTATTCATTCCCTTTCTTACAACCTTTGACCCGTAAGTAGCAATGTTCATTTGCAGTCGCTCCTCTATTCAGCTATTGAAATTTCACACTTCTCCACCTCCATTCAGAAAAACATCACCGGCATGTCACATTCCCAATGTCTGCTCCTGCAACTTCTGTGTTTGCTACCAAGTGCCACTGTGTTCACTCTGAAGTTTGGACTGGTGAAGTAGTAGTTTGACTTGTGGATGTGTTTGTATAGCTGCCCAGCTGGGTTATTAATTCTGACTTCAAGAAGGTATAAATCCAGCAAGTTGAAATCAGTTAATAAAATGTGGTTTAATGCAGAATAAAAGCTTTACACAATACAGGCAGGCAGTGTGCAGGGGACAAAGGCCAACGCGTTTCAACGCTCAGGTCTTAGTCATGGCTGAGACCTGAGCGTTGAAATGCGTTGGCCTTGGTCCCCTGCACACTGCCTGCCTGTATTGTTTGAAGCTTTTATTCTGCACTAAGCCACATTCTATTAACAGAGTTCGACTCACTGGATTTAATCTTCTTCACTTGTGCTCCCAGCCCGGAACCAGGGCCAGTCCATGCGGTTCCGACCCGTTGGAGCCAGGAACCTAATTGTCGGTGAGCTGTTTCCATCCTCCCCCACCCTTCTTGGGATTAATTCTGACTTCAGCTAATTAGGAAGTACTGCAGTCTATTTGAATCCCCTGTGTGCTCCTGCGGGTTGCCAGATATACTCCCTGGTTCTTAGTATTCCTGCTTTGTATTATTGATTTTCAGGATTGACCTCTGGCTGTTTATTTACTATTCTCCCATAAAAACAATAGTACAGCAGTCTCAGGGAGTGCCAAAGGAATACTGGACAAATTAGTGTATAAGAACCGACTTTTATTCTTCCTCCAATACCACTGCCCACAACGCGTTTCGACGGTCTAAGCCGTCTTCATCAGGTGGGGTCACGCGAAATTCGCGGAGCACGGAGTTGCGAATGCAAACACCGGCAGGACGGCAGCATTATTAGGCTACTTTCACATTACGATTTTGTTAAATCCGATGCTGCCCGATGAAAATCGGACAGCATCGGATGCTCAAAATCGGATGCCATCGGATGCCATCCGATTCGATTTTTTATTGGATCCGATTTAAATGGCTGGGGGAGGGCTGTGGGAGGTTTTGGGAGTGGTCTAGGGTATTGAGCATGCTCAATACAGAAATTCCGATCCGATATCGGATCCGATTTTCCATCCGATCCGATCCCCCATAGACTCCCATATTATTTTAATTGGTTCGCATCGCATCGCAGTGTCTGCTATTCTTATAGAATATTTGCTGAAGACCTGCTTGCTAAATATTTGCTTCCTGTGAGCTACCTATAGTTATTTGCTTCCTGTGAGCTACTGGATACCAAAATCGGAGCAGTCTCTGATTTTGGATCCTGAAAAAAATCGGACAGAATCGGATCGGATGCAAATCGGATGCCATTAAGTGCACATCCGATCCGATCCCCATTGGAGAACATGGGGGCTAAATCGGACAGCAGTTTTTATCGCACAGCAACGGATTTAACAAAATTGTAGTGTGAAACCAGCCTTAGAGAGAGGCGACCCGGAGCCCCATTAACCACACATTTAATCTTGGTTGTGTAGATGTACACAACCATTATAGGTGAGTGCACTGGCACTTTTTATTTATACAAATAGCCCTGTGTGTCTACACGTGCGCCCTTTTCTTTTTCTTTCTGCATATTTACTGTTCTCCAGTTAACAATTTTGTTATTTTCTGACCTCTCGGCTTTGACCCTGCTTGGCGACTTTTCTATTCCTGGACCGCAACCCATCTGTAGGCAAAAACCCCCTGGACCTTGCAGTAAATACAGAACCCTGTATAGTTGTCAAAGGGTGTCTATGTATTTCAGGGTTCTGCCTGATAGTGCGGTTTGCATTCAGTCTGTCTGGGACTCTCCTTTTTACCTCTAACTAGGACGAATGTTTCAGGCCTGACCTCAACCCTGTACAACCCTCAACATCTGTCCCCTTACAAATGCTCTTCTCAACGAGGGAGGCGAAAATGCTCACGCACACCTTCAAAATCTTATAGAAATCCTTCCCAGAACAGTGGGGGAGGCATTATTTCTGCAGATGGGCCAACTCCATATTAATGTCCTTGGATATAGAATGGGAGGTAGGAAAGCTTTTGGCGGTGGAACATGGCGGTGTCCCAATACTTTTGTCTGTAAAGGGTACAGTATAGAGTGCCGCAACATAGCTTCTATACCTACTGTGCAGTTACATTTCTTTCTTGCTTCCGATGTTCTTGTCAAAGGTTTTGGCACAAGGAGGGTCGCTCAACCTATAATCGCCAACTAAATTATGCTAAAAAAAGAAATCGAAAATAGATGACCATTAAGCGCAATCAGACCTGGAATTGGACATTTTCCCTGAACACTTAAAATAAATTGCAGTAATTCTCAAAAAATATGATATTTTTATGACCTTTTGTGGCAAAAAAAATTAGATCAAATGTCTCTGCTGGGTACATAACCTGGAATAAGGCGGCCCCGTCATTATAATAACAGATGCTTAGAATTTGCATTGGCCAACATCAACTGTTCTTTCAGCAGCCTAAAAAGAAATCAGAAGAAAACCTGTAATTCCCACTATACATTCAGCTTAATGATGCAGAACTATTTTTTTTTTTCCCGTTAATTTGTTTGCATGGGATGTCATTATATTGAAAGTATTCAGATGGGTTTTAGGCTGTAGGAGAACCGAAAAGAAAGTGTAATTTCTAAAGAAATGCTTACAAAGACACAAAGAAAGGCACAGAAATCTGCAGAGAGATAATAATGAGAATAACGGAACTAACAGCAGAAGCATACAGTTCTCCCCTATTAAAAAAAATAATAAAATACGCATTATTTCTGACCGGCTGTTCATTTGAATTCTGATGACAAATATTTATGACATTATTCAATACACTATTAATGTCAGTTATAAGTCAGCTTCATTGTTGTAACCCCCTTTATAATAAGAATGGGGGTCCCTGTCTTTCCAGTATGTTGCAATTAAACTTTTGTATCTGTCAGGTCAAAAATCCATATGTAACTGATATCATTTTCTAATTCCTCTGATGAAACTCTTTGTATTCATGTATTTCTTTTATTTAGACTTCCCTCCTATCCTCTGTACACTGCCAAAAAAGAGATTCATTCCATCTATCAATCACAGTGAGTGATCACTTAATTCTCTGCTGCACGCACCCAAGGAATGAATATTCATGAACTGATATCGCTGCACTGCACCACCCTCCTCTGCAAGCACACAACCAAATCAGTGGGAATCACTCACATGAAGGCTATGCATCCTGTTGTGCGTGTGTGTGGCTCTCCAGGCACAGTGCAGAGGAGAACGGAGGGAGGAGGAGGTGTGTGCTCTTAGGAGCTGCACCTCTGATATCTTCCTTGTGTGTATCTGACATCACAAAGCAATCACTGATCTCAAGAAGACCAGTTTGGCCTTGGTATTCCCTTGTCATATCTCTAAGCTTGTAAAAGAGCTGGATATTGACTAAAAGGGCCACTTAATATGGTGGTCATGATGTTCTCTGCAAGGAGCCACCCTTGGCTGGGTCCTTCCCTGGAGGGATATCTGGCTAGTCCTGTGTTTGAGACTCCTAACCGAGGCTCCACAGACTCTATTTGCATATTCAAAATTCCCAGGAGGCAATACGCCTAGGAATTCACTGTGTTGAGCGCTTTAGCCGGCTGCCCGCATTGTTTTCTTGGACTGGTCTCCCTGAGATCAGTGAATGCTTTGTGATGTTGGTCTACCAGGCCTTGCTTTCACCTAGTCAGAATCCTACTCCACACGGATACTGTTACATACTGCGGACTACTCGAGAGTGAAAGCAACGGACCGGACTAGTGCAGCAGCTGCCTGCAGGCTGTGAAAATGCTTATAGCAAGAAAACTATAGAGGGTAGTGTCTTAGCATGAGATCATTAAAAATACTAGATATTTCAACTTCATCTTATCCGAAAATTCTTTTAAAAATATAAATAGCTCTTCATTAGAATAATGATTTTTATATGTTTTAAAAGGTCCACCCAGGTAATATTCAAGGGTACTATTAGCATCATATTGAAAAATGACCTGACAGAGTCCCTTTAAGTAGTTGGGGTATTAATGAATGTTTTGTTAGGCAGTGATCTTGTGTGTCTAGACTAAGTAAGATGAATCTAGGTGTTAAGGGAATTTTTATATTTGACTCCTGATATATGTGTTGTTTAATTGTGTTCCAATATTGGATAATTTTTGGACATTTGAGCCAGATATGAGAGGGGGTTCCTCTTTCCAAGTTATATCTCCAACAAAGTGGCGAATAGGAGATATCAATTCCACCCCCTGATTGATCCACACACTACCCTAGTTAGACACCCCCTACTTTATTGAAATGTTGAATATTTATAATATCCCTGTTTAGATAATACCTTTCCTTGTATTATAATGAAATGATCTAATTACATAATATAAAAAAAAAAGAATTTGGGTCCTGTAGTTTTCTAGACTATTTTGTTGCCATTTCTCCCATACAGCACGGATTCTTCCAGTTCCGAAGCCTAAATGAGGTTAGGTCCATTTGAGTACAGTCCGGTTGATGCTCTACGAATTGTCTTTGAAGTAAACTTTGGGAAAGGTTCTTCTGCTGAATTCCTGCAACGTTTCCTATTTTATACACATAGGAGAGAAGGAGGATTGGTGGTTGTGCTGCGCTGCCAGGTATTGATGATGCTGTACCATATTTCAAAAGAACACAGTTTATTAAGGTCTCCATCCGGTCTAAAATGATAATTCTGAAGTCACCAAATTATCCCACTTTAAATATCAAAGACAAAACATACCATCAATAAGCCCCAATAACGGAAATAAGGAAAACCTTTAAAAATTGAGTTTACCAGCTGGATTTTATTTTTTTTTTAATTTTGATCCACCGTCACTTGCAAGTACACTAAAACCTCTGATTGCTATGGAAACATGTATGTAACATTCTAACACTTTCTAGGACTGTATTGAACACATTTAGAGATTTTAAATGAAAGCCTGAGTAATTTACAAGGAACCCCAATATATATGGTAAGGTTGGTGTCCTTTCAAACACTATCTGTAATTTATTAAGTGTTTTATGGCTCTGTGAGCCATTTAGGTCTTTCACTATCTAGATTCACCACTATATGGAAGCTGCATTCCCTGCCTCTGATTTTAAACAGACTACAATCTCTCTTGATTGGTTGTGCTATACCATGTGTTGTAGCTGCTAGTCATTTAAGGGAAGGTCATCTGGTCCTGTCCGAGGTCATGTGAGCCTCACTAGGTTGAAGCAATCTTCTGCTTTGTTGTTGTTATTTTTTGAGGGCTATTTATATGTTCCCGATCTCAAATTGTTCAGTTTCACTCGTGTGGCGCCCCACTGGTTGGGACGCCAAGTAGGGGTACTGCACCCAGACCAGAGTGTGTAGTATCCTTGTTACCAGGGAGCTGGGATGTCAAAAAGGGGACCCTCATTACAAGCATCCGCACACCTCAGGTCAGGAGACCATGGGGTTAACTGTTGCTGGGAAACTGGTCCCGTGGGAGGAGCTTAGGTGGGTAGTGGAGAGCGGGAAAGAAAGTTAGTCAAAAAGTCATTGGAGGGGAACCCTGCGAGAAGCGCAGTGGAGGGCACCTCAGGAGAGGTGGCCCAGAGAAAGAAGGGGATCCTAGGGAGTTGAAGTGCACCCAAATCCGAGCCGGTACTATTCCCGGCCGGAGGGATCCAGTCCAGAAACGGAGGACGAGAGCGGTGCGGGCGTTTATCCTCGAGCCGCCAAATCTGAGGGCACAGACTTCTTCAGAGGTCATGGCCAACACCCGGCGTTCTCCCCAAAGGACCCGTATAGGATCCGGAGGCCCAAGATAGGAATCTTCCATAGGGATCCGTGTGGACCAGTGAAGGCCTCTGTGTTGGGAGCGCTAAGGAATGAACAGAGAGAGCGCAGAAAGGACAGATGAAAGGACCAGACAGGCACATCACCGAGGGTCCCAAGTGAGACATCCCAAACCCCTGGTGACTATCCAGGCCAGCAATACCCGTAGACTGTCTAAAGACTGTTTGCTACCTGAGTCACCAGTAAAACACATGCAGAGCTTAAGCACTGTATTGTGTCTCATTTGCCTGCACCTGAGGAGCTGCATCTCCATCTGCCCTTAACATAGACTGTCTGCCAGCATCTGCACCTGATGAGCCGCCTTCCCCTGAAGCACCAGAGACAAGGCTGTGTGGAGAGCTGCCTTGGTGTAAAATCTATTTATCCATCACTGCCCGGGGATCAGGCTCTGCCTACGGGGAGCGTTACCAAGTAGCTGCCTCATTATCATCCCCGGAGGTCTGCAGCAGCGCCGGTATCATTACCAGATACCATAGGTGGCGTCACAAACTCTTTTATTTTTATCCCCCTTTTAGCGACCACCAGGGCCACAGGCCCAGGCACAGGCCACCTATGACATCCCCCAGTGAAACTACAACTCCCAGGACCGGGTACCCCACGGCCCTGGGGTCGGTCACTAACTCCATAGACTTTACTAAAATTATACTTAATTGTCACTACCTAATAATTTCTTAGCAGTTCATTCCATAATAAATAGTCCCTTGTTTGAAGAATCCTGTAACCATTTCTTTTCAATTTATATGCTGAAGCTATTTTCAGGAAGGCTGCATGAGCCGAAAAAGAAAAACTAATCAAAATTGGTGGAAGAATCATCAACAATCCAAGATACACAAACAATACAAAACTGAAAGCAACAAGAGTAGATGGAATAAAGGACTTATAACTGAGAGTAAAGATGGAAAGCTCCAACATGGGATTGCTACTCAACACAGACATACTGACTACTGCCAGGATTGACCCGGACACGTGAGATGGACGACAATGAACTGGAAGGTGGAAAGGACTTCACCCTACTCCGATCAATGATCAATCAAGATGCAGAGACGACACCAGAAGTCAATAGAAGAATAGATATGGGAAAATCAACAATGAAGTAACAGGACTAATGGCGGGTTTACACGTTGCGATATCGTAGTCCAATTTCAATGAAAAGTCACGTGGTTCGACCGTTGGACCCGAGATCGTTCCTGCGTTGTATGGTGTGAACGTCCAATACGATGCAGGAACGATGTCAATGCGATATCGGGGATTGAATGAGCGTGCTATTCAATGCTCCGATATTGAAGGGAGATTGGAGTCGGATCGTGCTGTGTAAACGCACAACTACGATGCGATTTGAAACGTCACCCATTCACTCCCATGTTAAAGGATCGTTCCTGGGTTGGGGGCGTAGACATCGCACGGACGTTGTATTCCGATATCGCAGCGTGTAAACATCCAATGTGATGCGGGAGAAACGTGCACTAATTGCGCGCTCCTGCGCCATTGAACTGCGATATCGCAACGATATTGAAGCGTGTAAACCCACCATAAATCTTCATATTAAGGGACATTTCACTAGTGATGATGCCATAGCTTGTACATGTCTGGTCTATTATGTAATAACATACTGATGTGAAACCTGGACGATAAAGGAACAAGACAGAAGAGTCAATGTCTTCAACATATGGTGCTGGAGAAGGATGATATCAATACTATGGAAGGCAAAAAGAGCAAACACATCAACTATGGAACAAATAAAGCCAGACATGTCACTGGAAGCAAAGATCACCAAGATACGACTTGTGTACACATTTTTCAAAGAGAGAAATCACTGGAGAAGGACATTATGATAGGAAGAATAGAAGGAACAAGGCAAAGAGGAAGACCAGCAACCTGATGGCTTGATACTGTCAAGATAACGATGAAGAAGACCCTGGTTGACTTATCTGGTCTTGGAGAAGACCCTGGTGGACCTATGTAGGCGTTGAAGAAGACCCTGGTAGACCTATCTAGGCTTTGAAGAAGACCCTAGTCAACCTATCTAGGCTTGTGCAAGATCGATCTTCCAGTAGAGCGTTCTTCCATTAATTTGCCATAAATCAAGATCAAGCTGGAGGTCGTTAAAATAAAAAATTGTATAAAGTGAATTTTTGGCCATCAAGGTACAGCAATATTTCCATTCATGGGATCTTATTGCTATCATTGTGTAGACCGGACAGTTTTCTTATGATATCGGTTGGATGTTTTTGTTCCCGCAGATCGCTGAACCTTACCAGAAGCGGATGCATTATTTTCTTGGCTTGAGCAATTTCAATTAAGGTTAATTTGAATCTTCAATGTCAGCCAAAGTCTTGGTGATATCAATGCTATCCACAAGGAAGAAGATTTATTATACTGGGCAGTTTTTGTTATTAATAATCTCTATGGAATCCCAAAGCAAACATAATTAGCAAGATTTTTCACCATAATGAAATAAGTGACTGTCCGGTAATAACCCCTTCATGTCTGCACTTGTGCTGGTAGTATGTTGTCTATTGAAAAACTCTGCATACAAAGCAATGAAAGTCAATGGGAAGACTAAAAGAATGCCAGGAAGATTCATAGACAATTGTATTTAGCATATGTTCACATTTTCAGGCTTTTAAGCTTCTTTTTTAACCTTTCAGGATTTCAAAAGATGCCAAGCAGTTTAAAGAGGACCTGTCATCCCCCCCGGTGCTATGCTAACTGAATGAAGTACTAAATGCAGCGTGTCTGCTGCATTCAGGGAAGGGGCCCCCCCATGGCTCTAGCCCCCCGTAAGTTGTAAAACAGACTTTATAAAGTTTATGGACAAGGAGTCCAGAGGGACTTACTCAGTAATGTTGTATGGTGTCCTCCCAGCCTGCGGCCCCCTCTTGTTCAGCCATCTGCATGTGTCATCGCTGTTGCTGGTGTCCTCCCCACCTCCAACCCTCAGGAGGCTGAACAAGAGAGGGCTAGAGGTGGACCAGAGAGGACTGGAGGCGGAGAGGACACCAGTAACAGCTATGACTCATTACTGAGTAAGTCCCTCCTGACTCCTTGTCTGTACACTTTATAAAGCCCCTTACAGGGGGACTAGAGACATCGGTGACCCCTTCCCCTTTATTCTGGACTCATTCTTGCCCTCATGCTCTCATAGAGATGCACTGAGCACTCATGTTATAATTTCTGACTTTTGGCTAGTCAGACGTTACGTTCACGAGATGAGACCGAAGCAGCATCGAAAAAGGAGGAAAACGCTGGAGGGTGAGTATAAGACAAGGGAAATTGGACTTTATTTGAAGGGAATCTGATTTTGATGTGTAAGATGAGGACAGCATGCTGTAGGAGTTAGAAAGCAAAAAGCAACCGTACTTCCCTTATCAGTGTGTGTGATATTGTTTATGTAAACTAAAGGATTTATTACCCTGTGATTAACATTACAGGACTACAAAGTCATGAGCATGGCAGTCGGACATGCCCCCTACTGTGATTGATGCCTCACAGTCAATGCGCACTCTCTATACAGAGTCTGGTGTGGGCGGCGCTGCGCTCTGTCTATAGACATTGTATATAAAGGCACATATATACTAACCACAACCAGATGTCTTTTTGCAAAACACCAGATGTAAGGGAAGCTCACATAAGAACAGCAGCACAATATGGTGAGCGTGCACCCACAGAGCACAATAATGGAAATATATTACCGTATATACTCGCGTATAAGCCGAGTTTTTCAGCCCAAAAAAAGTCCCCCCTCGGCTTATACGCGAGTATACAGAACTTCAGGCTTCCCCGGAGGTATACAGGCCCCATCAAGATCCAGGGCCCCCCCCCCCCCTTGCGCGGCAAACCTGTAAAGTAAAATCATACTTATCACTGTCCTGTTGCGCCGTCCCGCCGCTGCCGACATCACGATCCCGGGCTTCATTCCGCGGCTTCCGGCTTCCTGCGGTCGCGGGCAATGACGTCATTGCCCGCGACCACAGGAAGGCGGAAGACGCGGAATGAAGCCCGGGATCGTGATGTCGGCAGCGGCAGGACGGCACGATAGGACAGTGATAAGTATGATTTTACTTTACAGGTTTGCCGCGCAAGGAAGGGGGGCCCTGGATCTTGATGGGGGTCCTGTATACCTCCGGGGCTGCTGCTGTATACAGCCCTGGGGCTGCTGCTGTATACACCCCTGGGGCTACTGCTGTATACAGCCCTGGGGCTGCTGCTGTATACAGCCCTGGGGCTGCTGCTGTATACACCCCTGGGGCTGCTGCTGTATACACCCCTGGGGCTGCTGCTGTATACACCCCTGGGGCTGCTGCTGTATACACCACTGGGGCTGCTGTATACTACCTAAGGGCTGTAGTATATACCTCTGGGGCTGCTGTATACACCACTAGGGCTGCTGTATATACCTCTGGGGCTGTATATACCTCTGGGGCTGCTGTATACTACCTCTGGGGCTGCTGTATACTACCACTGGGGCTGCTGTATACTACCACTGGGGCTGTATATACCTCTGGGGCTGCTGTATACTACCTCTGGGGCTGCTGTATACTACCACTGGGGCTGCTGTATACTACCACTGGGGCTGCTGTATAGTACCACTGGGGCTGTATATACCTCTGGGGCTGCTGTATACTACCACTGGGGCTGCTGTATACACCTCTGGGGCTGCTGTATACTAACCACTGGGGCTGCTGCTGTATATACCACTGGGGCTGCTGCTGTATACTACCACTGGGGCTGCTGTATATACCTCTGGGGCTGCTGTATACCACACTGCTGGGGGCTGTATACCTGTGCTGGGGTCCACCCTCGGCTTATACACGAGTCAATAGGTTTTCCCAGGTTTTGGGGGAAAAAGTAGGGGGGTCGGCTTATACACGGGTCGGCTTATACACGAGTATATACGGTACATCAATAGGCCCTCAGAGTAGGACAATGTTAAGGCCTTCTACGTGACATGGGAATCGCATACACATAAAATTACAGTACAATTTACATATATAGTGTATGGTCTTGCTGCACATAACAAGTGTCAGCAGTCTAAAGTGCTACAAACACCAAAGGAACCTAACAGTGCCTAACAATGAATCCAGTGGTACGTACAGATCAATACATGTAACCAACATATATGAATACAAATTATTGCTGCACAGACACAAAAGAACATATTGTCCTAACATATGAAGGGCTTAAAATGCATGTATATGGTACTTAACAATATTACCTAAAGTGACATGTGCATAGGGCTCCTATACGGGTGCCGCTGACCTCTACGGCCGTTTTGGCATTACCTTTGTGTAATTATAATGTAGGCCACTCTGTTTACCAGATAACAAAGATTGTCCCGGACTTCACTCTTAAGGCCCCATCACACGGGGCGACATCGCCCCCAATTACATAGGCGACGTGGGGGCGTAGCCTATCGGCGGTGACATCGCCCCCTACGTCACCTCATGTAAAGGGGCGATGTCGGCGCCGCCGGGCGGTCGCCTGGTTTCAGGGCAGTGCTCTGAAACCAGGCGACCGATCTGGGGCGATGAGCACACATCGCCCCATGTAACCAGCCGTCGGCGACCTGCCAGGCGATGGGACCCATAGGCTCCCATTGTACTGCATCACCGTTGGGGTTTCCAGACACCCCGGTGGCGATGCCACCTGTCAGCTCACCGGCAAGGCCCTGCAGATGTCGCCCCTTGTAAATGGGGGATGGCAACGCTGGCGGGGCGCCAAAAGCGTGCGCGCACCCGCCAGTCGCCGCCGACATCTCCAGCTCCGTCGCACAGTGTGACAGGACCTTTAAACCCTGTAAAGGAATATAGATAGAATCAAGGGCCCCTGTAGGGCCCCTGTAGAGCTGGCTAGCAGGATTGGTCAGGTCACCTTGTCAAAAGCAGGAGGTCAGCAAAAGTATCAAATCTAACAACACATGACTAGTCAGTACATGGGCTGTGGACAGAAAAGGAGTAGGTTGGGAGCATTAGTGGAGTGTGGTACCTCCTCAATTCCCAGAAGCAGAGTTCTGATTACTCCATCTAGACAGTACACACTCATATTGCTGGATGAACTTCACTAAAGGTCCCAGTCACCTTGATCTTAGTGGCTGGACAGAGCTTGCACCTCCCAGAACTTTTTTAGTCCTGACTTTTCTTCCATCAATGCCGTCCGTGGAATGAATACTGCAACACCTGGTAAAAGAAGTAGATATCACGAGAGCATTCTCAAAGAAAATGTAACATTTAGGATGAATGGTGCACTGTGCAATATTGCCCATTACTGTCCCCAGAGCCGCCACCACTAGCCAAATCTACTCAATTGGGGAGCTGGACACCACAGCTCCATCGATAGAATAGTGGCTGATGCCGGATAATACACATTCACCTCCTATTGAAGACACTTTAGTTTCCAAACTCCAGTCCTCACGGCCCCCAACAGATTATGTTTTCAGGATTTCCTTAGTATTGCACAGGTGATGGTATCATGATCAAGGAATTACCTGTGCAATACTAAGGAAATCCTGAAAACATGATCTATTCTATTGAGGGCTGTGAGGACTGGAGATTAGGAACTACTGCATGGATGTGCAATACCCAGCTGCAGCCAGTATACAGTTCATGGAGTTCTGTCTAGCGGTGGCCCTGATGATGGACAGGCATGGCGAGTGTTCTCAAGTTGAGGTGTATTTATGTAGAGGAACAGGGTAAGAGAGGAGGACAGTGGAAGGGCAACGTCCATACCATGGATATATGTGAGCCGTATGGGTGGAGCTCACAAAGGCAGGTCTAAGGCTAGGGTCACACTTAAAAGGCACAATCCGGTAACGGCATCCATTGCCGGATGTGGTTTTGGACTGTGCCTTCAGACTTCTTAACCCCGCTGTTGTCTTCGGTCAAAAACGACCGATTTTGAACTTTAATATTTTTTAAAACATTCAAGATGCGGTTCTGAAACTTGTGGTTGATTGACTTTTCCTCATTTGAGGGGTTCTTACTATGCATATTTATATATATATTTTTTTTATGTTTACTTTTTGCGCCACAATTTTTTATACACTTCTACTCTTCGGTCAAAAATGACCGAAAGCCTTTTATAATGATCTCCAGCCATTTTATGAGTAAAATAAAGGAACTATAATCTCATTTTGGACTATATATTACATCTACTACTATTTATCAATCTATTTAGGTCCTTTTGGTCCATGCAGATTTACACAAACATACATTTTCTCATTTACATACATCAATCAGAGGCCCCGACGTCATCTGGCTGGGTGGTGATTGACGGCACGGGTCCTGCGCTCTCATTGGTGCAGGGCCTGACCTGGGCGGAGATTACAGGAAGAAGCAGGAAGTTGACGGGCACCGCACCGAGCATCATGGAACTGGACCGGGACGCCGCACCGCAGACCAGGAGAGGAGCGAGGACACCACCGGACGGCCAGAGGAGCGGGGCATGACAGCGGGGACAGCACCGGACAAGGTAAGAAGCGGTGCATGTGTGTGGATGTATGTGTGTGTGTATGTATGTGTATATATGTGTGTGTATGTGTGTGTGGATGTGTCAGAATGGGGCTGGGGCTGCTGTATATACCACTAGGAGGGCTGCTGTATATACCACTGGGAGGCTGCTGTATATACCACTGGGAGGCTGCTGTATATACGACTAGGAGGCTGCTGTATATACTACTAGGAGGCTGCTTTATATACCAATAGGAGGCTGCTGTATATACCAATAGGAGGCTGCTGTATATACTACTAGGAGGCTGCTGTATATACCAATAGGAGGCTGCTGTATATACCACTAGGAGGCTGCTGTATATACCACTAGGAGGCTGCTGTATATACCAATAGGAGGCTGCTGTATATACCACTAGGAGGCTGCTGTATATACCACTGGGGAGGCTGCTGTATACTACCACTGAGGAGGCTGCTTTATACTACCACTGGGGAGGCCTGTATACCACTGGGGGGGCCTGTATACCACACTGCTAGGGGCTGTATACTTGTGCTGGGGTCCACCCTCGGTTTATACTCGAGTCAATAGGTTTTCCCAGGTTTTGGGGGCAAAAGTAGGGGGGTTGGCTTATACACGGGTCGGCTTATACACGAGTATATACGGTATATAAGAGAAGACTTTTTTTATAGAGGAGTTGGGAAAATCACTGGTTAGCCCATATATTGAAGAACGAAAGGTAACACCCAGAGCTGATGGAGCGGCAGCCATTGTCCACAGGATCCAACAGCAAGATAAAGAAAGTGAACCCACAGCTTCCACCAGCAATGCTACAATGCCCCCGGATGCCACCAGCAACGCAACCAGCCTAAAACCGAAACGATGCGACTTCTGTCCAACATCAAACAGAACTGTTAATTTTTATTTTTTTTTGTTGGAAAATAATATAATTACATTTAGTTTATCGTTATTAGTTATAGTTTACAGTTGGATGAATAATTATTTTTTTATGTGCAAATATGCAATATGCATAAATATTCCAATAAAGCCATGTTAAATGTTTTGACATAAAAAGTAAGTTTTTCTTTCCATTTTTCATTTGTTTATAAACAACCAGGATCACATACAATATAATACTGCAAAAATTATTCAATTAAAACACTTAAATTAGGAAAAATCAAGACTTTATTAGGTCCGGTCAAAAATGACCGGAAGATAATAAGTGTATAGTGATAACGAGGAGAATAGCAGGGTTAAATGTTGTAAAACTGCAATCCTCTTTCCGGATCTGGACGCATTACTGCATCCGGTTTTGGAATGAGAATTTTTGCAATTTTCAAAACCGGATCCGGTCCCATAGGCGCTCATGTTAACAAAACCATATCTGGTTTTGCAACTCCTGCGATAGACGCTGCCTGCATGATTTTTACCGCAGGCTGCAAAACCGGATGCGGTAACCGGATTGCCATTTGGTCAATCCGTTTTTTCTATTGCAGCCTACGGGCTGTGGATCCTGATATTTAATGCTCAAAACCGGATCAGGAAGAAAAAAACAACGCAAATGTGACCCTAGCCTAAATAAGACACTGTCTTAGGCTAGGGTCACACATAGCAATCCATTTTTGTGCCTTTGCAAAACCTGATTCCGGTTTTGCAAAATGCCATTTTTGCTTCTACAAAACGCTATGCGTTAACGGATGGTACCTATATGTACCATGCATTAACGAATGCGTTTCCCATAGGGCCCCATGTTAAAAAAACGCTATGCGTTTTTGAAACGGGCACCAAAAACGCTGCTAGCAGCCTTTTTGGGTGCAGTAAAAAACGCATAGCGATATTTTAACATGTGGCCTTATGGGAAACGCATTCGTTAACGCATGGTACATATAGGTACCATCCGTTAATGCATAGCGTTTTTTCGTGTATTTTAGGCAATATGTTTTTTGCATTGCAGCCTATCGATCCATTAACAGATCCATTTTTAAACAAAATCTAAATTGAAAAATGAATGCTTTTAGCGGATCCAGGGCTTATGTGTGACCCTGGCCTTACAGAGAGTTACCTGACTTACTCAACTCTGCTGCTTTCCTGGTCTCTGCCTTACTTACAACCCATCCTTGTTTGACCATTTTTCTGTTATTATTTTTTTTGTTATTGGTCTCCCTTAGTTGAGTCTCTGGAGAGCAGTGTCATAAGAATAATGGATGTGAAAAAAGGGGGGGTTTTTTTGAAGTGGCACTAAGACACGGGATCCACCAGTCACACGTTTAATAGAACGGATGCATAAGGGGAGAGGAAAGAAACGTGTGTGTATGACCGGGATCGGGGAAGAAAAGTATATAACACTCGTTTTAGAGTGAAAAAATATTTTTTATTATAACAAATCCATGTGAATAAGGTAAAAAAGCACAAAACATTAAAACCATCTAAAAAATGTGCAACACCGCACGAGATATATCACAAAAGCATGCCTCCTATGATTTCTAGCAATAATGCTGAACCTGCAGGATTAACCTGGTGGCAAAAAACAGGAATAGATACATAATAACACAAATTCCCATGATAAGGAATCCAGATATGCAGTAAGGTCACCTAGCTGTTAGGGCAAAAGATAGACCAGATAGTACTATAGCTGAGGCTCAATGCAAAGTAGTGCAAGACAATAAAGTGCAATTGAAGGCAAATGAAACCTCTGATAATGCCCTATTTGAAGTGGGACCAGAATAGACCATGCAAGAGAAAAACACTGCAATGGAAACACCGCATATCTGTGAATGGAAATGAAATTATAAGTTAGTCACCAGTCATAATACACCTGCAGGCAGGGAGGCATGAGAGCGTGGCTCTGGACCTACGCGTGTCGCTGCCTAAATGACAGCTTCCTCAGGGTAGAGCACCACTGGAGAGTGTGCTTCATTACCTTAAATATCCACAATAATGCACAGCACCTGTAAGGGAAATAAATGCCGTTAGCTCTTATTGAGACCTGTAGGGAGGAGTGTGGGGCTCTGTGTCTTGCATCATTGATGTTCCGGGCACAGTGGCAGATTGACTTCCGGGTGAATTAACCCAGAAGTCGCCTGTCTGTGCTGGAAGGGGGGATACACAGCTGTGCATGTCTGGAGCGCGGCCCGTAATGATCGGAGCCGTCCATGCTCACTGTGTATGCAGCGTCGCTATGCGACGTGCGCGCATGCGCAGACCGGCCGGTCTAGTCATAAAGCAGCGCTGATTGCCGTAAATGTGGGTAAAGTAAACCCACAGACGGCAAATCCGCAAGCAAGACAAAGTATAGTGCAAAATAGAAGCCCAGGAGGAGCCAGGGAAAAGAAGCAATATACAAAACACTTATAAAACAAGGGAAGTAATTATGAGCGAAGAATTAGTTTATAAACTATAATAAATAGCTGCTGCACCATCAATACCGCCACCTGGAGGGAGAAGATAGATATTACAGCACAAGTACCGCACAAAAAAACCAAAGGAAAATTTAAGAACAAAAAACATACAAAAAAATGGGGAAAGTTATAAATACAAGTCTACATCCAAAATAACAGGCCAGAATTGCGCCTGTAGGATTAATTTAACGGATAAATGGTGTTCATTTTCCGCTTCTTATTCATCCCTAGCTCATTGTTGCCGCTTGTTGTTCTCTTCGCCAAAATCATCGATGTTACGATATTTACATATTATTCTCTGATGGAAGATATTGGTGTAATTCGTTCAGCAGCTCCATAATTAAATGGAAACACTGTAGATGCCATTTAGAAAGTCCATGACGGAGACAACACTCGAAGAGTCCCAATTCCGAACACATCTAACTGGAGGTGATCGCAGCAGCAGTAGTGGTGTTTGAAAGCTTTCTCCTTGAGTGCTTGAATAGTACAGCGGATGCCATGTGCGTCCGTAGCCAGAGGAAGTCCGTTTAGGTACTAAAAAAGAAATAATAAATTTGAGAAATTTTCTTGTTTCAATGAATGAAAAAAAGAACTCTAAAATAATATCTAAGTTTTGTAGTACCCATTAAAAAGAAACTCTTCATTCAGACCCTCTGGAGCCATACTTTTGAGTTGGAAAATCCAACGACTCTCCTTGCGTAACAGTTCTTCAGTAACACGTGCTTTCCTAATGGTGGGTAAAGCTTTATCCACCACCAAGATTTTTAGACCATTGTGAGAGCTACGATGTACCTCTCTGAAGTGCCTAGCTACTGAGGTCAGGGTCTTACCGGCTTTGAGATGTTCTTCAGCACAAGAGATGCTGGAAATGTGGTTCTGAATACGTTTTCGGACCTCCTGAGTGGTCTGCCCGACATAGACCTTAGGACAGCTGCAAATGAGAACGTAAACAACGTTACGGGTACGGCAATTTGCATACAGTTTTGATTTGAATCCTTTGAGACATTCAACATGATCTATACTACCAGAGGCCACCATTAAAGGACAGACTGAGCACTCTCCACATGGGTAGGTACCAAGGATCTTAAACCCTCTGCCAAGTGAAACAGAAGGTCTCTTGAAGTGACTTGTGGTAAGAGTGTCCAAGTTTTTAGCTCTTTTAGCTACCAATTTTGGTTTGGGTCCAACAAATTGTGCAATTTTAGGGTCGTTTGATAGCAATGACCAATTGTGGTCCAGGGTTCGATATACGTCCCTCCAATGATTGTTAAAAGTTGTGATAACATTCAACTTATCTGGACTCGATCTAATCTTCCCTGTTAACAATTCAGTTCTATCCGTTGTGATTGTGGACCTATACGCGTTTGAGATGACCTTATGCGGGTACCCCGTTTCTTAAACCTTTCTGTAAGGTCTCTTGCCTCTGACAGAAAGGTAGTGTTGTCAGAGCAATTTCTCTTGAGCCGATAAAATTGGCCTTTGGGAATAGCATTCCGCACATGCTGTGGATGGAAGCTCTGGTAATGGAGAACGCTGTTTGTGGCAGTGTCTTTTCTATGTAGAGCCGTGATGATCTTACCTTTTTCCTGTATAATTTTCAAATCCAAAAAGACTACTTCTGTCCAAGAGTACTGGGACGTCAAGGTGATGTTCCACGGGTTGTCGTTAAGAATGTCCACGAACTTCTGACAGTCCTCTAAGGTACCTGACCAAAAAAACAGAATGTCGTCGATATAACGATACCATTTGCGTACAGATCCATTGTACGCTGGAAGGGTGCGAACATGAACCTGCTCCCACCAACCCAAAAATAAATTTGCGTATGATGGCGCGCATTTCGCACCCATGGCGGTCCCTGATACCTGTCTATAGAAGGCTCTGTCAAAGGTGAAGTAATTATATTCGAGGACCATCCGCAGCAGATCGAGCATCCATCCACAGCATGTGCGGAATGCTATTCCCAAAGGCCAACACTACCTTTCTGTCAGATGCAAGAGACCTTACAGAAAGGTTTAAGAAACGGGGGTACCCGCATAAGGTCATCTCAAACGCGTATAGGTCCACAATCACAACGGATAGAACTGAATTGTTAACAGGGAAGATTAGATCGAGTCCAGATAAGTTGAATGTTATCACAACTTTTAACAATCATTGGAGGGACGTATATCGAACCCTGGACCACAATTGGTCATTGCTATCAAACGACCCTAAAATTGCACAATTTGTTGGACCCAAACCAAAATTGGTAGCTAAAAGAGCTAAAAACTTGAAGGACACTCTTACCACAAGTCACTTCAAGAGACCTTCTGTTTCACTTGGCAGAGGGTTTAAGATCCTTGGTACCTACCCATGTGGAGAGTGCTCAGTCTGTCCTTTAATGGTGGCCTCTGGTAGTATAGATCATGTTGAATGTCTCAAAGGATTCAAATCAAAACTGTATGCAAATTGCCGTACCCGTAACGTTGTTTACGTTCTCATTTGCAGCTGTCCTAAGGTCTATGTCGGGCAGACCACTCAGGAGGTCCGAAAACGTATTCAGAACCACATTTCCAGCATCTCTTGTGCTGAAGAACATCTCAAAGCCGGTAAGACCCTGACCTCAGTAGCTAGGCACTTCAGAGAGGTACATCGTAGCTCTCACAATGGTCTAAAAATCTTGGTGGTGGATAAAGCTTTACCCACCATTAGGAAAGCACGTGTTACTGAAGAACTGTTACGCAAGGAGAGTCGTTGGATTTTCCAACTCAAAAGTATGGCTCCAGAGGGTCTGAATGAAGAGTTTCTTTTTAATGGGTACTACAAAACTTAGATATTATTTTAGAGTTCTTTTTTTCATTCATTGAAACAAGAAAATTTCTCAAATTTATTATTTCTTTCTTAGTACCTAAACGGACTTCCTCTGGCTACGGACGCACATGGCATCCGCTGTACTATTCAAGCACTCAAGGAGAAAGCTTTCAAACACCACTACTGCTGCTGCGATCACCTCCAGTTAGATGTGTTCGGAATTGGGACTCTTCGAGTGTTGTCTCCGTCATGGACTTTCTAAATGGCATCTACAGTGTTTCCATTTAATTATGGAGCTGCTGAACGAATTACACCAATATCTTCCATCAGAGAATAATATGTAAATATCGTAACATCGATGATTTTGGCGAAGAGAACAACAAGCGGCAACAATGAGCTAGGGATGAATAAGAAGCGGAAAATGAACACCATTTATCCGTTAAATTAATCCTACAGGCGCAATTCTGGCCTGTTATTTTGGATGTAGACTTGTATTTATAACTTTCCCCATTTTTTTGTATGTTTTTTGTTCTTAAATTTTCCTTTGGTTTTTTTGTGCTGTACTTGTGCTGTAATATCTATCTTCTCCCTCCAGGTGGCGGTATTGATGGTGCAGCAGCTATTTATTATAGTTTATAAACTAATTCTTCGCTCATAATTACTTCCCTTGTTTTATAAGTGTTTTGTATATTGCTTCTTTTCCCTGGCTCCTCCTGGGCTTCTATTTTGCACTATACTTTGTCTTGCTTGCGGATTTGCCGTCTGTGGGTTTACTTTACCCACATTTATGGCAATCAGCGCTGCTTTATGACTAGACCGGCCGGTCTGCGCATGCGCGCACGTCGCATAGCGACGCTGCATACACAGTGAGCATGGACGGCTCCGATCATTACGGGCCGCGCTCCAGACATGCACAGCTGTGTATCCCCCCTTCCAGCACAGACAGGCGACTTCTGGGTTAATTCACCCGGAAGTCAATCTGCCACTGTGCCCCGGAACATCAATGATGCAAGACACAGAGCCCCACACTCCTCCCTACAGGTCTCAATAAGAGCTAACGGCATTTATTTCCCTTACAGGTGCTGTGCATTATTGTGGATATTTAAGGTAATGAAGCACACTTTCCAGTGGTGCTCTACCCTGAGGAAGCTGTCATTTAGGCAGCGACACGCGTAGGTCCAGAGCCACGCTCTCATGCCTCCCTGCCTGCAGGTGTATTATGACTGGTGACTAACTTATAATTTCATTTCCATTCACAGATATGCGGTGTTTCCATTGCAGTGTTTTTCTCTTGCATGGTCTATTCTGGTCCCACTTCAAATAGGGCATTATCAGAGGTTTCATTTGCCTTCAATTGCACTTTATTGTCTTGCACTACTTTGCATTGAGCCTCAGCTATAGTACTATCTGGTCTATCTTTTGCCCTAACAGCTAGGTGACCTTACTGCATATCTGGATTCCTTATCATGGGAATTTGTGTTATTATGTATCTATTCCTGTTTTTTGCCACCAGGTTAATCCTGCAGGTTCAGCATTATTGCTAGAAATCATAGGAGGCATGCTTTTGTGATATATTTCGTGCGGTCTTGCACATTTTTTAGATGGTTTTAATGTTTTGTGCTTTTTTACCTTATTCACATGGATTTGTTATAATAAAAAATATTTTTTCACTCTAAAACGAGTGTTATATACTTTTCTTCCCCGATCCCGGTCATACACACACGTTTCTTTCCTCTCCCCTTATGCATAAGAATAATGGATAACTCAGGAATCTTTTTGCGTGAGGAAAATACACAACTGAAACAAGGTTTATCGGTGAGAAAGTCTGTAATTAACCAAAAAAAAGTGCAGCTGAAAATCACATTTCACGAACACACAGTGATAATATAAGGAGAAGCCTTAACAGAAAGTCTCTTGAAATAACCACACATGATTATGCCAAAAGCAGAACAGTCTTGAGCTCTGTAAACACTAGAAAATGCTGTACAAGAAAAGTCTATGGCAAAGTTCACTTAGGAAGATGCTGTTGGAAAAGTCTATAACATAGTTAAGACCCAGGAGGCCTAGGAGTGGAAGTATCAGAGAAACAAGTCAAGAACTAGATGAAGAGCACTTTATTAAGGTCCCCAACAGTCCTGTACTCTACTACTTCATTTATATTACATGAGGAAGCTATAGATTGCTTTCAAGCAAACAAGTTTCCGTGGCACAAAAGCAGTTCAAGCAAGAGCTGCAGCAGGGAGAACAGCACAATCATCTAGGAGCAGAAGACAAACTGGCAGCAGGAGATTGAAGCAGAACCACTGATGAGCAGCCACAGAAGATTCACACAGGTTTTGCAGGAGAAGACGAAGAACTTGAGATGCAAGTGTGGCACCCTACTCCGTAGGTGCCACAGAAGGGGTACTGCACCCAGAAAAGCAGTGTAGTGCTCCACTGCAATTGGGACAATGGTCACAAGATGGAGCCCTAGAGCAGACACCAACACACTAGGACAGTAGGTGGGAGGGAACCCTGGGAGGATATATATAGTGGCCTTTAGGGGGGACCAGAGTCAGTCAGTCAATCAGTCAGAGTCAGAGCGAGAGTCGGAGTGAGAGTTGCAAGGAGGAAGACCAGGCTGCCAGCCTGAGGGAACCAAGAGGGCCATCTCGGCTGAGGGGCCCTGAGAAGGGAAAGATCCAAAGAAGAAGAAAGAAAGAGAGGAAAGAACACAGACGCAGAGTTCACTCTAGAAAGGGGTATTGAGTAACAGTAGAGTTTGCCCCGTAAGGAAGGAAACCGGGTACCGGAGCCCGCACCTGTGAGTTCTTTAAGACTCGTAGAAAATCCGTACAACAGGGAAATTACAAATACAGCCTTGACTCCCACAGATCCCATTAGAGGGAAGCCAGGACTAGCAAGGAGCTGCAGTCCAGACAGAAGGTTGACCCGGTGGGTACAAGGGAGGCGAAGAAAGTAAGAAGCAGCAGGAGGCCAGATTATCTACAGGAGATCAGGCTTCACACAGGGAACAGAATAGAAGGAAAAGGAAAGGAACATGAAGGAGGGTTCCATCTCAAGCCAAAAGCCTAATTGCAGCCTAAAGCATTCGCCATTTTCCATCCATTGAACTGTTGAACTGTAAGCTGAAAGAAGGAGTTCAAGTAAAGTAACCCGGTGAAGTGAATCTTTGACTCTGCTGCATTCTTCCAATCTAAACTGTTTTATTGCAGCATTCCTGCCCCGGTGGTCCCGTCCTGCCTGCGGGGACGATTCCATCTAAGCCACCATACCACCGACCACCGGAGGACTGGAGCAGCGCTGGTGATCATCACCAGACTCAGCAGGTGGCGTCACGACAAAGACAACTTGTAAATAATCCCCTGTAAATATAACACCGACCCTATTTTAGGTTGACCCCCAGGGCAACGGCCTCGGGATGGCCACCCGTGACTTCCCTGACTAAGAGAAGAGCCCGAGAACTGAGTACCCCACAGCCCTGGGTGAGCTGGAAGGGTGCGTCACAACAAGGAGCAAGTTTCAAGGCAGAATACTCAAGGGGACTGGAGGCTGGAATGGGGTTTATAGAGGCAGGGAGACAAAAAACATCTGAAGTAGAGGACACCATCTTTGACAAGGGCGTGAATGCCCAAAAGGTCATCAGAATATCCGTATTCCTGACAAGTAGGTGATTTACTCTACTCCTCCAGTTGTCACCCAGCTATTACAGCTTCTATCATTGCTCTAGTCTGAGCATCTTGCTGCTTTATTGTCATCTGTCAATGGTGGTCAACTTTTTGTTTGTCCAAAAGCTTCAACGTTCCACCTCACCAGGTGAGAAATAACACTGACTGTATTCTATTTGAGAATGCACCAAACCATGGCCCTCGTCTGGTTGGCGTTGAGCTGGTTCTGGTGACCCTGATGCCAAATAGAGTGTGGTTGCCTATATAGGATCTTGTATATTTGTGGAGCCTGAGAAATTGCCAAAACTTTATTCCGCAGCAAAGAAACATTAACATCATTCACGACTCAAGGTTCAATTTCTAAATAGTCTTTAATGGTTCCATTTTCTTGAAGGAACTTGAATGTTTCATACACTCATCAGGAATAAATGTTCCTAACGTCTCAGTCAAGACCGGATAATGTTTCTCTCTTCATTTCTTCCATTTTTTTCATTTTTATACATCCAATTAGTGATTCAATGCTTAATAACATGACACCCTAATTAGTTAATGGAGTTATCGCACTACTTTTCTTTTCTAATTTCCGAGAATATTTTCACAAGTTTCCGTTTTATATTTAAGCAACTGCTAATATTAGCAATCAGGACGGCTCCTCGCACTTCCTTTGTTGATGGATGGCGCAGACAGAACTTCATGTTCATTTGCATGCCTCTCACTGATGACATAAGATACTTTAGTGTCTGGAAAAAAAATAGGAAAATTCTGTGCGGCAGATGCTAAAATTGTCTCATTCTTCACGCTTAGGAAGAATCTCTAGTTGGGATTAAGACTTCAAACTGTTAGTGGGTTATGAAAAAACTAGATGGGAGCCCGATTCTAAAGAATCGGGTAGTCTAGAATCCATATATAGTTTATTTACTAATAGTTACGGGAGTGCGGTGAAAAGAATTGTGTGTATACAGCGGCTCTGTGCCTAGCACAGTATACAGCGGCTCTTTGGCTAGCACAGTATACAGCAGCTCGGTGGCTAGCACAGTATACAGCGGCTCAGTGGTTAGCACTGCGCGGTGGCTCAGTGGTTAGCACTGCGCGGTAGCTCAGTGGTTAGCACTGCGCGGTGGCTCAGTGGTTAGCACTACGCGGTGGCTCAGTGGTTAGCACTGCGCGGTGGCTCAGTGGTTAGCACTGCGCGGTGGCTCAGTGGTTAGCACTGCGCGGTGGCTCGGTGGCCAGCACTGCGCGGTGGCTCGGTGGCCAGCACTGCGCGGTGGCTCGGTGGCCAGCACTGCGCAGTGGCTCGGTGGCCAGCACTGCGCGGTGGCTCGGTGGCCAGCACTGCGCGGTGGCTCGGTGGCCAGCACTGCGCGGTGGCTCGGTGGCCAGCACTGCGCGGTGGCTCGGTGGCCAGCACTGCGCGGTGGCTCGGTGGCTCAGTGGAGAGCGGAGGGGAGGCTGGGGGGCAGGGGAGAGCGGAGGCTCGGGGGCAGGGGAGAGCGGAGGCTGGGGGGCAGAGGAGAGCGGAGGCTGGGGGGGCAGAGGAGAGCGGAAGCTGGGAGGCAGAGGAGAGCGGAGGCTGGGGGGCAGAGGAGAGCGGAGGCTGGGGGGCAGAGGAGAGCGGAGGCTGGGGGGCAGAGGAGAGCGGAGGCTGGGGGGCAGAGGAGAGCGGAGGCTGGGGGGCAGAGGAGAGGGGAGGCTGGGGGGCAGAGGAGAGGGGAGGCTGGGGGCAGAGGAGAGCAGAGGCTGGGGGGCAGAGGAGAGCAGAGGCTGGGGGGCAGAGGAGAGCGGAGGCTGGGGGGCAGAGCAGAGGGGAGGCTGGGGGGCAGAGGAGAGCGGAGGCTGGGGGGCAGAGGAGAGGGGAGGCTGGGGGGCAGAGCAGAGGGGAGGCTGGGGGGCAGAGCAGAGGGAGGCTGGGGGGCAGAGGAGAGCGGAGGCTGGGGGGCAGAGCAGAGCAGAGGCTGGGGGGCAGAGGAGAGCGTAGGCTGGGGGGCAGAGCAGAGCGGAGGCTGGGGGGCAGAACACTCACTGGGCTATCGGCGGTCAGCTGGGCTGTCGGCGGTCAGCGGCAGTGGTGGCGGCGGTTCCGGAGGGGCCAGCTCCCTGATGGAGGAGAGTGAGCGGGTGTGTGCGGTGAGCGGCAGGAGTGGGAGCGGTGCCGGCAGAGGCCGCACACCGGAGTGTGGGCCGGGCCCACACCGGGCAGTGTGCGGGGCCGGTGGCGAGAGTGGGCGGTGAGCTGCAGGGCTGTGGGCGGTGCCGGGGGAGGGCGGACACCGGAGTGTGGGCCGGGCCGGAGCGGTTCCCGGATGTGGATGGGCGCAGACGGGGCTCAGTGCGGGGCCGATGGCGGGATAGCAGCGAGTGGTGGCGCTTTAGCGCCCACCGCGAGGCGCTGTGCCGTTTTGACAGCGGCTCGCGGTGAGCGCGCTCACCGCTCGTGGGTCTGCTACTTCTAGTTCCGGTGTTTTACACAGGGCACAGGCCATCACGGAAGTTGGCTGGATTGCCCGGAAGTGGCCTTCGGGTTTTATATATAAGATAAGACCTTATATGGCCCCCGCTGGTTCACCGGTAAATCATTACTTATCGGTCAGCATACCATTAGGAGAAAGGGGTCACCAGCTGCCACCAACATGGGGCTGGACCCTGCACTCCCTAATGTCCATATACCTGTTCTTCCTCCCATCGCCATCATGTACCTAGACCCTCACTCACCCTGATTGCACTCTGGTTAGTGTGTGGGCTCTCAAGTACACTAGTCTCACCTCTACTATAATACAACACAGGGAAAGGGACACAAACAAAGGAAAATAAACACAAAAGGGATAAACTAGTAGTTCTTAACCGGTGTTCGATCGAACCCCAGGGGTATGGTGTGTCGGTCTCAGGGTTTCAGCGGAGCCTCCGCCACGGAGGTCAACACACTCCCAACGGCTGCATGTAGATTTATCACTAAAGAAGGGTTCGGTGAATGTGCATATGAAACTGGTGGGTTGGGTACCTCTAACAAGCTTAAGAACCACTGGGATAAACTCCAGAACTCCACATTAGCATCAAGACAGCAAAACTGAAATAGTAGTTGTTCCAACTTTGTACAGAAACAGGCTTCTTCTCAAGTAGTCAGTATAGAATGAGATTCGATTAGTGGGCATCAGCTGACCTCACATGTGACTCTTTATAGGGGAGGAGAGTGGTAAACAAAAGGCTACACCTGATAATATGCTACAAAGAATAACCAGGATATCAAAGAATGGGTGGCATGGTGGCTCACTGGTTAGCACAGCAGCCTTGCAGAAGTGAGGTCCTAAGTTTGACTCCCAGCAAGGACACCATCTGCAAGGAGTTTGTATGTTCTCCCCATATTTGCATGGATTTCCTTCCACATTGCAAAGACTTACTGATAGGAGGTTTAGATTGTGAGCTCCAATGGGGACAGCATTACTAATATATGTAAGTGCTATATAAATATTATAATTACTATTAAAGAATAAAGTAAAGATCCACCATGTGAGCTGTCAGACAATGACGCAGTAAAAGTGTTCTTTTTCTTCCCAGGACACTTTATTGGCAAATTCATGTTTTCTTAACATGAAAGTCTCTGGTAAATGGAACATAACGGATGATCATCCACTATATCACTGTTACAAATAGAACAAAAATGGATTCAAAATGGTTTGTGTTTTTAAACTGATCCAGATTGTTCAGCCTCCAAAGGTTACCAAAAATGATTTTTTCCACTCACTGATTGAAAGTTCAATGTTGGGAATGGAGAAGGCTTTAAGCACCAAGTATGATAAACACTGACTACTTTTGCTATGTAGCTAAACACTTATGATGGATAATTCAGATGGGAATCAGCATCATTGGTTACCGCAGTAACTGGTCATGTGACCCAATCAGCTGATCAGGTTGCCACGCAACGCCAGGTCCTGTAGCCATCGGGAGCTTGATGGAGGCGGCGGGGGATTGCTGGAAAGGTGAGAATACAATTTTTTTATTTTTAACCCCTGCATTTACTTAATTTCACTTCTGCAATGTATGTATATACATTGCGAAAGTGAAATTAGATGGTACAGAGCAGTTTTAGTGTACTGAGCATGCTCAGGTAGGAGGTGAGCATATGCAAAAGAAATACACGAATAGAAAGATCTTCACCAGAGGAATTAGAAAATTATATAAAGGCCGGTTTACACGTGTCGACAACTTGTGATGTTGTAGCGTAGCGACGTCGCTGTGTGTGACATCCCACAACGATCAGCAATTAGCTTGCTGATCATTGCGGAATGGCCAGGGCCTTTTTCGATCGCTGGTCTGCCGCTGTCACGCATGCATCGGTGACAGGGGCAACGACCAGCGAACCCCAGTCTGCGCCCGGCATCCTGAACGATCATAATGACCGTTGGGTGTTGGGCGCAGACTGGCTGATCGCTAGTGAGTCTGCCTGTGTGACAGCTTACTAATGATCAGATAGCGATGTCCAAGCAATCCCGATCGTTGGTTGGGTCGCTGGGACATCGCAGCGTGTAAGACTAGGACACAAAGGACCAGTATGGCGCAGGACGCTCAGTGCCATATGGCCCTCGATTCAAGTTAGCATGTTGTTTGACGCTTACTTAAACTTTCTTTCTAAATAAAAATACAGTACAGTACAAAAGGCAGGTGTGGAAAAAAGACTGCTATGTGGTGATGGGCAAACCCGAACTCTAAAATTTGGGGTCCATACCAAACAGCTAGTGTCCGTGCACAGATCCCAAACATGGGTTTTCATGGAAATCTGTGTTACAGTTTGGATTCAGCGGTGGGGAGGCTGTAAAAGAAAGCACACAATTAATAAACATCATCATTATACTTACCAGATCCCGTGTCCCGCTTCCTGCTGTCCTGCCGCATCTAATTCCGGGCCGCTCATTATCTTCCGGGAATATTCACTGCAATGGCTTCAAAAGTCAATCACAGATGCTGTCACACAGAATGGGTATCTTTGTCTGGCTGTTCGAGTAATCTGCAATCAGCTCATACATTCTAGTATGGTAGAATGTATGGGCTGGGTTCAGCTTACTCCAGCAGCCAATCACAGATGCCCATTCTTTGTGACAGCTTCTGTGATTGGGTCTGTCACACATATAGTAGTGTAAAAACAAATAAATAATTTTAAAAATTACTTAGCGCTTCATGGTATTTTTTATTCTCAGCACAGATAAAGCACATATCTGCCTTGTTTTACCTTAGCTGGCAATCAGAATACATTGAAGCCCATTATTTTTTTTTAATTATTTAAATAATAATGAAAAAAAAAATGTGTGAGCTTCCGCCATATTTTGATCGGCAGCTAAGGAAAAACTAGGAGGCTGGGGGCTGAGATTCTCAGTGTGGTAAGGCCAAAGCGTTCTAGGCCCCCCATGCTGAAAACTGCAGCCCACAGTTGCCTCTGGAAATGGCACATTTATCCTAGCATCATTTCCAAGTGCTTTACCCAGCTCTTTCAGCTGGGGTTAATACCAGGTTTGTATCGTCAGCTGGTATTAAGCTCAAAATTCATGATGTCAGGCCAAACTAGACCCAGCCACCATGAATTTCTATTAAACATTAAAAAAAGGCAACACAGAGAAAATAATGTTTATTAGAAATAAAACACAAAACACGTTTAGGGACTCCATCTTTATTAGAGAAATAAATCTCCCTCCAACGTAATCCTCCAGGTCTTCTTATGTTTACCTCTGCTACATCTTTGACAGCAGACAAACACATCTGTTAGCGGAAGTGAGCAGGCAGTGAATGACAGACATGTGCTGTGTGTGGAGTAAACTGAAATTAGCCCATTTATTCTACCATACCAGAATGCATTGGCTGATTACAGATTACTCGAACAGCCAATCACAGATGCCCATTCTGTGTGACAGCATCTGTAATTGGCTGTTCAAGCCAGTGAAATTAATATACCCAGCAGATAATAAGCGGCCCAGAAAGTACATGCAGCAGGACAGAAGGACGCGGGATGCAGGACCTGGTAAGTATAATGATAATGTTTGTGTGCTTTCTTTTACAGCCCCCCTACCCATTCCCATAAATGTAAAGTACGAGATCAGGGTTCGGACTCAAGTTCGAGTCACATCCAGCCCCGAACTCAAAGTTTACACAAAGGTCCGGGCAAATTCGCTGATCTCAAGCAGGGGCGGGTTCGCCCATTACTACTGCTAAGTAAGAATGCTTTCAAAAATACAAGTGTTCATTTTTGTCAATCGAGATGCAAAGAAAATGAACAAAAGAAAACTCTAAATCAAACCAATATTTAGTGACCGATCGCTCATTGCCTTCTGAAGAGCATTAAATGATCAGTTCTAGGTACAGTTAGATACAGGTTTTGAAAGAGTTAATTAGGCAGGATTTTCCAAAATCTTGGGTCTACCATCAGTAGCACACTATTCGCCAGATCCTGAAGTGCCAGATGTGTCCCCCTGATTAAGCCATTATATGTCTGGGCCCATCTGAAGTTTGCTAGAGAGTATTTGGATGATCCAGAAGAGTATTGGGAGAATGTCATATGGTCAGATGAAACCAAAGTGGAACTGTTTGGTAGAAACACAATTTATCCTGTTTGGAGGAGAAAGAATGCTGAGTTGCATGCAAAGAACACCATACCTACTGTGAAGCATGGGGGTGGAGACATCATGCTTTGGGGCTATTACTCTGACAAGGGACCAGGATGATTGATCTGTGTACATGAAAGAATGAACAGTGGAAAGTATTGTGAGATTTTGAGTCCAAACTCTTTCCATTAGCAAGGGCATTGAAGATGAATCGGTCTTTCAGTATGACATTGATCCCAAGCACACCAACAAAGCAACAAAGGACTGACATTGAAAGAGGCATTTCAAGGTCCTGGAGTGGCCTAGCCAGTCCTCAGATCTCAACCCTATAGAAAACCTTTGGAGGGAGTTGAAAGTCTGTGTTGCCCAGTGACATACCCAAAACATCACTGCTCTAGAGGAGATCTGCAAGGAGGAATGGGCCAACATACCAGCACCAGTGTGTGCCAACCTTGTGAAGAGTTAGAGAAAACGTTTTACGTTTGTCATTGCCAACAAAGGAGATAGAACAAAGGATTGAAATGAACTTTTGTTATTGACCTAATACTTATTTTCCACCAATATTTAAAAAAAAAAAAATTCTTTCCAGATCAGACAATGTGATTTTTAGGATTTGTTTTCTCATTTTGTCTCTCATAGTTGAGGTCACCTATGATGTCAATTACAGGCCGACCTCATCCTTTAAGTGGGAGAACGCGCACAATTGGTGACTGACTAAACACTTTTTTCCCTAACATATTGTGATGATATAGATGTTTCAACTCACACACAAATTTAGGGAGTACTACAGCCTTAACCACTTAAGCCACACACACACCCTACCCAACTGATTCCTATACAGACTATAATGTCCATACTTGCATAACTACAAGCTACAGCTCGGACCTTACTCTCTAAAAGGCCATCAAGGTGTTTCTCATTCTCCCTAAGGAACCAAAGGGGAGATCATCACAAACAACTAACCAAGATATGGAAAGTTTGCAGGGGTAGACAAAAACCCAAAGTGAGCAAATATATAGCATGTATACAAATGGAAAATGTGAAGTAATAAAAGCTTAACAACAGAGAACAGATGAAAGGTGTAGGGAAGACATTTGAGTGACAAAGAGTAAACATAACATTGGTCTCTGGCTAAAAGGCAAAATTCCTTAGCAGCAGGGCTACTCTTTAGCAGAAATGCACATAGAAATATAGCCGGTGAAGAAAGCTGGTGAAAGGAGAGTTTAATAAATAGGCGCACCAGGGATGTGATAGGACAGAGGTATAAAAAGCAAGCGAGAACACGTTACTAACTGCAAACCAAGTGAAGAAGCAAAGAAGCCTCATCCATTTCGACAGAGACTGGCAAGGCTGTGGTGACCCTGGAGCAAGAGGCCACCGGATTGAGTCCTGAGATCAAGGCATGATATGTGCATTTTGAATTTACTGCCAACGGAGTCTACTCTTCTCTTCATATAGAAAAAACATGAACACTCAGTGAAGCTCTATGTGCTTGTATTTGGGGGAGTCAGGAGAGATAGCTGTTAGTTAAATTGGCTCCCAGGTTAGATTTCATAGAAGTCTCCAAATACCAACTATTGACTCCTTAAAGATGACATTCCCGAAGCTTTTTGTAATGTCATAAATGTAAAATCAAAAAACACGTTTTGAGAAGAACAGAGCAGGAAAGGCAATTAGTCTAGGGTCACATCTGCAGTTGGGCTTGCAGATCCTGATCCACAACCATAGGCTGCAATAGAAAAACCGGATTGCACTAAAATCAATCTGGTTACCGGATCCGGTTTTGGAGCCTGCGGGAAAAATCATGCAGGTTTTGTTTATCGTGCCGGTACCAAAAACGGATCCATTTGTTTTTAACATGGGCGCCTATGGGAATCGGATCCGGTACCGCTAGTTACTGCAAGATCCGGTTCCGGATGCGGTTTTGAAGATTGTAAAATCGTCATTCCAAAACCGGATGCATTAATGCATCCAGATCCGGAATGAGGATTACATTTTTAAAGATTATAAGAAGTATGAAGGCATAGTCCAATAATAGATCCGGTAATGGATGTGGTTACCCATTGTGCCTTCTAAGTGTGACCCTAGCCTTATCCAATGTGGCAAACAAAATATCTTCACCAAAGAGCAGATCCTTGTTTCTCAAACATGTGTGAATGTTTCTATAGTGATCTACCACAGCCCGATCACCGACCACCTATCATACTCTTGGCTTGACCCTTTAAAATGCAACAGAACATTGATCGAGCTATGGGAAGGCAAGAAGGAAACAAGAGGAAGGGCACAAGTAGATGCAGTGACAGGACCGATTAGCTTCAGTTCCTCTCTGTCAGCCATGTCAAGTGATTATTTGCATTTTGTATCCAATTTACAGAAAATTGTGAAGAAAATTTATAGCAACTCCCAAGGGGAAGATAACTTCACAAAGCACAATGTACGATGCCTCCTCCAACTACAAAGACTTCCATAGTCATTGAGATGTCATGACACCGCTGCAGAAGGTGGACGATACAGCTAGTTAGTCTAATGTAAATTCAATCTTTAATTAAGTCTTCCAGTTATAAAGTAATGTAGATCAATAGTCCGATGCTTCAAGGCATTTGCCGGTCTAGTCTTTGAGTTTTGTTGGCTTTTAATGTAGAAGTATGTGACGCGAGATACCGCACATCGTAATGGCCGATTCCTCCTGTTGTCAAGAACTTCTAGATTTCCTTCTTTGATTTATGATCAGAAGACAACATAAAAAAACATGATAAAATGATTACGTGGTAGATGGCTTCAGAATGACGCGAAGGTCATAAATGTCCTTTAAAGAACATGGAAAAATAACGATGGGATTGTAATTTACACAATGTGCATCTGTAACAGCCAACAATGAAGACAACGCATCACTTTGGGGCCATGTCGTATATATTTGGTTATATTTGTGTTCACACATGGTAAGTTGCTTATAATAAAAAAAAATATATACTCACCATGAAATGGAATGATTTATCTGACTTAGGCTGGGGTCACATTGGGCCAGCCAATTGCGTTCACCGCATCCAGATCCGGATGCGGTAACAGCAATTGGCTTCACACCCATTCTTAAGCAAAAATGTGGTGGAAAAAGCAATCCGGTAAGCGGAATGCTCCGAATGTGTAGTCCTGAGCAATCCGGTTACCGTCTACTTTGTTCATCACTGCTGCCGCAGGGATAAGCAAAGTGTTAACTGTTTAATAAAACATTAAACATTAATATTAGTTGTGGGCAACATGTCTCTAGGGGTGCCCACCCCCCCTAGAGACATGCTGCCCACTCCTGTGGGCATGTCAGGGGTTAATAACCCATTTACAGTAAGCCGGCTATTGTCGGCTTTGTATAATTTTATCAATGAAGCCGCGGCTCCCCTGACAGTTGCGTAGATACTTAACGTAATGTACGTATAGTATCTGCCGCCGTCCAGGGTCCTGAAACCATTAACATTAGGCCTATGGCGGTGCGCTGTCATAGATCTAATGTAAATGCCTACAGGACCCTGGACAGCAGCAGATACTATACGTACATTACGTATAGTATGTGTGCAGCTGATAGGGGAGCCGCGGCTTCATTGATAAGATTGTAGAAAGCCGACAATAGCCGGCTTACTGTAAAAGGGTTATTAACCCCTGACATGGCCACAGGAGTGGGCAGCATGTCTCTAGGGAGGGTGGGCACCCTCTACAGACAAGTTGCCCACAATTAATATTATCATTTAATGTTTTATTAAACAGTTAACACTTTGTTCATCCCTGCGGCAGCAGAGATGAACAAAGTAGACGGTAACTGTATTGCTCAGGATGACATATCCTGCACAATGCAGTTACCGCATTGCGGGTCACAGAACTGCTCCAAAAACTGCAGCCTGCATGGTTTTTCGCACAGGCTGCAGATCCAGAGTCGGTAACCGGATTGTATGTAGTGCAATCCGGTTACCATAATGGGCTCCTATGGGGAGCAGTTCCTGATCCGGTTTTGAGCTTTTTGAAAGCTCAAAACCGGATCAGGATTTAAAATACATGCCGCATGTGTGACCCTAGCCTTAGATGTAAAGGGAACATGTCACGTGTAGACTTTAGTGGAGTTAATTTCTTTTTGTAATTTTAGGGTTAACTTCTGTGACTTTGCAGTACCAGTTGCTGCTTATATAAAATGATGTGGTTGACCACTCCCCCAGCCTTTAAGTAGTCCCAAGACCCATCAGCTGGTGTTGCTGATAGAGTTCATTCACGCTCTGACCTGTGAGCTGTGAGATGCTGTGCACAGTGTCTGCTGGTGTCTTCACAATCTGTCTTTTCATTTCGAGTTGCAGTTTCTATCCCTGCAAAATCTCAGGAAAAGTATGGATGCAAGGAATGTGCGCTGCCGAACAATAACGACAGATCAAAGATTTCTTGTGGAACCTTTATTAGCCTACACGTTTCAAAGCAGTCCAGTTACTTCCTCAGGGCAAAATCCTTCCTATCCCTGGGTAGAGGTGAGAAGGTGTTAGTCTAAATCTGGTCAGGGGCGAGGCAATGGTGGTTGCCCAGACATCCTCACCTTTAGAGGTACTTTTGGGAACAGGGTCAGCTAGGAACCCTCAGTCTAAGGGTCAAACTGGTTCCCACAATCGCCTATTGCCCATCACTGCCATCCTGCTTCCATACCCCTTCGTCTGTTATGGCCACCTGTGACACCAGGCAGCTGATGCATGAAGTGAGAGTCTTGCACCTAACAGCATATATCAGTGTCAGATTCCCATTAAGTCTATCTATCTATCTATCTATCTATCTATCTATCTATCTATCTATCTATCTATCTATCTATCTATATCTATCTATATCTATCTATCTATCTATCTATCTATATCTATCTATCTATATCTATCTATATCTATCTATATCTATCTATCTATATCTATCTATATCTATCTATATCTATCTATCTATCTATCTAGTGATTGGTGAGTAGTACTAAAAGGCTTGAGTGCTTAATATTCGAATCAAGCAGATCAGAAACTGACCCGCCTATTAGATCTGGTGATAGGAGCAGGAAAATTGCTGAAATGGAATGGAAACTGCATGGGAAAGACACTCGCAGACTTCTTCGACTCCAAGGTTGCTGCTGGCAATAAGGTCAACAGATTATTAGCCCCATTTAAGGACTGGCAAAAAAACAGATAAAACCAGAAAAAAAACGGATTTTACAGGAAACAATGTTAGGAAACATTCTGTAGACCATGTTCACATGCAGTGTTTGGCTGCACATTTGCACTCTCTCATTGATTTCAATGTTGAAAAAACTCTGCAAAAAAGCTGCAAAAATGCTGAAAGAATTGACATGCTGTTTCTCTCAAAAAGGCAGCGGTTTTCCATTTCAGTAAGGGTAAAAAAACAATTCTATGCATTAGATGGGAGAACTCTTCTATATTTGCTGCTACTACACAAAAAAAAATCAGCTTTAAAAGTGCCTAAAACGTGTGAATAAAATACTTCAAGAATGCATCATGTAAACATTGTGTTAACAGCCAGTCCATCTCTCAGCATATTTCTCTGTCACCTATGACTACGGTAAATCACACAGTAGAGAGGGAAATAAAGCTACAACTGCCGGTAGTCACCAATAAATGTAGTGTGTGTGTGTGTGTGTGTGTGTGTGTGTGTGTGTGTGAGTCTGTGAGTGTGTGTGAGTGTGTGAGTGTGTGTGTGTGTGTGTGAGTCTGTGAGTGTGTGTGTGTGTGTGAGTGTGTGAGAGAGTGTGTGTGTGTCTGTGAGTCTGTGTGTATGTGTGTGAGTCTGTGAGTGTGTGTGTGTCTGTGAGTCGGTGTGTGTGTGAGTCTGTGAGTGTGTGTGTGTCTGTGAGTCTGTGTGTGTGTGTGTGTGAGTCTGTGTGTGTGTGTGTGTGTAATTTATGAAGGATGGACTCTGAAAGTCTCTAAGTGTGTGTGTGTCTGTGTGTGTGTGTCTTTGAGTCTGTGTCTGTGTGTGAGTCTGTGATGTGTGTGTGTGTGTCTGTGAGTCAGTGTGTGTGTGAGTCTGTGAGTGTGTGTGTGCGTCTGTGAGTCGGTGTGTGTGTGAGTCTGTGAGTGTGTGTGTGAGTCTGTGTGTGTGTGAGTCTGTGTGTGTGTGAGTCTGTGTGTGTGTGAGTCTGTGTGTGTGTGAGTCTGTGTGTGTGTGTGTAATTTATGAAGGATGGACTCTGAAAGTCACAAAGTGTATGCGGACAATGCAAGAACTGCAGCAAATTAGAAAGAAGAGGGACTCGAACAATCCCTGTACTAGACATATAGGAGGGCCTCATACGCATTCTGCTGAAGTTGTTAGGTAGTGGGACTGGGACTGGGAGTGGGTAGACCCTTAGAACCTATCCACTAAGTGCAAGGGCTGACAAAACTTAGAAGGTGGGACTGCAATACACCCTTGAATACATGTTGAGGAGGGCCTCACAAAATATTTTTTCCCATTTTTAAAAAGTGGGACTCCAAAATTAGTAAAGCCTTTGCAGCCTATGCAAGGGCTGATAACATTAACAGGAGGAACTCCGATACAGCCTGGAAGGCAGGTAGAGTACAGCCTCAGATTGTTTTCCCCTGTTAATAATAGTGGGACTCGAGCAGCAGCAAGGACCTAAGGTTAAAATTCTGACCTAATCCAACCTATCACTCATCCAGCAACCAGACTTGCAGTGAATCCAGATAACAATGGTACTAAAAGGGAGTAGAATAGATTTTGCCCTGACAAGAAACTTTTGATTTTAGGCTACAGCAGCAGCAAAGACTAAGATAATATGCCTGTGAAGGTGCCTCGAATCCAATCTTATCCCCTTCACGCAGCTAAGCCTACAGTGTTTCTGGGGTACACTGTACTGAACATCGTGTGATCGGGTCTTGTATAGAGCCCGTATGCAAATACAGTCCGTGGAGCCTCGTTTAGGAGTCTCAAACACGACACTAGCCAGATAGTCCTCCAGGGAAGGACCTAGCCCTGGGGTGGCTCCTTGAGGAGACTGGTCTCTCTGAGATCAGTGATTGTTTTGTTATATAGAACCCATGACATTTATACCGCTAGCTGAATGCTGATTGGCTGAACTGCAAGGTCCTTTTCCCCATCTTCTCCCGGTGGTCTCGGAGGTCCTGTAACAGCCAGAGGTCTTCGGTACCGGTCCCGGTCCAGGAGTACAGGAGGTGAGTATTAATGTATATTGATTTTAACCCCTTACACTAACTTTTAGGGTACTTTTGTAGTGTATCTGTATAGATACACTGCAAAAGTACAGGGACTCGCTACCCCCGAGTAATTCCTAAGGAAACTCGGCGAGTAGCGAGTCCCCCGAGTCCGCTACTATTCGGGCGAGTCCCGAATAGTAGCGAGGAATTCGCCCATCCCTAATATATATGCTGTGTATATATATTCTGATTAGTACTATTTTATGTTTTATTTTAATTTCAAATACATTCTATGGTTTTATACGATACTAGATGTGGACCCAATGCTATGACATAGGGAGGGCAGTGACATGTGATGGGGGCAGGCTCTATGGCGCTGGGGGTGGCAGCCATTTCCCCCATGTCACTTCACCCCTTCTCCCACCGTTGTCTCTCCCAATGTGAAATGTTCCCGGGGGGAATGGGGTTAAAGCGACCCTGTCACCCCCCCCCCCCCCCAGGCATCTAAAGATAAAATAGCTATCTTCTGCAGCACTAAGGCTGTATTCTGAGAAGGTGGCTATAGTATTTATGCTCCCTTAATTCACTGCAATAAACACTTTTATAAAATCTGTTCCAAACCTGACCCAAGACAGGGAGGCGGGCTTTTCAAGCATCTAGCTCCAGCCTCTCTGGTGTCAGTCATCCCTTCCTGCTCTCCGTGTGCCGCCTCCTCTTCCTTGCCTCCTATGCAGGAAGTTCACGGCAGCGCGCACGTGTATACAGCGTGTGTGTATGCACAGGTGTGTGTGATTGCATGTGTATGAGCAAGCTTGCGTGTGTGTGTATGTGCATGCTTGTGTGTATGTGCATGTGTGTATGTGTGTGTGTGTGTGTGGGGACAATATACTGTGTGTGCATGCGCATATGCATGTTTGTGTGTATGTGTGTGTATCTGCGTGTGTGTGCATGGGGTGTGTGTTTGTGTGTATGTGCGTGCATGTGTATATGTGCTTATGTGTATGTATGTGCTTGCATGTGTGTTTATATACGGAGACATTATACTGTGTATGCATGTTTGTGTATGTGTGTGTATGCATGTACACGTATGTGTGTATTTGCATGTATCTGTGTGTATATATGCATGGGCGTGTGTGTGCATGCATGTGTATGTGTGTTCTTGCATGTGTGTATGTGCATGCTTGCGTGTATGTGCATGCGTGTATGTGTGTGTATGTGGGGACATTATACTGTGTGTGTATGCATGTATACACGTGTGTATGTATGTTTGTGTGTGTGCGTGTATGTATGTGTGTATCTTCATGTCTATGCATGGGCATGTGTATATGTGTACGTGTGTATATGCATATGTGTATGCTTGCGTGTATGTGCATGCTTGCATGTATGTGTGTGTGTGGAAATTATACTGTGTATGCGTGTGTGTGTGTGTATGTGTGTTTGAGTATGTTTGTGCTTGCATGTGTGTATATGCATGCATGTGTATATGTGTGTGGAGACATTATACTGTGTGGGTATGTGCATGCATATGCATGTTTGTATGTATGTGCGTGTATGTGTGTATCTGCATGTGCATATCGGCGTGTGTATGTGAATGTGTGTGGATGTGTATGTGCATGCATGCATGTATGTGAATGTATGTGCATGCTTGCATGTATGTGTATGTGTGTGGTGACATTATAGTGTGTATATGTATGTGTCTGTGTGGCGTCACAGGGAGGTATTGCACCCTAATTAAAGGTGTGGTGCCTCCATAACCGTGGACGTGGGGAATCTTCAGAGTCTGCACACCAACACCCAAAACAGGCCACTTTAATACACGGGATTGATATTCAGTAGGTCCCAGGGGGTGGAGCCTAGAGAGCGGTAAATGGGGAGTGACAGCACAGTCAGACAGTTGGTGTGAGTAGAGCAAGGAAGGAGGACGCAGGGGACCCTGCAGCTGCATCAGGAGGGCACCTCTTTGAAGAGCAGCAACCTAAACTCTGGTTTGGGGTTTACCCAGGACTGGTTGGAGCCAGCTGGGAACCCAGGTCGACACCGGCATACTGGAGCCGAGGTAGCTAGTTGCAAGGTTCAGCACTAACTACAGACCGGCAACCTGAGGGCCCGACACACACAGGGAGCTGAGGCACCCCTAAAGCAGCCCAACATCAGTCCCGCAGCTGGGTTCGCGACGATCACAAGTGAAAGACTTTTAGGTAACAGACCTCGAGGACTAGAGACTTGGCTCAAGAGGGGTAAGAGAGAGAGAGTTACAAGACCACGAGCGCCATATTGAGGGCACCACTGTCAGACCCTGAGGAAACCTTCACGACCCAAGGTTACAATACCCCTCAACCCAGTATGTACTGCGTATCTGTTTAAATTTGGTGCAAGTAAAGAACCTTTTGAGCTGAAATGGTGTTTGTTCTCCTTTTATTCGGCGCCCAGAGGGCTAGAGTATCATCACCAAAGGTGAGGACTACTACCCCCATCATCCACCCCACTGACCTGAGGTAAAGCTCCACCTGTGGGGAGCTGTACTACGAAAGCTGCATTCCCGTCACCTCAGCGGCCGGCCGCAGCGCCGGTGACCCTATTACAAGGTACCACATGGGGAGTCACAATACCATATCCCCCATCATCATCATCACCCCCACCTGCACCACTGAGGGTCCAGGGCACGGAACTGGGAACCGACCAGCTGTGATCCCCACCGAAGTATCCACCAGTCCCGGTATCCCAGTACCCCCTACCCTGTCGACCGACTCATCTGTGTATGTGCGTGCGTATGTGTGTTTGTGTGTATGCGCATGTGTATGTGTGTTTGTGTGTATGCGCATATGTATGTGTGTGTGAGGACATTATACTGTGTGTATGCATGTCTATATGTGTACATGAATGTGTGTGTATATGTCTGAGTACATGCCTGTGTGTACATGTATATGTGTATGATGCAATAGAGAAGAAAATACTGGGCACCTACCGGATTCAGGCTTAGGTGTCTTCCTTGGCTTTGAGGAAAGCAATCCTGAGTCTGGGTGCCTCTCGGAGCACGGTGTTGCACGCCATTATGGAAGAAATACGGTTCCTCAAAACTGGACCCGTTGAAGCGGCACTGCTCCGGGAAACGGCAGCAGTCGTCCTTGCTCCCCACTCCCTCTCCCCGCTTGATTATGTCTTGTGAATAACTGGACAAATAAAAGGATCTCAGAAATTCGGTGAGTGCCACCTGGCTATTTCTTTCTCGAATATGTGTATATGTATATATATTGTGTACATGCATGTCTGTGTATATATGTGGTGTGTGTGTGTCCCCTCCCCCAACATCACCACAGCATTGCCTGCACCCACCTTCGTGAAGCCACAGCTGCCAGGAAAGAATGCAGCTTGTGGCCTATGATGAATGAAATCGGGTTAGGCTCCCGCACCCCATCTCTACCACATGCCGCAAGCAGCGGTCTTTCCTGGAGGCTGTTGCTTTACGGAGGTGGGTGCAAACCACGCTGTGGCGATGTTGGGTGAGGCAGAATCTGGGGGTGTCCCGCCAGTGGTCCTGGCAGTGGCAGTGGGATCCTGGCGGGAGTTTCCCGGTGGCAGCAGTGGCAGCGGTGATGATCCGGTGGCAGCAGCGGTTGGTGGTTCCTGGTGGGGGGTTCCAGTGGCAGTGGTGGTAGGGGGTCCTGCACAAGGGGCTGGTACCACCAGTGGATGCCATATTGGAACATCCATCACTTGGATGCTCCAATATGACGATCGGTATACTTTTGGTTGGCGCGGTGAATTATGGGATTCCACGACATTCAGACAGAAGTGGATGACAGACAATTTAAGGTAAGTATATTAGGTTTTTTGATCTTGATAATTATTATAACTGTTATGGTACCTTTACACGCCGCTACAGAAGGTTAGAAACAACCGGGTGTCGGAGACAAATGTATCTTGCACTGTCAAAACAACCCGAGGTAGCGATGTCTAAAGTAGCTTGTTGCCACCCGTCACTGTCGACACCTGTTTCAGAGCAGTGCTCAAAAACAGGTTGGTTTCAACCCGATGCTAGCGGCGTCTAAATGAGGTACAGGAAGGTTTTTTCGTCACCTATTTAACTCCCTCGGGCGTGACACAGCCTTCGGGAAACTGCCCCCCTTCAGCGATCATTGGTGGAAGCTCCTGCGTTACGATTGGTTGTCTCTGCATAGGGCGGCATATTTAAGGAGATGACCAGTCACACTACACAATTGCAATAGCATCATGTATTTTGCAGCCTTCCTGCGCTGCCTGGCCAATCATGATACTATTGCATTGTCCAATCATCGTACGAGCGTCTCGTAATCCACAATTCTGGCACGCCTATGTGTTGTCCCTGCTGCTCCAGGTCCGCCCATATTACCTTCTGTAGCGGCGTGTAAATGAGGGACGGTGCTCTACAGAAGGTAACTTGTGGCACCCGGCGGTGCCTCCAGGGATAGATTAAACCTTCTGTAGAGCACCTTGTAGCGCCGTGTAAAGGCGGTATCGGGTACTGTTTGCAACCGTTGGAACATGCTCGTGCACGTGTTTCCAACCTTCTGTAGCGGCATGTAAAGGTACCATTAGGTGTGATTTTTGATTGTTTATTATGCCTCTAAAGGTATCGTCACAGCTTTCAACATCGTTACCGACGTCGTTCAAAAGTGATGTCAGGAACAATGTTGAAACAACATCGTTGCGTGTAAACGCACAATTCAACAACGATAGTTGTTCAAGTCGGAGTTGACAGGTTTTCCTGCATGCCGGAAAACCTGTCAACTTCAACTTAAACTACCTGCGTCATCGTTAAGTGTGACACCGCAATAGCGATGTCACGGACGATCCCGCTTTTTCGCTGCATTGCAAGAGATCGCTTGCTGGGTTGATCCCATCCCAGCGAGCGATCGCGCCTCCAACATCGCAGCTCCGTCACCGGCAACATCTTGCCGTGTGACAACTAGGCTGCAATGTTGGAAGCAAGCGCGCACCCGCGGCATCGCATCCGACATCGCAGCCGATGGTGGAAGGTGTGATGGGCCTTTAGAGACACTTTGTTTGTACATGGACTTACCAGCCCTTTCGTGGGCTTTTTTTGAATTTCTAACCATGAGTCTTTCTGAAACACACTATATATTGCGGTGTTGCATCTATGACATGTCACATTGGCTTGCCCTGTATGTAACAATTTTATCATATTGGATATATTTGGTACCTGAATAAATTATAATAGAAGTGTATTAAAAATAAATTTATTTTTCACACTTGTCTTTTGTGAAAAACGCATGGAAAAACGCATCCATAGATGCCAATGCAAAAAGCACATGTCCCAATGCCAAAAACGCATGTCTAAAGTGCCATGAGTTTTTTTGGATGCGCTTTTGACTCAGCACCAAAAAATGTATCATGATGCATTTTTTTGGTGCTTTTTCAAAAACGCATGCGTTTTTGTAACATGGGGCCCTATGGGAACTGCATGCAAAAATGCATGGCACTAAATGTACCAATTTTACATGCGTTTGCATGAGTTTTAGGCTGCTCACACTAACAGCAAATCAGCAAAGCAGCTGCTAAAAGCAACTTAAAAAAACGCATGCAAGCATGACCCTAGCCTAACTGATGATCGATTATGATTGAAGCACGTTTTTCGGCTTCCATAGGTGCTTAAGGATCACAGTTGAATTGCTATGAGAGCAGGGGGTCTGCTGAAGCCCTCTGTTATTGTCATAGCACCACCCTTTCTAATTTGCCTGTGGCTGAAAATCAAAGGAGACTGGGATTTCTGCAATATACAGTAAGTAGCTGTAGAGCCCGGCATTGCCCAGACATAGTAACTAACTCTGTGGGTGTGCAGGGGGTGGGGGAGTTTGGCTGCGAGGGGGTTTTGTTTTTGGGGGGTGCAGGTTTAGTGGGAGCGGGGGATGTTTCTTTTTCGGCGATGCACATTTGTTAGGCAGGATTTTTGGGGGTGGGTTTGGGGTGCAGTTTTTTGGGGGATGTGGGTTTGGGGGGGCAAGGGTGTGGTGGCTACTGGTTTGGGTTGGAGGACATTTTTTGTGGGATGGTGGGATGTGGGTTTAGAGGATGTGTTTTTTTAGGGGGTCAGGAGTGTATGCATTTAGGGGTGCTTTTTTGGGGAGTGCAGGTTTGTAGGAGAGCTGGGTGGTATTTTTTGGGTGAGGGCAGGGATGTAAGGAGGGGCTGGCTTTTTGAGGAGGGTAAGATATGTGGGTTTGGGGTGTGTGGGGTGTGTACGTTTGGGGGTCAGGGAGGTTTTTGAATTAGGGGTAGTTTTTTTTTTTAGGTGTGGGTTTCTGGGGAGGGTGGGGGTGTGGGTTTTTTCATAATCAAAGGATTTTGTTTCAGAAACAGAGCAAAGCTGGGAGAGCCGCCCCTCACCACACCAGGCTCTATATATACAATGCCCATTGACAGAGAGCTGCCCTCGTCCACATCAGGCTCTGTATATTTAATGTCTATAGACAGAGAGCTACCCCTAGGCACATCAGGCTCTGTATGTACAGTGTTGTGCAAATGAATTGGGACAAAGCAGTCTTTACTTGTTTTTCTTGCATTAGTTTTACTATTGCTGATAAGTGTTTATCAGTTCTTGGTCTTGTTTTCCTTTTTCTTCCACATTTCCCTTTTCGTTTTGGAGAAAACGATCCAGTTTCATTGTGTGCAGCGAATTATTCCTGAAACCGTAGATTTTCCAATCCCAACGGTGGAATCGATTTCTCTTACAGTCAGACTTGTATGTTCATTAACAGTAATAATTCTAGACCTCTTCCATGGAGTAACATCCATGTTTACAGGCACGAATCACACAGAGAAAAAGTACACTAAACCACTCCTCACAGAAACAAGCTCTCACCTGAAGCTAAGGGGGCAGCTAGCTGTTATTGTCTGACTAAAACCAGTCAAACCACATTTTGTTACTCAAGGTTGTACACTCACACCTGTTCAAAGCAGTTAAAACTGGTTTGAATCACTGACTGGTAACCCCAACTTGCGATTTTACTTACAAAAATTCTTTGTCCCAATTAATTTGCACAGCACTGTATAGTGTCTATATACAGAGAGCTGCTCACACCAGGCTCTGTATGTACAATGTCTTTAGACAGAGAGCTGCCCCTGCCCACACCAGGCTCTGTATGTACAATGCCTATAGACAGAGACCTGCCCCCGCCCATACCAGGTGCTGAATATACAATACTAGATAGTGGCCCAATTCTAACACATCGGGTATTATAGAATATGTATGTAGTTTATTTATGAAGATTTAAGAATAATGCAATGCTAAGCTGGTTTTAAATACCATGCCAATTCACGACCATACTGCACCTGTCGCTGACTGGTCGCGGACGGCTGGCGTGACCAATTAGCAACGCCGTATTTCCATTACAGACAAATAGACAGAATTAAAAGATTATATAATAGATACCTACAGCAGTGCTAGTGTTCAGTAATGTCGGTGCGGCGGTGTCTGTGTGGCAGTCGCAGTGTCGGTGTTCAGTGGTGTCGGTATACAGCAGTGTTAAAGTTCAGTGGTGTCAGTGTGCGGCTGTGTCGATGTGCGGCGGTGTCGGTATGCGGCGGTGTCAGTGTTCAGTGGTGTCTGTGTGGCGGTGTCGGTGTTAAGTGGTATCGGTGTTCAGTGGTGTCGGTGTTCAGTGGTGTTGGTTTTCAGCGGTGTCTGTGTGTGGAAGTGTCTGTCTGTGGTAGTGAGTGTGTGGGGCAGTGTTGGTATTAAGTGATGTCAGTTGCGCGGTTTGTGTTCAGTGTGTCAGTGTGCGGCGGTGTCTGTGTGTGGTGGTGTTGGTGTGCTGTGGTGTCGGTGTTTAGTGGTGTCGTTGTTCAGCGGTGTCAGTGTTCAGCGGTGTCAGTGTGCAGCGGTGTCGGTGTTCAGCAGTGTCTGTGTGCGGTGGTGACTGTGTGCGGCGGTGTGGATGTGCGGCAGTGTCGGTATTCAGGGGTGTCAGTGAGTGGCAGTGTCTGTGTGTGACAGTGTCAGTTTTTGGCAGTGTCGGTGTTCAGTGGTGTCTGAGTACGGCAGTGTCTGTGTGCAACAGTGTCTGTGTGCGGCGGTGTCGGTGTGCGGCGGTGTCGGTGTGCGGCTTTGTAGATGTTCAGTGGTGTCAGTGTGCAGCAGTGTCAGTGTTGAGTGGTGTGAGTGTGCAGCGGTGTCCGTGTGTGGCGGTGTCTGTGTGCGGCGGTGTCTGTGCGGCGGTATCGGTGTTCAGTGGTGTCAGTGTGCGGCGGTGTCGGTGTTTCGGCGGTGAGTGTGTACGGCGGTGTCTGTGTGCAACAGTTTCGGTATTCAGTGGTGTCAGTGTGCGGCGGTGTCTGTGTGCGACGGTGTTAGTGTGCAGCACTGTTGGTGTTCGGTGGAGTCAGTGTTCAGTGGTGTCTATGTGCGGCAGTGTCTGTGTGCGGCAGTGTCAGTGCGCGCCGGTGTCGGTGTTCAGTGGTGTCTGTGTGCGGCGGTTTCAGTGTGCGGTGGTGTCTGTGTGCGGCGGTGTCTGTGCATGGTGGTGGTGTCTGTGTGTAGCGGTTTCTGTGTGCGGTGGTGTCGGTGTTCAGTGGTGTCAGCGTGCGGCGGTTTTCAGTGTGCGGTGGTGTCTGTGTGCGGCGGTGTCTGTGCATGGTGGTGTCTGTGTGCAGTGGTTTCTGTGTGCGGTGGTGTCGGTGTTCAGTGGTGTCAGTGTGCGGCGGTGTCAGTGCGGTTCACAGGTAAGTGCTAGAGAGGCAGAGATCACAGGGATCTGGTGAGCAGAGATCACATAGATCACAGCAGGGGTCCTTGGAGCAGAGATCACAGCAGAGTTGTGGGTCCTGGTAGCCGATCTGCTTGTTCATGCTCCTCCGGAGATGCTGCACCTTACACCCACTTGCCCTGGAGGGAGATCTGTCAGTACTTGGAGCTTTTTCCAGCTGATCCCAGATGCCCAGGAGTTTGTGTGCTCTCCATCCCAGTGCCGTGGCCCCGGCAGTGGAGCAGGCAGGTTCCCCATCCTCCACTCTGCTCCTCATCTCCTTCCTCAAACTCACAACTCTTCCAATTTGATAGTAAAAAGTATAGAGGGCTGGGTATAGTGAGTGACAGTGGGGACAGCCAATCGCGTGGGGACCCTGGCTGGGAGGCATGGCCACTCATCGACCAATCAGGGCTGGGTATGACAGTGGGGACAGCCAAAGGGATGGGTGCCCTGGCTGAGGGGCGTAGCCGCTCAGCGACCAATCAGCGACACTATAGAGAGACAGACAGACATGATAGGGCAATCCTATAGTAGATGTATTGACAGTGTGCTGCCCTGCACACACCTTAATGTTAAATAGAGATCGGGCATTGACCGTGAGGAGTCAACCACAGCAGGGGCGGGGTGTTGGACTGCCAATCACATGACTTTCCAGTTCTGTAATGATAGTCACAGGGTAATAAACCCTTTAGATTATGTAAACAGTAGCATCCACACAGATAAGAGAGGCAGAGTTGATTTTTGTTTTTCAACCCTTACAGCATGCTGTCTTTAAGAACCTGATGACAGACTCCCGGTAAGCAATAAAATATGTCCTCAAAGATGGAAAACCCTTTTAAATCCCCTTAACCTTTTCTTCTTCTTTCTACATCTCTACATTGAAGAAAACCCACTCTACGCTGCAATATTTTCTGAGTTGAATTTTCTTCTTCTCATCCCTGTATATTAATGCCGTTCCCTTATTATGTGACTAGTGCCGTCCCCTGGGTATCTTCAGATTGTTCTAGGGACCGACTAATTGAAACATGCAGCTGTTGTGACCGCAGATCAGGTGACGAGCCTGTCAGCATGGAGGCCATTTGCATAAAATGAAGGAATAATTGGCCCTTATTAAAGAGAATAGATAGGATTAAAAATATCTAAGATTCTTATTTTTATGCTGAATTGTTATTTTAATATATTTTTTTTTACTTTTTTTTTTTTTTTTTTAAATCCGGATATTTTAACCTTTAATTTGATTCATTTTGCTACTTTACAAATGCATTTATTATGTATATTTTCTCATCCTTGCAATTTTTCAGGAAACCTTAGTATCGCTCCAATCTGCTACAGCCAGGAAATTATGATTTTAGGAATTAACTACTTCACTTGCTGTCAAGTATGAGGTTGTGATCGAATGCCCCTGAAGACAAAATCATATTAACCTCTTCCCCCCGGGTGATTTTTCGTTTCTTTCCTCTCCTTCTTCTAAAAGCCATTACTTTTCTATTTTTCCGCCAATATAGGCATAGTAAAGTTTGTTTATTGCGAAACAGGTTGTACTTTTGAATGACATCATTCTTTTTACCATATAGAGTGCTGGAAACCGGGAAAAAAATCCAAGTGCAGTGAAATTGCAAAAAAAAGTTATTTTTTTTTATTTTATAACTTTTTTAAGTTATTTTATTCACTATTTTCACTATATGGTAAACCTGAGGTGTCGGTATGATGTCTTCGGTCAGTATTATATGGTAACACTGACGTTTCAGTATGATGTCTGGGGTCAGTACTATATGGTAACACTGACGTGTCGTCATGATGTCTCTGGTCAGTACTATATGGTAACACTGATGTGTCAGTATGATGTCTCGGGTCAGTACTATATGGTAACACTGAGGTGTCAGTATGATGTCTCGGGTCAGTACTATATGGTAACACTGACATGTCGGTATGATGCCTCGGGTCAGTACTATATGGTAACACTGGCGTGTCGGTATGATGTCTGGGGTCAGTACTATATAGTAACAATGACGTGTCAGTATGATGCCTCAGGTCAGTACTATATGGTAACACTGATGTGTCGGCATGATGTATCGGGTCAGTACTACATGGTAACACTGATGTGTCAGTATGATGTCTCAGTCAGTACTATATGGTAACACTGATGTGTCGGTATGATGTCTCGGGTCAGTGCTATATGGTAACACTGATGTGTCAGTATGATGTCTCAGGTCAGTACTATATGGTAACACTGATGTGTCGATATGATGCCTCTGGTCAGTACTATATGGTAACACTGACGTGTCAGTATGATGTCTTGGGTCAGTGCTATATGGTAACACTGATGTGTCGGTATGATGTCTCGGGTCAGTACTATATGGTAACACTGACGTGTCGATATGATGCCTCAGGTCAGTACTATATGGTAACACTGACGTGTCGGTATGATGTCTCGGGTCAGTGCTATATGGTAACACTGATGTGTCGGTATGATGTCTCGGGTCAGTGCTATATGGTAAAACTGATGTGTCGGTGTGATGCCTCAGGTCAGTACTATATGGTAACACTGACGTGTCGGTATGATGCCTCAGGTCAGTACTATATGGTAACACTGATGTGTCGGTATGATGTCTCGGGTCAGTACTATATGGTAACACTGACGTGTCGGTATGATGCCTCAGGTTAGTACTATATGGTAACACTGATGTGTCGGTATGATGTCTCGGGTCAGTACTACATGGTAACACTGATGTGTCAGTATGATGCCTCAGGTCAGTACTATATGGTAACACTGACGTGTCGGTATGATGCCTCGGGTCAGTACTATATGCTAACACTGACGTGTCGGTATGATGTCTGGGGTCAGTACTATATGGTAACACTGACGTGTCGGTATGATGCCTCTGGTCAGTACTATATGGTAACACTGATATGTCAGTATGATGCCACGGGTCAGTACTATATGATACCACTGACGTGTCAGTATGATGTCTAGGGTCAGTACTATATGGTAACACTGATGTGTCGGTATGATGCCTCAGGTCAGTACTATATGGTAACACTGGCGTGTCGGTATGATGTCTGGGGTCAGTACTATATGGTAACACTGATGTGTCGGTATGATGTCTGGATTCAGTACTACATGGTAACACTGATGTCAGTATGATGTCTCGGGTCAGTGCTATATGGTAACACTGATGTGTCAGTATGATGTCTCAGGTCAGTACTATATGGTAACACTGATGTGTCGGTATGATGTCTCGGGTCAGTACTACATGGTAACACTGATGTCAGTATGATGTCTCGGGTCAGTGCTATATGGTAACACTGATGTGTCAGTATGATGTCTCAGGTCAGTACTATATGGTAACACTGATGTGTCGATATGATGCCTCTGGTCAGTACTATATGGTAACACTGACGTGTCAGTATGATGTCTTGGGTCAGTGCTATATGGTAACACTGATGTGTCGGTATGATGCCTTGGGTCAGTACTATATGGTAACACTGACGTGTCAGTATGATGTCTCGGGTCAGTACTATATGGTAACACTGACGTGTCGGTAGGATGTCTCGGGTCAGTGCTATATGGTAACACTGATGTGTCGGTATGATGTCTCGGGTCAGTGCTATATGGTAAAACTGATGTGTCGGTGTGATGCCTCAGGTCAGTACTATATGGTAACACTGACGTGTCGGTATGATGCCTCAGGTCAGTACTATATGGTAACACTGATGTGTCGGTATGATGTCTCGGGTCAGTACTATATGGTAACACTGACGAGTCGGTATGATGCCTCAGGTTAGTACTATATGGTAACACTGATGTGTCGGTATGATGTCTCGGGTCAGTACTACATGGTAACACTGATGTGTCAGTATGATGCCTCAGGTCAGTACTATATGGTAACACTGACATGTCGGTATGATGCCTCGGGTCAGTACTATATGCTAACACTGACGTGTCGGTATGATGTCTGGGGTCAGTACTATATGGTAACACTGACGTGTCAGTATGATGCCTCAGGTCAGTACTACATGGTAACACTGACGTGTCGATATGATGCCTCTGGTCAGTACTATATGATAACACTGATATGTCGGTATGATGCTTCTGGTCGGTACTACATGGTAACACTGACGTGTCGGTATGATGTCTCGGGTCAGTACTATATGGTAACACTGACGTGTTATTATTTACTGATCAGATTAAATGATTTTATATTTTGATTGATCAGGCATTTCTGAACGCTGCAATATCAAATTTGTAAATTTTTTAGTAGATTTATCTCCAATGGGGGCAAAAGTGAGGTAATTTGAACTTTTATTTTTATTTATTTTTTCTATATATTTTTTTATTTTTTTAATATTTTACATACCTCCTTGGGGCACCTCAACAGTGCCCAGTCCAATCGCTGGTGCAGTACAGAGCCATGATGATACACTGCAGAAATGATCATCTCCGGTGAATGCCGGCGCTCAGGGGGCATCCACAAGACGTGAGTCATGACAGTGACAGGGGTTCTTATCTGACGCATCGCTGTCATGGCAACACATCGGCACCCCATGATCACGTCACAGGGTCGCCGCTGCTGGCGAGGAATAACGCGAAGCCCACTACTGTGTGCTAGATCTCACTGTCAGAGTTTGACAGCTCAAGCTAGCGGAGTAACAGGAGCAGGCGGATCTCTGACAATATAGGCCAGTTGAAGAGATCAGCGTGTGAGCTTGCAGCAAAGTCAGGGACTCAGCCACTCATGTACCTATACATCATTGTTTATGAAGTGGTTGATGTATATAATATGTATAGTGTGATAGGAATGTTGAGTAGGAATCCATGGATAGAGTAGAACTTTTATGTAGGATGTTGTAATAATACTTCCCCTTTGCAAGTTGACTACAGGGCAAGAAAGTAGTTAAGATGTGGGATTATCCCGCAAGCAGAGGAGCTAGTGACTTGGGAACAGGACTGACCCCATCTTAAGTTCAGTTAAGGTTTCACTATAGTTGAGTTTGGAAGTGCAGGATGAGTGCAGGATGAGTTATACCCAAAAGGCTGCAGGTCTCCTTAGCTCCACAATAGCAGAATGGCTGTGTGGTAGTGTGAAGTCATCCTGACTACCGGAACATCATATAGCGACCTAAGGGCTAGAAACAGATCAATGGCCCCAATTCTAGAGACTGAGCTAGTGAACATATTGAAAGTCAGACCTCTGACCCTTCCTAGCAGGGGCAAGAACCAAGTCCAATGCGGTAGGGATCCACCTTTGCGTATGGAACTTTGGCTCAGACTGCGAGTAGGGAGCTCTTCACTGGGACTATGGCGATGCAGTTACCCTCTTCTTGTTTTAATTGGAAAGGGCGTCCAGAGGAAATGCCTGAGAAACTAGGACTTGGTCGATCTGAAGGTCTGGGTCGATCCTCTCGATTGTGTAAGTGCCCCTTGAAAAACCTCGAGAGGTAGTCCTATGGGTAGGGAACAAGAATTCATTGCCTTTCTACTGTGTATTTGAAGTTGCATGATAAAGAAAATGTGCTTAAGATTTATGCCTGATACATCACGCTTAAAGTTGAGTATGTTGAACTAAGATAAATATTGAGAAAGAATAGTTTGCCTCATTGTGTATCTTCAATGGTGGAAGGACTTGGCTTGCACAAGACATTGTCGATATGCAGCTGCTCCAAAACTATGACCTGCATCACTCAAGCCCTCAAACCTAACCAGGTCTACCACACCACCATACATAATATCCTCCACCCTGTGGGGAAGGATGGGGCGCCCGAGGACCGAGTGTAAACCATGGCTACCCACACACTTTTTTATACATTAGAAGTGAATAACATTTACAAGAAGAAATACAATTTCCTAAAATAGTGATGGCAACATACACTCCCTGACAAAAGTTATGTCGCTTATCCATGTTATGTAAATAAAAGCTTATAACCTGACGTTACATTCATCCATTGGTTGTATAAATTATTCTTTTGAAAGCTGAAACCCTCCGAAATGTGGATTAGGTTAAGAAAATAAATTGTCATCAATGCTGAAATATTGATCATTTAATGAGCACAGAATGGTCAGATTTATGCAAGACAAAAGTTTTGTCGCCCACAGAAAGTAATGTGATATTCAAACAAATAATTAACTTAAAATGCAAATATATGTTGCATAACATTGGTGAATGAAGTTGTGGTGCTATTAGAGTCATATTTAATATTTTGTGTGACTTCCGTGAGCTTGAAGGACTGCATCCATGCCGTTCAACAATGATTCATACAATTTATTAATGAAGTCATCAGGAACAGCAAAGAATGCAGTCTTACATGCCTCCCAGAGTTCATCTAGATTCTTTGGTTTTGAAATCCAAGCTTCTTCTTTCATCCTACCCCAAACATGCTCAATGATGTTCATGTCTGGTGACTGGGCTGGCCAATCCTTGAGCACCTTCATCTTTTTTGCCTGGAGGAATTCTGTTGTAGAGATGGAAGTATGAGATGGAGCACTATTCTGCTGCAGAATTTGATCCTTTTTATGATTTGGAATATAAGAGGTAGTTAATACTTCTTGATATTGTAGGCTATTGATATTGTCTTCCATCTTGCAAATGTTTTGCACACCCCCATACTGAATGTAACCCCAGACCATGATCTTTCCGCCACCAAATGTAACTGTTTTCTGGGTGTATTTTGGATCCATACGGGCTCCAGTAGGTCTCCCTCAGTATTTGCAGTGGCTGTGGTGTAATTCTACTGAAGATGCATCAGAGAAATCCACCTTCTACCACTTTTCCAGCGTTCATCTGTTTAGCAGGCTGTGGGACTTTGCAAATGCCACACGTTTTTACTTGCCTTTTGTTTAGTGCTGGCTTCTGGGCACTGATTCGACCATCGAGGCCATTTCGAGACAGAATCCTAAAAACTGTTCTAGTTGACACAGGGACTTGAGGTGACCAGGCCTGTTGGAGCTCTGATGCAGTGGAAGAGGGACTTGCTTTGGATTTTCTAACCAACTAACGTTCCTTCTGAGCAGGTGTCTTGCAGGGTCTGTCGGACCTGGGCTTGTCAAACACATCTCCAGTCTCTTCAAATCTTTTTTTAATTCTTTGTACTTGACGCTGAGACACATTAAAGGTGCCAGCCACCTCTGCAGTGGATCTGGTCTTAAGCCTCTTGATAATCAAGGCTTTGGTGGCAGGGTGGATTTTTGGCATGTTGTCAGAGCTCAAGTTTCTTTTTAAGTGAAGGTCTGGGGGGGCTGGTTTCTTTTTATACACACCCACTAAATAACCGATCATTTACTGAGCACAGGTGAGGATGTAAACTAGGATTGGGTGCATTATATGACCAGGCGACAAAACTTTTGTCTTGCTAAAATCTGACCTTTCTGTGTTCATGAAATGATCCATATTTCAGCATTGATGACAATTCATTTTCTTAAGCAAAACCACATTTCGGAGGGTTTCAGCTTTCAAAAGAGTAATTTATACGACCAATGGATGGATTTAACGTCAGGTTATAAGCTTTTAGTTACTGTGATGCAGCAGCTCGCTGCATTGCAAATATCTATGCTGGGACTTGTAATTCAGCATATTTTCAGTGATGCATTATGCTGGGACTTCAGGTTCCACAAGTTCAGGTAATGCATTACATGTGCTACATAGCAGGTGATTAAAAAGCCATGGGAGTGTCTCATAAACTGGGTTCTTCCCGTGGGTGTGTCAGATCAAACATAGGCTGACTCCCTCCTGGTCACAGGGGATGTGATGTCAGCTCAGGTCCTGATAACTGGCTGTTTGGGAAGCACATGAGGAGACCAGGCCTGCAGCCTTGGACTGACAAGAGGTCAATGAATGGAATGAATGGAATCTGAAAATGCTCCATTAGGACATTTCCAAAGAAGTGAATCCAAACCTGTACAGGTGTACCTGTGTGTGAGTTAAACTGAAAACTGACGGCATACCGTACAGTATGTTCTTGTATAGTCGAAGGAAGGCTCCTATTTAATTTGCACTGTGTGGTTCATGGAATCTCCAAATAAACCAGGTGCACTTATTTCATAGAAGAGACTGTTGCTGTGTATTGGTTTGTGCTGTCAAGCTAGCCCCTAGGCGAGCGCTACCTCACATTACATAACATGGATAAGCGACATAACTTCTGTCAGGGAGTGTATCCATAAAAACTGAATCATACGTGGTCCCATAGAATTGAATCAGCGAGTCTTGTCCAAGATATAGAAGGGACTAGTGCATGCTGTGATATTTTTCTCGCAGACATTTGGTTTAAGCAGCCAGATTAAATAACATTATGAAGAAAGAGAATGTCAGCTCACCATATTTGATGCACCTGGATGTGGACACAGTCAACAAACAGAGCTGCCCTGGTGGTCGAAATATATTGCATAGAGGAAAATAATTCTCCAGCATTGGAAACAAGATGGTAGAAGCTAAAACTTAAGGCTTGACCACCGGAATGTGTTGGTTTGAGCAGTCCTCTGTAGGGATGAGCAAGTCTACTCGTTACTATTTGTTAGTCGCCGAATAGTAGTTACTCTGCGAGTTTCCTAGCGATTACTCCCACAGTAACGAGTCCAATGTAAATCAAGGGAGATGCAATTCCTCTGCTGCTGGACCCTATAAAGAGGTCTGGCAGCAGAGGAAAAACCTGCAATTCCCTAATTCATTGTTTAGAAGCCGGCGGTAAAAAGCCGTAAACTGTAAATTAAAACCGGATTGTCCCGGATTGTCTTGGTCTGGTGCATCCGGGTGAATCCGGTTTTGACCGATTTTTTTCGAATCGTACCCTGAACTGGATTCTCCTGGATTGCCCCGGTCCGGCGCAATCTGGCGCCCCGTAACATGGGACTCTATGGTACTGGATTGCCCCGAACCGGGGCAATCCGGGAGAATCCGGTTTGAATTTACAGCTTACGGCTTTTTACCGCCGGCTTCTAAACTATGAATTAGGGAATTGCAGGTTTTTCCTCTGCTGCCAGACCTCTTCATAGGGTCCAGCAGCAGAGGAATTACTCGCAATACTTGCTTCACCATTGACTTAAATAGGACTCGCTATACTCGTAACAAGTACCGAGTATTGGGACCTACTTGTTACGAGTCTAGAGAGTCCGAATATTTCAGTACTCGCTCATCCCTAGTCCTCTGTGGTGTACAAGCTATTATGCTTTTTTATTGAAGAAATAAATAAGCAGTTTTACTTAATCCACCTTGTTTCCAACACTGAAGAATTTTTTTTCCCTCAATATAGTTGAATAATATTGGTCCTAGTAGGAGTTGAAATATAATGTTGAAATTGTTGAAAACAAATATTAGACTTAGCTAGCCTCCCTCACCAGTCCCTGCTGCCTCACCGCCCATCAGTCTTCTACTTGCCTCCCAAGGCATCCCTTCCGCTGTGTGCGCCGGTCTCTGGTTAGTCTCTTCACTCTCTAATGACACTAAAAAACTTGCTAAGATAGTCCTAATATTGTGATGTCCTGACGTACACTGCTAACGCTATCATGTAGATTGAGGCCTAGTCGGGTTGAGCAAAAATTGAGGACGAGACCACTTCTAGAACAGAACACAGGCCATTAAAAACCAGTGGGGGAACACTAGGAAATTGTGACGGCATGAACAGTGAGGGTGAGATTAGCATAACTATCTTTTTTCTCTAACCCTCTTCCTCTTCCAGACTTATCAGCCATTGTGTGGTTTTTAAAATACAAATCCCCACCCTCTCTCCCCCGGAAGAGGTTTGCTTATGGTTGACTGTACAGCATGTAGGAGGAGAGCCAAATTAGTCAATCAATGTCTTCAAATGGGGTTTGGGTTAATGTTTAGGACCCAAACATTCCTTAAAATAAACGTTTGGCTGCACCACTAGAACCCGAACTTCTACAGGTCTGCTCATCTCTATATATGACCAATGTATAGTCATTTTCCTGGTGAGTGGACCCGTTGAAGCACACCTGCATGCAAAACAGATGTAGTCCAGCCTGTAGCCCGTATCTGGCACGCGCTTACTTGGCGCTGACATTGCTGGATGCTGCTGTGTATGTTGTTTGTCTTTAAGAGCTGCATTGTTTATAGTTGTCAAGGTCTTTGCCTCCTGTTTTGGTGCTCCAGACCTGCATTCACTATTATATTCAACTGCTGGCTGAGGGTTAATGTGTAACTCACCTGGAATCCCTCCCCCTGGCTTCAGATAGCCTTCCCTCTCCTCTGTTAGGTGCTGCTGGTAGCTATTTGTTCTAGGTCTTGGTGCTGTGTGATGCTTAGCTGCTGGACTAAGTATTTACTTGGGAGAAGCTGTGATCCCTGACCCGTGGGTGGAGGTAGGGGCCCTCAGCCTAGGGCTAATCAGGAGTGTTAGGGTACAGTGTGGCAGCTTGGAACTTCTCACCATCAGAGGTACCTCCGAGATCAGGTCGAGCCAGGGACCCCAGCATCAGGGTCAGATTAGGCCCTTCTGACCGCTCTTGCCCATTTCACCTACCTGTTACCTGATTCCCTTACCTTCCAAGCGTGACAGTATCCTTCCACATGCCTGCCTGATCCTTGCTTGAAATAAATATTGATAGAGCCTACCTCCCGGTGAGTGCGGCTTTCTTTTTCCCTTGTGAAGTCGTTTTTTATGGCAGAATAGAAGATTGCTTTAAGCCATTTCCCCAAATGCTCAGGACTGCCAACAAACATCAATTTTTGGGCTTCTTTCTGCTAAGTTCCAAAAATGAAGCAGGCTCTCCAGCAAACTGATCGTGATACAGGTATTGGATACCCCAGGGGGAAAGAGAGGAAATCCCATGTGTTTCGACTTTAGCCTGGGATTTCCTCCCCTTTCCACTGAGGTATCCAATACCTGTATCACAATGTTTTAATTGGTGAAATAAAGAATACTGGTTTTATACTTACCTGCCTTGCCTGAGTTCGCTTGAGACGTTGCTTCATATTGGACCTCTACCCGCCAGGACCAGGGCAGCTCCATGCGATGGTGAAAGTCAATACATAACTAATACGGTATATCTATGTTGCATATTTCAAGTGCTGGATGGAGAAGGCTTACCATTGACTTTCCTATCATGTAGCTCTTCATTTGCTTTAGCACTCAGTGTCACAGGGGGATTAAGCTTGTTAAACCTCTCACATGTCCATAATCCCTTTATGTATGAGCATTATATAAACAATAATGCACCTTGAGGCGGTGTAGCTGCTGCATCTTATCCTCTCCGTAGAGTTACCGGAGGATGCACCGAAACATGATGTAATGAAATGATTTCTATACACAAACTCTCATTGTCTACAAAGCCTCTCAGTAAGGATTAGGATGGTATTTATAGAATATGAAGCTCAGACGGCATATCTGCCGGATTCACATGCTCCATACCAATTAACAAAACAAAAGTAAGTGACCTGCTAAAACAATATGACACTTATAGGTGTTTTCTCATAGTATTAAGTGGATAAAATTGAATAGCGCTTGTAAAGAGAAAGAAAAAACAAGCAAGTTTACAACTTCTTAATAAAACTTCTCCATTCTCAAGGAATGGAGACATTTATCATTTTCTAATTTGTAATTAATTGCAAAGTGGTTACCAGCTACCTCTATAGCTAATTGTCATTGGTCGGTCTATACGGCAAGCTGACTTGATTGTATCTGGCCAGCCTCAGTGTCTCTGCACCAGGGACATAATGATCATGGTTGCAGAGTATGTGACTTTCACCTGGCCCACGTAAGATGTGGAACAGCCAACTAGAGATGAGCGGTGTTCGAATCGAATTGTTCGCCAATCTCAAATCCGAGCTGTTTTTGGCGATGTTCGAGTCTTCGTCGAATTAGAACAATTTGCTTGAAATTCGTCAGTTTGAGGTCATGTTTCGATTTAAGTTCGATTTCAGTTCCGCCATGTATATACATACATGGCGGAACTGAAATGAAGTAAAATGAAGGGTTAAAAATAGAAAAAATCAATACTCACATCTTTAATCCATCCACGACGCTCCAGCACTGTCTACCTGTCGGAGATGTGATCCGGCAGCGTTTCCCGGTGAAATGACGAGTTCTCGTGATAACTCGTTTTGTGACCGGAAACCGCTGCCAAGATTATGACGTCACCGCAGGTCCTACAGGCCCTCACTAGCAGTGAATAGTAGTGAGATCTGTAGGACCTACGGTGATGTCATAATCCCGGCAGAAGTTTCTGGTACATGACGAGTTATCGCGATAACTCGTTATGTCACCAGCAGGTCCTCACTACTATTCACTACTAGTGAGGACCTATAGGATCTGCGGTGACATCATAATCTCGGCAGCGGTTTCCGGTCACATGACGAGTTATCGCGAGAACTCATCATTTCACCGAAAAACGCTGCCGGATCACATCTCGACATGTAGATAGTGCTGAAGCGTCACTGGATGGATTAGAGAGGAGAGTATCGATTTTTTTTTTATTTTTAACCCTCGATTTTACTTCATTTCAGTTCCGCAATGTATGTATATACATTGCGGAACTGAAATTGACCACCACCCTAGTGTTTTAGCGTGTTCGAGGGTGTTCGACGAACATTCGATGAACACACCTCCCATTCGATGAATCGAATCGAACTAGAACACTAGGGTGGTGGCTCATCACTACAGCCAACATCAATTTAACATAGATGTGCATCCTTGGATGCACATTCAACAAAAGTGTATTGCAGCACAGAGACCCACCAGCTCCCTGCACTGCAATACACACTGCTGGCCAATCACAGGCCAGCAGTAGATGTTGGCTTGCCAGTGATGTAGTTGCTTTTAAGAGATAGAGCAAATATAATCCAGCAGAGGAGCCCTTAGTATATTTACTCTACTTCCAAGCGACTGCAGGAGGGTGTATCTCCCTCATCTCCTTGCGGACCCCTGGAAGATGATTGAACTTGAGACGAAAACTACCATTTGGGTGAGCTGGCTTTATTTTTTCTTTACTGTGTATATCCTTTTCAGACATAAACTCATTCCAAGTAAGGCTGGTTTCACATTACCAGTTTTCGAATTCGGCGGTGATATGGCAAAAAAACTGCATCCCCCCCCCAAACATTCCCCTGCAAATGTATGATCCCGCACCAGTATTATTACTGATCCAGCGGACAGATCCGGCGCAATGCCGGTGCAGTAGCATCCAGTTGTATCAGGTTTTTCATGGATCCAGTGAAAAATGACATGCCTCCTAGTGGGTGTGTCCTATGAAACTGGCTATTTGTCAAAAAACCTGGATCCAGCGTCCGGATTCAGCGGGATCCAGCTTCCACCAGATCCGGGATCCTTAGAGCTACATTTTAATGCCAGCAGCATAGCGACGGATCCAGGTGTTCTTGCATTTTTGTTTTCATTAACAAACCGTTGAAACCCGGATCCAGCTGGGACTGTATACTACCGGATGCACCCGCATGTTCCTGCATCCCACCCAGTAAAGGTCAATGGGGGAGAAAATGGATGTGGTTTCATACGGTTTCAGCCGGATTTGCCCAGATTCCAAAAAACGACAGTATGAACCAGCCTTATTCATATCCCCTATTTTTGGCAATCACATCTGGGACATCATTAGTCAGTACTTCAAAAGTAGAGGCCTGCAGTGGATCTTGATGATTTGCTCATATGTGTTCAATGCAGTAGAACTTTTCTCAGATGACCATAAAGTGGGCAATTCTGTAAGTGGTGCTCATACTCCAGGTTGAATAAATCCAGATATTTTGAAAATTCTGTTTCGAATTTTTCATTATTTGCAGTTCATTCAAAAAAAAGTCAAGAAAATCACATTGTATGATTTCTATATAATTCATTTGCATTTTACTGCATGAAATAAGTATTGGATCCCCTACCAACCAGCAGGAATTCTGCTAGCTTCTCTCCTACTCTGAACTCATTAAATGTATTAATTGCTCCTGTTGTAACTCATTACCTGTAAACAGACACTAGTCCACACACTCAATCACACTCAAACCTCTCCACCACGGCCAAGACCAAAGAGATGAGGACACCAGGGACACAATTGCATACTTGCATAAGGGTGGGATGGGCTGCAGGACAATAGGCACAGGATGACGTCAATCTTCCTCGGTCTGGGAATCCATGCAATATTTTGCCTCATTTGGTAAGAATGATTCTGAGAAAGGTCAGGAATAGGCCCAGAACTACACGGGAGGACCTGAGCAATGACCTGAAAAGAGCTGGGACCACAGTCTCAACCGTTAGTAACACGTCATGGATTAAAATCATGCAGAGGATGCAAGGTCCCACTGCTCCCGCCAACACACATCCAGGCCCGCATGAAGTTCACCAATGACCATCTGGATGATCCATGTTGCCACATGAGATCAATATAGACATTTTGGTTTTCAACTCTATCTGCCATGTTTGGAGCAAAAAGGATGAGTACGTCCCCAAGAACACCATCCCAACTGTGAAGCATGAGGGTGGAATCATCAAACTTTCTGGGTGCTTTTCTGCAAAGGGGTGGATGACTGCACCATATTGAATGGAGGGTGAATGGGGTGATGTATTGCAAGATTTTGGCCAACAACCTCCTTCTGTCAGTAAAAGCACTGAAGATGAGTCGTGAATGGCTCTTCCAGCATGAAAAATTACTTGAAACACACAGTCAGGGCAACTAAGTAATAGTTCCTTAGGAAGCATATCAAGGTCCTGGAGTGGCCTAACCAGTCTCCAGATGTAAAACCAACAGAAACATTTTGGAGGGATCTGAAACGCTATATTTCCCAGCAACAGCCCCAAAGCCTGAAAGATCTGGAGAAGATCTGTACGATGGAGTGGGCCAAAATCCCCTGCTGCAGTGTGTGCAAACTTGCTCATGGACTACAGGAAACATCTGACCTCTGTAATTGCAAAGAACGTTTTTCTACTGTATCACATACTTATTTCATGCAATAAAATACCAATTAATCAAAAATCACAAAATGTGATCTTATCTCTCACAGTGGAAATTACCGACTAGAGAAATGACAGACCTCTCCATTCTTTGCAGGTGGGAAAACTTGCAAAATGGGCAGAGTATCAGATCCATATTTGCCCCACTGTATCTCTATTTTACGCTTCTAGATATACAGTATATCCTATGATTGAGGTTCCGAGCTGTATTGACCCTTTCGGAGTACCTTGTATCATTTATAACAAAATGTATATTTTTTAGTTTTTTTTATTCCTTTTTTAGGACATTCGGCTTATCGTGTGTTAACAGATTTGTCCATTGGTTTAATAAGAAAGAAAAATATGTCCTCCCAAGAAAATGCCGCGCATAAGTCAAATGTCAGGCGGGCTTCAAGTACTCAAATGCATCTATTACTGTGCAGCGGAAAGGACATGATGTAATAAACGTGGTACTGAGCGATGTGTTGGTTTTTGGGGAAATTCGGCACATGAAGGCTTAATAACTTAATAACTTTGCTCGGTGTCTTTTGCTGTGGTGCTCCCGTTTAGGAGCTTTTGATGAATGGAGCCTTATGTCTCTCGAGCTGAGTAGATATATTTCATTCAAATTAAATCCCCCTGTGATTTGTTTTCTGTGTAAGGTGTCTAATGATTTATGAAAAGCTTTAAAAAAAAACCCCTACAGTAGCGATCACTTACTGCTCCTTTATACCGGGAGATTTATAGCCCTGGAGAGGAAGATTGCACAAGAGACAGATGTAAAGTTCACATTGACTGTGACATCCATATCAATGAGCCAATAACAGCTGTCATCTTCATCTAGAGAACATACCCCAAGTGAACAGATTACAAACTAACCTTTCCTCTTGGCTCGACATGTCGCGAGATGGGTTGACAAATTGATCACCTAAACATACTTTTATGATACTCTGTTCGGAGATGTTACTGCTACATCTACCTACAAAACTGCCTTGGCGTCCGGATGTCCCCAATAAAACCTGGTTGCCCACCTGAAATACAAAAATTGCAAAGCCTCTATATTGGCACACCCAAGTGATGGTCGTGCCAAGATGGTGGCTGCATGCTGCTGCTGTTCTCTGGGTCCTCCTCCTCCGCCGTAGCTGTTGTTGCTGCACTGCAACAGAGCCCTCCCCCCCATCTTCACGTCATATATATTTTGTCAATCCACATGCATGTGTCATGTTTGGACACCCAGTCCGCTACTGCGCATGATGGGGTGAGCAAATATGGTGGCGTCATGAGTACATATCCGCCAGCCATATTTGTACACCCTGTCATGCACAGTAGCAGATAGGGCGATACATGCACATTGACAAAGCGTGTGACATCATGAGCCCATCCTCATCCTCACCTCACCTGCTCTCCAATTAAAAGATGTGACCACACTCGAGCACCCCCCCAGTGCCAAGGAGCCCATCCTCATCGTGATGTCACCGCCCTCCTGATGCAATAGCATTGGCACCCAACTAGTGTATATATGCTTGGCCACCCGGTGGTTGGGCTGTGAAAGATAAGCTTGGATACATCTCTTTATCTCTCTGGTAAGTTTCCTTCTCTACTGAGCCGCAGCCTAGTCTCTGTCCAAATGCTGATGCATGTTTTATCCTTGTGTTTCTCTTCCTTTGGTTTGCGATTAACAGGCGTTCTCACTTGCTTATTGTCTCTGTCCTATCACATCCCGGTGGGCCTGTTTATACTCTTCTCTGTTACCTATAATTCTGTGCAGATTTCTACTAAGGACATGAAGACCTGCAGCTAGGGGTTTTGAATGTGAGTCAGAGACCAGTGTTGTTTTTACTCTGTGTTGCTCATTTTCCTACACCTTCCTTCTGTTTTCCATTGATTTGAAAAGAGGTTTTGCTTGTTGCATGTATTATTTCTCCCTTGTTCACTTGTACAAGTGCTTTATGTTTCTTCACCTGGGTCCCCTTCTATCTCTGCACGTTTGCCCTTATTTTGGATGTTGTGCATAATAACCTCCCCTCTGGTTCTTCAGGAGGTATGAGGAATAACCTGATGACCTTTTAGGCAGACAGGTCCAAGTGGAGGCATTTTAGTTGTATAGCTAGGGATATTCCAGTCTGTGCAGGAACCATAGGGAGTTGGGAAGCTAGGGACTAGTCTATAGAGGAACCAATAGGATGTGGGTATTGTTGCAGTGTGATTGTTTATTTTTCTCCCTTACCCTTGTTAGTACATATAAATGCTATGGTAAGTTCTTTATATAAAAGTCACTATAATGGGCTATTCACTCAGGTTGCCAGTTTAAAAGTTCATCTGGTTTATTATGCTCCGTTAACCAACTCCAAATGTATACCGTCCTTGGCTTTACAGGCAATACAGAACAACACAGTGTTATAGTCCATTAACTCACAGGTTTGGATACACTTCTCCTGATGTATCCCAGCCCCCACTCACTCTGGGTCCTGTTATCAGTCCACACAGGGCCTCTGAGAGACTGCATCTTACAGCATGGCTGTCTGGCTTCTGCTCACAACCCAGCACCCTGCATGCTCTCTATGACTTAATGCCGGGTTATATGTAGCGATATCGCTAACGATATCGTCGCAATGTGCCACCCCAGGGTTCATGTGCCACAGTAACACCACAAAGGGTTAACTCCCTACACAACCCACAATACTACACTAGTGCCTCCAGGCCAGAAGGGGGAGCTATGGCTGCTTCCCTATATATCCTGGTGTGGAGAGGAAGTGGCAGTTAGTTCAGTGCGGGGCAGCACTGAGGGAAGAAAGGACCTGGGTGTAAAAGAGCTGTGTTAGGCTCACCCCACGGTCCACTGTCCAGTTCCAGGCCGAGCAAGGGTCTGAGGAAAAGGATAAGCAGAGGAACACACCCAGGACATGGAGTTACCCTAAATTCACCCCGGAGGAGCGCAAAGACCGGATACCGGATCCAAAATTGTGCCTGACACAAGCAGCACAGAAAACACCGGATTAGTGAAGATTAGATATCTTCACTGTACCACAGAGAAGCAACACGGCGGGGTCAGAGACACAAAGATAAGACTCAAGTTGCCTAGCAAGTTTGGTACTTGTGAGGGGAGACAGGGCCGGCAGCCTAGCTAAAGCGGCAGCAGGGCGACACACACAGCGAAGGAGTAGGAAGTCAAGGACTCGGTCAGGGTGGGAGCAACCTGGCCCCGGTACAGACTTCGTGGACAAAACTTATTGAATACCATCTACAGTAAAGACTTGGAAAAATTACAAAACCGTGAGTCTGTGTGATCCTTGCGCTCGAGCCCTACTCTCCCTCACAAACTGTTATCATCTCTACCACTACCCCTGCCCTGCACCATCCATAGACTATCATCACTTATGCCCTGGGGACCAGGCTCTGCTCGTGGAGAGCCGTCACATCACAGGCTGCAATCCATCATCCCTGGAGGTTCTGCAGCAGCAGTGGTCACCCTGACCACATACCATTGGTGGCGTCACGACTTTCTCCCCTGTAAATACCCCCAACCTTTACTTGTGGGCTTGGGACACGGTCCGAACCAAGACCGCAGTGATAACCCCACCTGATACCCCGGTCCGGTAACGAGTACCCTGTCCCCCATCCCAGTGGGCTCCACAGCAATGTCACAGGTTTTGTGACGTTGCAGTGACCTCGCAGCGATGTTGCTGCATGTGAAATGCTGCAGCGACCAGTGATCAGTTCGCTGATCACTGCAGAATGTCCAGGACCATTTTTTGGTCTTTGGGCTGCCGCTGTGCAGCAGACATCGGCGTGTGTGTCGCCTTTCTAACCTGATGTGTTCCCTGGTTATCAGGGTGCACATTGGGTTTCTAAGCACAGAGTGCTGGTAACCAAGGTACACATCAGGTTACTAAGCACAGCGCGCTGCGGTTAGTAACCCGATGTGTACCCTGGTTACCAGCATTCTCCCGCTGAATACAGTAGCGGGAACTCGACATCGTGGAAAAGAATAGTTTATATTATTTTCCACGATGTCAAGGTCGTTACACGGGTCGCTGGTGAGATCTGCCTGTCTGGCATCTCAACAGTGATCACATAGCGATGTGCCAGCGATCCCGATCGTTGGTTGGGTCGCTGGAACATCGCTATGTGTAACCCAGCATTAAGTTTATCCCAGTCTGCCACATGTCAAACACAGGCTCCATTAAGTATCCTGAGACATACCCAAAGGCGGAGTTTTCTCAGCACACACAAACCTTAATCTAAATTAGGATCTTTGGAACATCAAGATCCAGCAAAACCTCCATATTTACATTGCAGAGCATAATCACTACTGCAATAAATAGTGTCCACTTAAGATTAAGACAATTCCATACCAAAGTGCATAACATTGTGTTCTTTAGGGTGTAATAATTGCATGATTTTAAAGTAGCTTGGAGTTCCTGTGTCCAAAACTAATATCTGCAATAGGACATTCCAGCTATGACTTGGTAGTTATAGCTCTGGTTACTTCATCTGGGACAGTCGGACCTTTAAAATGTAGATATCAGGATCCAGATGTGACCACCATGACCTGAGCATAAAGTCCCCATCATGGAAGTCAACATTAAAATACGGTAACTCCATCATCCACTTCTGCCGTAATCGTCCTCCTATAATGCCAGGCACCATATTTTAACACCCAAGTGATGGGAGTTCAGATATGGTGCCCACAATAGGTGCCCTCAAAGTCTTGGTGCCGGTCTCCACACGCTCCGCTCCCATCCTCCTCGGTCCCAGTCTCTGCACACTCTGCTTCCCTCCTGCGGCCCTGATTTCTGCACGCTCTGCTCCTCTGACCTTTCTAGGTCACAGACTGCACAAGCTCCATTCCTCTCCCCTCCCCTGGTCCTGGTCTCTATATGTTCTGCTCCCCTTCCCCAGTCCAATGACCACAATGTACCTCAAAACTTACCAAACCTAACACAAAGCCAAGAAAGGTTAAATATACATTTAGCCTGTAATAAAAGGGGAAAAAAAGTGGATTTAGTCCCATTTGCCATAACAGAAATGAAAGCTGCTGATCCTTTTATCTCTTTGACTATGTACATGCATTATTTAAATGATACATTGGAAGTAAAGGAAAAGTTGAAATATTAGCGGCTAATGTCTCCGTATTATATATTAATAATGAGTCGGCTGAATACTGATGTCTGGGAATCGTAGCCTCGATTCTGATGTAAAACTATAATGATATTCCTACTGCCGATGAAACTGAGAGTCTGGGCAGAGATGAGATGAATGTCAGGTGCAATTCTCTATATTCCCCATTGATGAGACACTATGAGCATTGGTTTAAAAACAAGTTTCCTGAGAACTTCCGCGGCTTCCGATGTAAATGCAATAGCATATTTCTTATTTTGTGGGCCAGAACACATTTATCAAACTTCTGTGCATTGAAAAAGTATTTGCACTCCTTGAATCTTTCCATGTTTTTTCACGTTACATTATCATGTTTATGTGCTATACCAACACTAAGTATCAAGTATTTGTGAAGTATAAAGGAAATCATACCTGGTTTTGTAAATTAATAAATAAGAAAATCGATGTGCATAAGTATTCAGTTCCCCTAAATCAGTACTATGTTGGACCACCTTTCACTGCAGATTCTGCGGCAACTCTTTTGGAATATGTCTCACTCTCTACCAGACATGACATCTACGGACTGACATTTTTGCCCCTTCTTCTTTGCAAAATTGCTCCAATCCTTTCACACATTCTCAGTGGGATTTCGATCTGAACTCTGACTGGGGCGTTCACAGACATGTATATGCTATTATATAAATCCTCCATTGTAAATCTCCTCCTGAAAGGTGAACCTCTGCCTGTGTCTCAAGTCTTTTGCAGCCTCTAACATGTTTTCTTCCAGCATTGCCTTGTATTTAGCTCCATTATTGTTCCCATAAACTCTGACCTGCTTCCCTGCCCCTGCTGAAGAAAAGACTCCCCACAGCAGGATGCTCCAGCCAACATGTCTGATAAACTTGATCGTTTTGATGAATCAGGGCCAGAAAATATGTAAGCTATATGGTTACAAACTTTTAATGAAAGGTAATTAAAAATGTATTTTTAGCACAAAGTACATGCATTTAAATGAAAGATATACCCGAAGATATTCAAATCAATTAAAGGGGTTATGTGGCACCCCAGGGGTTAATGTGCCATAGAAACATAAACACGAGTTCACTCCCTACACAACACTGGACACTACACTAGCACCTCTGGGCCAGGAGGGGGAGCTAAAGCAGCTCCCTTATATACTCTGGGTCAAGAGGAAGTAGTTAGTTCAGTACGTAGCAGTACTGTAAAGAATGTAGTTCCTGGGAGAACTGAGAGAGAGACTGTAGTGTAAAGAGGCTGCCTCAGGCTTCTCTACAGTCTGCTCTTTGATTCCAGGCCTAGCCAGGGTCTGAGGGAAGGAGTACAAGAAACAGAGGAACACATCTGGGAGACTGTGTGACTTCACAACTCGCCCCGGAGGAGCGCACAGACCGGATACTGGATCCAAAACTGTGACTGACACACACAGCACAGTAAACAGTGGAGGTTGTAGATCGACACTGTACTTCAGCAAAGCAACACGGCGGGGTCAGCAGCACACGGAAGACTCAAGTTGCCTAGCCAAGGGGGTACCTGTGAGGAGAGACAGTGTCAGCAGCTCAGCTAAAAGCAGCAGCAGGGCACACAGCGCAGCAGTGGGAAGCCAAGGACCCGGACAGGGTGGGAGCAACCCGGCCCCGGTACAGACTCCGTGGACAGTACTTGGTGAACAACAACTACAGTAAAGCTTTGGAAAACTACAAAACCGTGAGTCTGTGTGTTTATTGCACCCTTTGCCCTATATTCAACACCAGAGATCCGCATCTGCAGAGCCGAACACTGCTTTCACCACAAGCTGAGAAACAAGGCTGCAGCAGCAGGAAAGTAAGTGAATTGCACCTATTACTATACCTCATCCAGCACTAAGACAACCAGTGCTGCAACTGCAAAGTAAGTGTCTGTGTCGACTACAACCCCCATTATAATCCTTGCAAACCCTGCTCTCCCTCACAACTCCCTCACAAACTGTTCCTATCATCTCCACTATCATCCCTATCCTGCAGCATCTATAGCATCCACCATAGACTTTAACTATCACTGTCCCGGGGAACCAGGCTCTACCTGCGTAGACCCGTTCCATCTCCAGCTGCTCAACATCATCCCCGGAGGTTCTGCAGCAGCAGTGGTCACATTGACCACAACCCGTGGGTGGCGTCACGACAATCTCCCCTGTAAATATCCCCCCATGTACTTGCGGAACCCGAGACATGGTCTGGACCAAGACCTCCGTGACATCCCCAGCAGTACCCCGGTCCGGTACCGAGCATCCTGTCCCAGTGGGCTCCACAGTTATATGGTCCAAAATGCTAATTCTGCAGTCACTCGATGTGTCTGAAGACTATACAATAAACATGTTAGAGGATTAAGGGCACTAGCAATGTTGCGGGTTTTACTATAAAATCAGGTTACCAGCCGTGGGTTTTCAGTCTGGCATTGCACGATCCGAAAGCCAGTAGAGATATATCCATATTGCTAGACAAAGGATGGCACTCACCAGAAACATCATCAAATGTGCATGAAAATGTATTCCATTTTCCAAAATAAGGGGTTACATGTGGTGCAGGGAGGGGGGGGGGGGGGGTGCAGACTGCACTCCCTCCCTCCCCGTACCGCTTGTAACCCCTTATACTGGAAAATGGAATAAATTTTCATGCACATTTGATGATGTTTCTGGTGAGTGCCATCCTTTTTCTAACAATATGAAGTCTAAACGATCCTCACATTGTGCGCTGCGAGGCTTTGCAGTTTCTAAGCCAGGATTGACCGCAGTATGCATATTTCTGGCAACAGCAAGACTAATCGCTTCGCTCAATACAAGTGAATGGAGCAAGGCCATGCCCAAATGGCCGCACCTTCTAAGTCAAATACGATAGCTACATACACTTGCATTGAGCAAGGCTTCATCCACCAGTCGGCTTCTGGCCGGGAATATGCATAGCACATAACTGCGGTCCGTTCCTGGCTCATAAACCACAAAGCCTCACAGAGCACAGTGCGGCGCTGGTAGCACTGAGAAGACTGCAATCACATAGAGTGACTAGACTTATCATTTTACAGTGTTACACAAGTCTTTTCAGGCTAATTAGAGGCTTTGAAGTGTTGTAATTGATGAAAAAAAAACAGCCAGAGGATAGGTATGCCATGGTCATTTCACAGACAAAACCCAAGAGAAAGGCTGATCATGAGCATGTACCCTATAGTAAGTAAATAAGTAAATAGTAGTACAAGTAAATAACATAGGGGACTTGGTTATCACTATATGATAAAAAAAAGCATAAAAACCATCCCACCATGACATGATGTACCCCAATCGGGACGATCACTCCCTAGTACTATTATTCACTTATATACTCATTAATATTGTAGTTCATGCAAATTTTTGAAAAAATAAAATAGTTGCACCAAAACTGAAAAGATTTGTTTATCTTTCGTCATCACTCGTTTTGCATGTTAATGAGCAATGAGGGTATGCTTGAGCACCAAAAGAACAACATTAAAAGAGGTTATCCACTACTTAACATTGACAACCTGTCCTTAGTAGAGGTCGTCCATGTCTGATTGCCCAGGGTCCAACACCTGGCTCCCTCGCCGATCAGTTGTCGTCGGTGTTAGCGGTGGTAGAAGGCGGCTGGAAATGCTCAGTTCCGGAGCTGATCAACCTTCTGAGTGTTGGTACTTGTCAAATCAACAGGAGGCGGATGTGCAATACCCGGCCCGGGCCACTATCAGAAGACAAATCAGATCCACAACTAAGCCTTTTCGGCCAGCAGCCACCACTACCAGCGCGGGTAACTGCTGATTGGTGGTGGTGTTGGGTGTCGCACCTTGGCCAGTTAGACATTGATGACCTCTCCTAATCAATCCTCATCAACACTTATGCAGTGGACAACCCTTTAAGAGCTTGCATCTCTTGTGGAATTCTTATGTTTGAAAAAGGGTGAAATAAAGTCGAAATGCGTCACCTACAATGTAATATTTGATGGTTTGATAAAATGAATGCTAAAAGTTGCCTCTAATTGGTGAGTGTTAGCCTTGTCAACACAAGTTCTATCCGTGTAAGATGAGTTAGGAGTCTGGAGACCTCATTCCTCATTTTCAGAGGTGAAAGAACTTTAGTTCTTGTAGGGGCCGAAAGGAACTTCTGCCCTTTATGATTATACCAGTATTATAAACGGGACATTGTAGCTAGAGGAATGTTATAATCACAGGTTCTATCTTTTATCTCATTGTCTGCTTATGTTGTGGAAGTTAATTACGGTAATAAAAACTTGGGGAATATTGATACAAAGGTATAATACCTCCCACTCTCACCTCCCACTCCTGGATCCAAGACTTCTCCTGCGCTGCACCAATTCTCTGGAATGCTTTACCCTAAGAAATTAGGTCTATCCTAGGGATGAGCGACTACCTTATTATTCGTGCTCGCTATACTCGCAACGAGGAGGTAGCAGTACTCGCTACTCGTTGCGAGTATAGCGAGTACGAATACTTTTGCAGTGTATCTATAGATACACTGCGAAAGTAGCCTAAAAGGTGTATAAGTTGTTAAAAAATAATAAACTTACATACTCACCTTCTGACGCCTGCACCGGACCGGCAGATCAGACATCCGATCGCTGGACAAGGACCTTTCACTACCAGCCAATCAGATGTTTGCAAGGTCCTGATAGTACATCTAGGACCTTGCAAATTGGCCAATCAGGTGGCCGCTAGCGATCACGTGGTTGTGACGTAGCATCCTCTGATTGGCCAGATCGCTACCTGCAATCTGATTGGCTGGTAGTGAAAGGTCCTTGTCCAGCGATCGGAGGTGAAGTTTTCCGGTCCCGGTGCAGGCATCGGAAGGTGAGTATGTAAGTTTATTATTTTTTTAACAACTTTTAATTACTTTTAGGGTACTTTTGCAGTGTATCTATAGATACACTACGAAAGTATTAGGACTACTTGCTACTCCCGAGTACAATAAGTAGTCGGAGAGTAGCGAGTAGCCCGAATACCGCTACTATTCGCGAATACCGAATAGTAGCGAGTATACTCGCTCATCCCTAGTCTATCCACAACTTACACGGTTTTAGGTGCTCCCTAAAAAGAAATCTTTTCGGCCTATCATGCTCCCTAATTAAAGTCCTTTATATATAGCCCATTCAGTATTTCTCTTAACATAACTCTCTATGAAACTCCACCAGACCCAAAAGCTCTGCACAGATTGCCTGGTGATGACTCATGCAGCCTTTACAAACTCCCTATTAGGGCAACTTGCAGTGCTGCACATCAATATATCCAATAGAACAATAGATTACAGATGAAGACAATATTTATAGGTGTATAAGGTGTGAAACAAAGTAATATCTCTAAACTACAAGTATACCCCTATAAACGTAGGCTTGTAAGTGCTCACAGAGGAGAGACGGTATATCACCGATGTCTCTATTCAACCTCCTTTACGGTGTGACCTCGGGGGAATTTACATTTCAGACATCCCTATAAAATATGCATGCGATGCAAATTTATCGATGTCTCCTGTGGTCTTCATCTCTAACGATCTCATCACGTGTCAAATGAAAGAAAAGAAGAATGAGAGAAAGGTCAAGCTCTGAGGCTGTGATGTGGGCAGTTTAACACAGAGGACATGTTTTCATTGAAAGGGTTGCAGATTCATTAGATAATGTCAGGACTGAGCTGCCAAACATGATGAAATGCTCAGGGATTTTAATGCATTTGAGAAGAAAAAGGCACAGATGAAATTCAGTCGTATCTTTGTGTCAACCAGTCCGACCCTCCATAATCTTCTTCAGCCCTTAAACCCTTTTGTTGCTCCTTTCTTAACCTTTCCCACATTATCATTACAGACATTAGTGTCCCTATCAGGCTCCATGCCCTATATACTTATAAAATATGGGAATTCCACGTTGCAGGTCAGTAAATTATGATTGAGGCATATCTCTATGAATCTGCACAAGAAGAAAGAAGACGGTTCTTAGAATGATTGCCCCGATTGTCATGTTCCCACTACCTCTGTAAAGTAAGTGCCTATTACAAAGATTGCCGGAAAACGTTCCCATGACCCCGGCTAAGACACTATTGTCTGACATGGTTGGCCTTAGGAGTATATAACCCATGTGAACATCAATTGTTTCTCTAGAAAGGTGCATAGTCAACTAAACCTTGCATCCAGTATCCCAAATGTGGCACCCCAGGGTCCAAGTGCCACAGTTTCATTATCGCCCCCGGGTTGTAGTGTCACACTCGAGAGTAAGAGAAGAGGCAACAAACACACACAACAACTTTCTGCCTCCAGGCCTGAAGGGGCAGACCAAGACCTGGGTTCAGGGTGAGCTCCCCTATAAATTCTAGTCTGGGGAGGAATTAGTTCAGTTCCTGCAAGGACTGTGAAGAGTACCTGGATGAAAAGAAAAAGGGGGAAGGGGAACAAGAGGCGCAATAGTGCCTTATCACTTAGACACTATATATACGGTGGTATAAAGGAACCACTCACCTATTTCAGTTGTGCGACCCACAACTGGTATGCAGACATGTAGTGTATAATCCGGATGGCTGCTGCTGGACTCCCACCGACCACTTGCACGTGGAATCACACAGTAAAAAATGGGAAAGGAAACGGTGTTCACCAGTCCGCGCTGCCAGGATCCACTTATTCCAGGGAAGAAACTCACGATCAGATGTGATGTGATCAAAACTTTTTATTGCATCCAACGCGTTTCAACGCCTTTCCTGGCGTCTTCCTCAGGGATCTGAGGAAGACGCCAGGAAAGGCGTTGAAACGCGTTGGATGCAATAAAAAGTTTTGATCACATCACATCTGATCGTGAGTTTCTTCCCTGGAATAAGTGGATCCTGGCAGCGCGGACTGGTGAACACCGTTTCCTTTCCCATTTTTTACTGTATTAAGAGTACCTGGAGGATCGGTTAGTGCTAAGCTCATCCTAGGTACAGCAGCTAAGTTCTTAGGAGGACTGAGGAAGACATCCTTGTGGATTGGTAGCTGACTTAAGCTCATCCCAGGATCGTTAACTCAGCAGGAGACCTGAGGCAAGGGTCTGAGGAAGTGGATAGAGGGAAGCCTGGGGAGTGGAAGCAATCCTGTGCTCACTACAGAGGACAGTGCCACAGAGCGAACACCGGAGTCTGAGGCTGTGCATGGCCTAACGACATAACAGCCAATACCCAAAGGTGGGGAATACCAAGTTCCCCAGCCATACTGTGCCCAGAGGCAAAGCAACGCATGGAGCCCAGCAGCCGCCTGAGACTTGGGGCTGATAAAGGACACGGGTTGCCTGTCATACAGCACCTAGCAGGAGTGAGAGAGGGCCAGCAGCTAGTTTACACAGCAGCAAGGACTCAGGCAGTGCTTGCCAACCACTGACAGGAAGCGAACTCTGATAGCTTCCGGGGTCACACCAGAACCCTAGGCTATCAGGTACTTATTGCGGGATCTTGGATCTTGGCAGGGAATGGCGCGATCCCCACCGTGGTGCTTTTGGATCCTGCTGACAGTGAATGACAGCAAAATGCAAAGGGTTAACAGCACGGATCCGATCGGGGCTGGAAGCCCAACATCTCAGCTGATGAGATCAGGTGAGATGTTGGGTGAAAGATGTAAGTTCACTGCCAAAGCTCACATCAAAGGTGGGCACCCGACCCATGACGTACATGTATGTCATGGGTCGGGAAGGGGTTTAAGGCTAAAATGAGGAAATGTGAGCTCATCCCAAAGTCACCCATGCTTACAGGCTATGACCCTGTTGGCTCTGGAGCTATAATTGCTTCACAATCTTTGACATACCAGCAATAGATCACCACAGAATTTTTGTTGTTCAGACTTTTTCCTTTCTTTTCAACATGGTGTTTAGTTGTAGAAATAATGTCAAAGGAATATAAATGAGGAGCTCAGCATTGGTTAAAGCAATATAAAAATGTGCATTTGAGTAAAGGTAAAAAATAATTCTAAATGTATCAGAATCTCTGTATAAGGATTCATTTCCTGCTGGTGCAGCTGCAAGTTCAGAGCTCAGTGGTGATTCCTGAAGCTGTTCTCAGTGTATCTCTTCTGTTGGTCTAGCTTGTATCTTCTTATATTTCTCAAATTAACATGATTATGCAAAATATGATTTTCTTCAGAAAATTTAGTTCTGGGGCCTGTTCATAAATGAAAAGTCTGGTGTTTTTAAATAATACTAAACTGTTCTGACTATAAAAGGGTAGTTAGAAGCATACAGTAACACATCCTTACAGAATCAGATGGTAGATGAGCTTTCTTTGTAGTTTGAGTACTTTGAGATGCTGCTGCACTAACCTATGGCAAATATTTTTGCATTGGCAAGTAAAGGGGACGGAGAATCACAGACAGGGAGGAGAAATCCCATTCACTGTGTACCGAAACCTAGATAACAGAAAACATCTAATGCTGATTGGAGAAGAACCTGTTCACACTTGTCTTTAAGGATGAGCCAGTCAGGTTTTGATTTCACATTGTAGTTTATGACTTCAGATTGAGCCCTCCTCCCACCCGCTTTAGGTGGTTTTCATTTTATCAGGTTCCTGTCTATCCAAAATATTATGATGCAGTTCCATATTTCCTTATTTAATGTATATATTGTTTAGCGCTACAGAGTGCCGCTGTTTTTTTTTTAATTCAGAGACTGGAGGCAGGCGGAGAGGCTGGGGAATCACAGACAGGGAGGAGACACCCTGCGCAATGAAACCTAATTAGCAGAAAACATCTCATGCTGATTAAAGAAGAACCTGTTCACATTTATCTGTAAGGTTCAGCTGGTCAGATTTTTATTTCACATTGTAGTTCATGTCTTCTGTCTAAGAACTCTTTCCACCAGGTTTAGGCGGTTTTCATTTTAGCAGGTTCCAGTCCGTCCATAAAATTGTAATTCAGGTCCATAGTTCCCTTGTTTATTGTTTGTATTCTTTAGCACTACAGAGTGCAGCTGTGTAATTTTTAGTTCAGAGACTGGAGGCAAATAGAGGGGCCGAGAATCACAGACAGGGAGGAAAAATCCCGTTCACTGTGCACTGAAACCTAGATAGCATAAACATCTAATGCTTATTATAGAAGAACCTGCTCACACTTGTTGATTAGGATGAGCTGGCCCGGTTTTGATTTCACTATGTAGTTCATGCCTTTTGTCTGAGTACTCCTCCACCAACTGTATCCAGTTTTCATTTTTGCAGGTTCCTGTCTGTCCATAAAATTGCAATGCAGGTTTATGGTTCCCTTATTTAATGTTTGCATGCTGTAGTGCTATTGAGTCCAGCTGTGTATTCTTTAATTCAGAGACTAGAGGTAAGAAAAAGGTGTTGAGACCCGGGGGTCAGCGGTGCTCTCGTCCGCAGGCCCAGCCGCCTTTACAAAGACAGCGTGGACCAGGGCTCATCCCCAAACTGAGCGCCCGAGCTCCTTAACCATGGGCGTAACACTACTCAGACAACACAGGGTCAGGAATCACAATATCAAGGCTTTATTGGATCCCCAAACAGTTAACAGCATATAACGCATAACCAAGCAAAACACAACATGTAACAGGCAACAGAGTCTCACCCTTCCGCTGGCTCACCAGGGATTAGAATGTAGCACGGCAAAGTCTGTAGCCAGGTGACTGTATCGTCCCAACCTGGGTTGCTTCTTTGTCCTTAAGCAGTCTATCACAGCCAATCCGATAATCCGATACTGAAGTCCTTGTGGTTCTTTTAGTCCGTGTTCTGGTCCCCTTGGTCGGCACCGAAATGCCTAGGCCTAGGGTTATGGCTCGCTAACCGGATCCGAAGACCCTCGATTAGCTGCCTGTATCCAATCCAGTGACCTCTAGCCGGGACCGAAAATCCCTAGACTGAGGCCACTAGACAGAATCTAACTCCAATCTGCTGGTCAAAGTGAACAGTCCTCCTTATATACCCTCAGCCCTCATTGTAGGATATTGGGGACGTCATGATTGGTGCAATAACACAGTCTTTTCATTGGCTGAACTCCAATCCTCATTTAACATATTTTAGTCCTATCTCAATCCAAATGCTAGCAGTGATACAATGGAATGTTAGTCTGAGACATTGAGTCTGCAATCAATGACACTTAAACAATCGTGGCTGGGCCCCCTGTACATGGAATCAACATTCACAGGGTAATAGACAATGGACGATTAGCATAATTAAGTTCTCTGGCCTGCTATGACAAACAAGTTAGATAATTACATTACCAAGCTAAACTTACACCAGTCTTCTATGAAAATACTGTAGGAAATTCTCCTTGGCCATTACAAGTTTACAAACCTATATACAATATGATATGTCTGGATGAATAAGAAATCCTCCTACATTATATATTAAAGGGTCCATTTCGTCACAAAAGGGCTGGATAATCACAGACAGGGAGGAGAAATCCCATTCACTGCGTACTGAAAACCTAGATAACAGAAAACATCTAATGCTGATTAAAGAAGAACCTGTTCACACTTGTCTGCTAGGATGAGTTAGTCAGATTTTGATTTCACAGTAGTTTACGACTTCAGATTGAGCCCTCCTCCCACCCGCTTTAGGCTAATTTCATCTTAGCAGGCTCCTATCTATCCAAAAAATTGTAATGCAGTTCCACAGTTCCTTTATTTAATGTCTTCATTTTTTAGCGCTATAGAGTGCCGCTGTGTATTTTTTAATTCAGAGACTGAAGGAAGGTAAAGGGGCCGGGGAATCACAGACAGGGAGGAAAAATCTTGTTCACTGTGCACTGAAACCTAGACAGCAGAAAATGTCTAATGCTGATTAAAGAAGAACCACAAAGCGGATTTCTTCACTAAAAATATCAATTTAATCAGTATGACAACACCATTGAAGCCATGTCTATATTTTAGATTACAAAACCATGCAGACAGGTTCTTTTTAAAGCTAAAAGGGATAAAAGCAGCTTGATTACAACACATCTTGGCTAGTGTTATTAATTAGACTATTATGAATAAAGATTTAGACGTAGAAACTTTTTTAATCACATTTAACACCACCCAGTAACCTATGAAGATTTACCAACCCAACGCTGGCATGAGTTGAAATCTTATAATCGTGCATTATCATACATTAATACATTTACTCCGGTGGATAGGATTTACAGCCCCATGCTTCACTGCATGTATCAATGCCTGGATTCTAACAGCTTTAAAGTGTTTGACTTTATGATAGCTGTGATATAAAGCTAAAGTCCCAATTTACTCACATGGCTTGAAAAATATCAATTAACAACTTTCTCTGCATGATCAGTATTTCGTGCCAGCCCCTCTCCTTCATATGTGCTAATTGCAAGGTTATTAATATACTAAAAGAAGATGAAAGAGAATAAACAGCTCATGAACTTTCTTTTAAAGGAAATCAATTATTTTTCCCCAAAGAGAACGCATGCATCTCAGATTTATTCAGAAATTCTTGTTTACATGGCAAACAGCTTATTGCTTATGTATCTGAAAACTCAAGAATTCAGTAGAATCGCGATGTTTACTCTTCAAGTTCAGCAAAATACAGCCAACCGAAGATAAGTACCGTCAATGCATCGCCAACGAAAGGAAAGTACCGTCAATGCCCCGCTAACCATGGGAAAGTACTGTCAATGCACCGCTAACAAAGGGAAAGTATCGTCAATGCACCGTCATGCAAAGGAAAGTACTGTCAATGCATCACCAACCAAAGGAAAGTACCATCAATGCCCCACTAACCAAGGGAAAGTACCGTCAGTACACCGCTAACCAAGGGAAAGTACCGTCAATGCACCGTCATCCAAAGGAAAGTATCGTCAATGCACCGCTAATCAAAGGAAAGTATCATCAATGCACCGCCAAACAAAGAAAAGTACCATCAATTGCCCACTAACCAAGGGAAAGTACCGTCGGTGCACCGCTAACCAAAGAAAAGTACCGTCAATGCACCAACAACCAAAGGAAAGACCCGTCAATTCACCGCTAACCAAGGGAAAGCAGCGTCAATGCACCGTCAACCAAAGAAAAGTACCGTCAATGCACCACCAACCAAAGGAAAGACCCGTCAATTCACCGCTAACCAAGGAAAGCACCGTCAATGCACCGTCAACCAAAGGAAAGTATCGTCAATGCACCTCTAACCAAAGAAAAGTACCGTCAATGCACCACCAACTAAAGGAAAAGACCCGTCAATTCACCGCTAACCAAGGGAAAGCACCGTCAATGCACCGTCAACCAAAGGAAAGTATTGTCAATGCACCGCCAAATATATTTGTAGGACTAAACTTTGGACCACAAAATGGAGTAATGTTGAACGGTTTAAAAACACAGACTCCAAAATATTTTATAATCACCTCTTCTCAGCATATTTAAATTGTATCGTTCAAAGACGAAGAGGATGTGAATTCTAGTGCCACCTATTGAAACCTAAAAGTCAATATCAACCCTTTAACCCCTTCTTGAGCTATGAGGTACATGTACGTCATGGGTCAGCTCCCGCACTTTGATGTGAGCTCTGGCGGTGAGCTTTACATCATATCGCCGACGCCTCAACTGATCTCATCAGCTGAGATGTGGGGCTAACAGCACTGTTGGGATTCGTGATCCATTGGTGCTGTTAACCCGTTGGATCGTTCATTTCACTGACAGCGAGATCCAAAGGTGCTGCGGCGGGAACGCGGGATCCTTCCGTGATCGAAGATCCCACAAAAAGATTATCACTACCATAACCTTCATCATCACTACAATTATCACCATTGTAGAAGTCTTGATAAAGACCCTGGTGGACCTGTCTAGGTTTGGAGAAGACCTGGACAACTACCACAAAAGACTTCAAGCTGTCATCGATGTTAGAGGGGTCAATACATGATATTAAGAACTGGGGGATGTGAACTTTTGATCAGGGTCATTTGGACGTTTTTTGTTGCCATCATGATTTAAACCCGCTGTTGTCTTCAGTCAAAAACGACCGATTTTGAACTTTAATATTTTTTTAAATATTCAAGATGCGGTTCTGAAACTTGTGGTTGATTGACTTTTCCTCATTTCAGGGGTTCTTACTATGCATATTTTTATATATTTTTTTATGTTTACTTTTTGCGCCACAATTTTTTATACATTTGTACTCTTTGGTCAAAAATGACCGAAAGCCTTTTATAATGATCTCCAGCCATTTTATGAGTAAAATAAAGACTATAATCTCATTTTGGACTATATATTACATCTACTACTATTTATCCATTTATTTAGGTCCTTTTGGTCCACGCAGATTTACACATACATACATTTTCTCATTACAATACTGCTGATGGATTACCTTCCAGTATAGTTATCTACCAATATTTTATAATCCTGGTGACAATGTGACTGTAGATGAGCAATTAGTCTCATTCACAGGGTAGATGTCCGTTCAGGCCAGGGCAGACCTACGTGGTGCAGCTGGTTCAGCTGCACCAGGGCCCGACCAGCTAGGGGCCCCTCAAGCCTGCAGGGGGGCCCCCAGCCGACCCCGTAACCCGTTGTCAGAGGAGAGGAGGGTCAGGCAAGGGAAGCAGGAAGCTTCCTGCTTCCTTTGCCTGATCCCGCCCCTCCTCTCCTCTGCCCCTCTTCCTCACTCTGCATGCACCCGGCGCGGCTCAGCAGGTAGGAGAGCCGCATCTTCAATAACGTCCCCTGCACCTCGCCGACGGCCGCCAGCACCATCTCCCTCGGTCCTCACCGACGGCGCCAGCACTACTCCCCCCGGACGCCAGCACACACCTCCACCCCCACCCCCAGTCCTCACCGATGGCCGCCAGCACCCCCTCCCCACTATGGCTGCACCAGGGCCCTCTGGGCTCAAGGTCCGCCACTGGTTCAGGCAGTATTCCAAGTAAGCCAGCAAAGTACGGCATCAAAATATGGACTCTGTGCGACAGCAAAAGTGCGTACGCTCTAAATGCACAGGTATACATAGGAAAACAAGCTGGAGAAAGAGCCGAAAAAAATCAAGGCATGCGAGTAGTCTTGGATTTGACCCAAGGACTCAAAGGACAAAATGTCACATGCAACAATTTTTTTACATCATATCAATTAGGGCAGATGTTGATGAAAAGAAAAATGACCATGTTGGGTACTATTAGAAAAAATAAGCCAGAACTGCCACAAGGTATTCTCAGTAAGAGAGACATTTATAGTTCTATGTTTTATTTTACTAAGGATACCACAGTAGTTTCTTACATCCCAAAGAAACACAAGCAGGTAATTCTGATGAGCACAATGCATCATGATAGTGAAATAAGTAATAGAGATGACAGAAAACCGGACATCATTTTAGAATATAATGCTACAAAAGGGGCTGTTGATACTCTAGATCAACTGATAGGCACTTACACCTGTAAGCGCAAAACAATGGCCAATGGTGATTTTTTACAATATGCTTGATGTGTCAGCATACAATGCATTCGTGCTATGGAAGAAAATAGACCCAAATTGGAACAAAAATAAACTATATAAGAGAAGACTTTTTATAGAGGAGTTGGGAAAATCACTGGTTAGCCCATATATTGAAGAACGAAAGGTAACACCCAGAGCTGATGGAGCGGCAGCCATTGTCAACAGGATCCAAAAGCTTCAACCAGCACTGCTACAATACCCCCGGACGCCACCAGCAACACAACCAGCCTAAAACCGAAACGAAGCGACTTCTGTCCAACATCAAACTGAACTGTTAATTTTTTTTTTTTTTTTTTTTTTGTTGGAAAATAATATAATTACATTTAGTTTATCGTTATTAGTTATAGTTACAGTTGGATGAATAATTATTTTTTTATGTGCAAATATGCAATATGCATAAATATTCCAATAAAGCCATGTTAAATGTTTTGACATAAAAAGTAAGTTTTTCTTTCCATTTTTCATTTGTTTATAAACAACCAGGTTCACATACAATATAATACTGCAAAAATTATTCAATTAAAACACTTAAATTAGCTAAAAATCAAGACTTTATTAGGTCCGGTCAAAAATGACCGGAAGATAACAAGTGTATAGTGGTAACCAGGAAAATAACAGGGTTAAAAAGAGAAAACACAATGCTTCACCCAACCACTAACCATGGAGTGGATAAAAAGATTTTGTGTTATCATTCATATTCTCTGAAAAAAGGTCAAGAAAACAAAAAATCTTCCGGGGTGTGGAGACTTTTGCACACAAATACATGTCTTTATAGGATTTAATATGGAAAGACAATTGTGGTTATGTAAGAGAGCTTAGAGAATAGAGACAATGGGAGATATTAAAATGGTTGACAAACCTCTTTATTTATTTATGTATTGAAATAACAGGGCAAAGGACCTGCTGTGACATCACGCTACGTGGCGTCACGTGAACGGAGTTCCCCACGTGACCGGAACAGGAAGGAGAGGGGCGGACCCGGAGTCAGCGTCCAGAAAACAGAGCGGATCCCCGAAGTTGTGCAAGGGTGCACAACAACAGAAGGTGAGAGGCGAACCACTACACCATTTCAATTAATGTCCCACTAGACCACCAGGTACTGTTCATGGGGCGTTGTCTCTTTCAATTTTGCCTTTATAGGATTTAAAACATTACAAGGACCCATACATCTTACCAACATACAGGAGGGGTCCCAGGTCCAAATTTTGCACTGGGGCCCATCGGACTATACTTACGCCATTGATGGTGATGGTGGAGGTGATGTTGATCATGTTGAAGGTAAACATGATAGTGGCAATGATGATGATGAACATAAGGATCATGCTTACACTAGGTGATGATATTGGAGTTGAGGATAAGTATAATTAGGTTGAAGGCATCAATCACGAGACCATCTTTTTACCAAGCTGATGGGTATAAGTAACATGGACCAATGTAAGTCAAAAGAAAATAATGAAGAAAATATTGGCAATTTTGATAAAACGTTGAGTAAGATTTATATTGGGGGTGGTGATGTTATGATGAACATGATAATCACTCTATTGATGGAAATGATGGAATTGATCATTCTGCAGATGATTGTGGTGACCATGGATCAGCCCTTGATGTTGATGATGATACTTTTTATTAACTTGGTGTTTTCTTATGCTCGTCTCTGTCCATTACAACCACTGACACTAAATATAAGTCCGCACACTATAAACCATAGAGCAGCAATGAAGGTGACACTTTGTATAAGAGGCAATATCATAGAAAGTCTAATCCTCCAGAATATAAATCATGTGAGCCGCCCTGCAGTTCACCAATTAATATCCACATTGTATGGATTATAGGGGCTTCCTGCTCAAAGTGTCACCATTATTTTAAAAACCAATTACTTGTTGGGATTATTTTTATTTCTTGAGTACACAGCAGCCTCCGGAAAGGAACATATTACTCTTGTGAGTTCATGCTAATTATCGGTGAAGAAGAATTTCTGCATCCTTCCTGGCCTTGCTCGCAGGCGTCTTCCTACTGATTTATTTTAACAATTACCTGGTATGTAAGCTGGAACAATCTAACATACCGAGGTTGCAAATTGATCTTCCATCTCCTCCGTCCTGCTCATTTGAAATGGCTGATCATGCTGACAGACAGCGGTCTGAGGAGCGCCAGGTCTAGCGTGCAGCGTTCTTCTAGCGTTACAGCTACAGGTAAAGTATTTCCCCTAAATGTTTTATGTGTGTGTGTGTGTTTTATCATGCAAGCTGTATGACAACCAATATGTAACAAAGTGCATTCTGAACTACTAAAACATATCATCTAGAGGAATCAATAAGAAAATATGACAAAATGAGACACTTAGCTTATACATATGGCCATATCCATAACCACCCAGTAGCCACATTGAGGTGTATCTTTTTTACTGGGTCTCTACGCTCAGTCATAGCCTCTCTAAGGATTAAAAACTTCCCTGTGTATGGGCGACTAGGAACCTGCTAACAGAGAACAATAGTGCGGGTGGCTAGAGGGCTTGACTTGGGATGAGCGAGTACTGAAATATTCAGACTCGATATACTCGTAAGGAGTAGGTCCTAATACTCGGGTACTCATTACGGGTAGTGAGTCCAATGTAAATCAATGGCAAATGCGAGTACTTTCGCAGTGTATCTATATACGCTGCGAAAGTGAAATAAAAGTTAATAAAAGGTATTAAAAATAAAAAAAATAACATACTCACCTATCCGACGGCGGTCCCGGGACCCGAAAAGAACACATCTGCTGGCCTGCCGGACCTTATATCTGATGGCCAATCAGATTGCCTGTAGCGATCAGGGGGTGTGTGACGTCATGTTTTATTAACTTTTGTTTCACTTTCGCAGTGTATATAGATATACTGTGAAGGTGAATGTTCTATTCACTACTCCTAGCGAGTAATCGTAAGGAAACTTGTGGAGTAGCGAGTAGGCCGAACACCATACTATTCGGCGAGTACCGAATAGTTATGAATAAATTCGCCCATCCCTAGTCTTGACCCCATAATTCAAACAAGGAGGAACTGCAGCGCTCCATCTTGTAATGTGTACACTGCTGAAAATGCCATATTGTAACAAAAAGACAGCAGCACTTTGGAATACTAAAATACATAATCTAGGTGAAATTAGAGAAGCATTATAGCTAAGGAAATATGAAAAAATGAGACGCTTATCTTAAATATATGGCCATATCGATAACCGCCCAATAGCCACATCGAGGCGTGTTTCTTTTACTGGTTCCCTTCCCCTAGTCATATAATTTCTTTGGATTAAAAATCTCACTGTGTATGGGCGAGTAGGAACCTGCTAAAAGAGAACAATAGCACCCACGGCTAGTGGGGATGGATGCAAAGCAGAGGACACGACCCCATAATACAAATAAGGAATAACTGCAGCACACCATCTTGTAATGTGTACAGGTGCACCACTGAAAATGACACACTAACAAAAAGACGGCAGCACTCTAGAATACTAAACCATATAATCCAGATGAATTTAGAACAGCATTATAGGTAAGGAAATATGAAAAGAATTACACACTTAGCTTATAAATATGACCATATCGATAACCTCCCAATAGCCACGTTGAGGCAGCATGTCTCTTTTACTGGGACCCTACCCACAGTCATAGCCTCTCTTTGAATTAAAAACCTCCCTGTGTATGGGTGACTAGGAACCTGCTAAAAGAGAACAATAGCACGCGCCACTGGTGGAGGATGGGTGCACAACTGAGGGTGCGACCCCATAATCCAAACATGGAGGAACTGCAGCACTCCATCTTGTAATGTGTACAGGTTTACCGCTGAACATGACACATTGTAACAAAAAGACAGGAGCGCTCTAGAATACTAAACCACATAATCTAGATGAATTTATAACACCATTACAGCTTAGGAAATATGAAAAAATGAGACATTTAACTTATAAATATGGCCATATCAATAACAGCCCCATAGCCATGTTGAGGCAGCATGTCTCTTTTACCGGGTCCCTACACACAGTCATAGCCTCTCTTTAAATGAAAAACCTCCCTGTGTATGGGCGAGCAGGAACCTGCAGAGGGCGCGAACCCATACTGTAAACAGGAAAAACTGCCTCACACCATCTTGTAATGTGTACAGGTGCACCGTTGAACACAACACATTGTAATAAAAAGACAGTGACACGCTGAAATACTAAGACAAATATTCTAGAGAAATATGAATAGCATTATAGCCAAGGAAATATGAAAAAGTGAGACAGTTATCTATTATATAATTGCCGTAGCGACTTCCGTCGCGTCCGGCGCTACTTCCGTGGCTTTGTTCGCGTGGCTCGGCACTTTCTCCAGGACTCAGCCATGCCCCCCGCGAATCATTGCCCGCGAAGCGGGCATTGCGAGCCCTTGCCTTGCCCCGCGAACAAAGCCACCAACATGCCCCCACCTCTACCCCGCCATCCTGAGCATGGGGCTGTAGTGTACACCGCTATCGTATACTACAGCCCCATGCCCAGCCGCCTGTCTGCCCCGCTCCCCTCGCCTCGCCGCAGGCATGGGGCTGTAGTGTACACCGCTATGGTATACTACAGCCCCATGCCCAGCCGCCGCCACGCCCTCTACCCCGCTCTGCCCGCCTGAACCCCGCGGTGGCGAGGGGAGGCAGACGGGGCAGAAGAGAGGGGTTGCTCCGGAGCACTGTGTCACCAGGCGGTGACAGCAGCGGCTCCGGAGCAACCCCTCTCTTCTGCCCCGTCTGCCTCCCCTCGCCGCCCCGCCACCCCACCGTACACTGCTCCGGAGCCACTGCTCCGGAGCCACCCCTACCCCCCCGCCGCTACAAAACACCCCGCCACCTACTGCCCTCCACCACCCCCTAAGCCCCCGCCCCCCCCCTAAGCCACCTCCGCCGTCGATCACTTACATGCCTTCTTCATCTGCTCATCCGTCTGATCCAGGAGTCCTCCGTCCGGCCCAGGCGTCCTCGTCGTCCGGCCCCGGGGGTCTTCTGTCTTCTTTCCGCCATCTCCGGGTCCTACGTTCTCTTCACTTCCCATAGAGATAGAATGGACGAAAAATCGTCCATTCTATCTCTATGGGAAGTGAGGCGCTATTCTGATTGGTCGCCGTCAGCACACAGCGACCAATCAGAAGAGCGCCTCACTTCCCATAGAGATAGAATCTTGACTTTGAGTTTCAAATTTACCGCTTAAAGTGAGGAGCTTTTCTGATTGCTCGCCGCCAGCACACAGCGACCAATCAGAATAGCGCCTCTCTTCACATAGAGATATAATGGACGATTTTTCCTCCATTATATCTCTATGGGAAGTGAGGCGCTATTCTGATTGGTCGCTGTGTGCTGACGGCGACCAATCAGAATAGCGCCTTACTTCCCATACACATATAATGGACGACTTTGAGTTTCAAATTTACCGCTTAAACTGAGGCGCTTTTCTGATTGGTCGCCGCCAGCACACACCGACCAATCAGAATAGCACCTCACTTCTCATAGAGATATAATGGACGATTTTTCGTCCATAATATCTCTATAGAAAGTGAGGCGCTATTCTGATTGGTCGCTGTGTGCTGACGGCGACCAATCAGAATAGCGCCTCACTTCCCATAGACAATAATAGCGGTGTTTCAAGCGAACTATAGCCGGGCCCTTGGTTCTATTTTCGGCCACGGGTCTCGGCTTTCGACGGCTATCTATCTATGTATCTATTTCTATCTATCTATCTATCTATTTCTATCTATCTATGTATCTATTTCTTTCTTTCTATCTATCTATCTATTTCTATCTATATCTATCTATCTATCTATCTATTTCTTTCTATCTATCTATCTATCTATCTATTTCTATCTATATCTATCTATCTATCTATTTCTATCTATCTATGTATCTATTTCTTTCTATCTATCTATCTATCTATTTCTATCTATATCTATCTATCTATTTCTATCTATATCTATCTATCTATTTCTATCTATCTATGTATCTATTTCTTTCTATCTATCTATCTATGTATGTATCTATCTATCTATTTGTATCTATCTAATCTATCTATCTATGTATCTATTTCTATCTATCTATCTATCTATTTCTATCTATCTATGTATCTATTTCTTTCTTTCTATCTATCTATTTCTATCTATATCTATCTATCTATCTATCTATCTATCTATCTATCTATTTCTTTCTATCTATCTATCTATCTATTTCTATCTATATCTATCTATCTATCTATCTATCTATCTATTTCTATCTATCTATGTATCTATTTCTTTCTATCTATCTATCTATGTATGTATCTATCTATCTATTTGTATCTATCTAATCTATCTATCTATCTATCTATGTATCTATTTCTATCTATCTATTTCTATCTATCTATCTATTTCTATCTATCTATTTCTATCTATCTATCTATCTATCTATTTCTATCTATCTATCTATCTATGTATCTATCTATCTATCTATCTATTTCTATCTCTATCTATCTATATCTATCTATCTATATCTATATATATCTATCTATCTATATCAATCTATATCTATCTATATCTATCTATGGCGAAGCGGCCATTGCGAGCCGTTGCATGGGCTCCCGCCCTGGCGACGACCGACAAGCGCCGAGTGCCGTGCCCAAAAATAGAACCAAGGGCCCGGCCAAAAATTCCTCTAAACACCGCTATGCATCCCTATGGGAAGTGAGGCGCTATGATGATTGGTCAGCGCACCACACAGCGACCAATCAGCATAGCGCCTCACTTTCAGCGGTAAATTTGAAACTCAAAGTCGTCCATTATATTTCTATGGGAAGTGAGGCGCTATTCTCATTGGTCGCTGTGTGCTGCCGGCGACCAATCAGAATAGCGCCTCACTTTCAGCGGTAAATTTGAAACTCAAAGTCGTCCATTATATCTCTATGGCAAGTGAGGCGCTATTCTTATTGGTCGCTGTGTGCTGCCGGCGACCAATCAGAATAGCGCCTCACTTCCCATACAGATATAATGGACGACTTTGAGTTTCAAATTTACCACTGAAAGTCAGGCGCTATTCTCATTGGTCGCCGTCAGCACACAGCGACCAATGAGAATAGCGCCTCACTTCCCATAGACATATAATGGACGACTTTGAGTTTCACATTTACCCATGAAAGTGAGGCGCTATTCTCATTGGTCGCCGGCAGCACACAGCGACCAATGAGAATAGCGCCTCACTTACAGCGGTAAATGGGAAATTCAAAATATTCCATGTATTTGAAGTATGGCGCCATACAGCGCGGCGCTCTTCTGATTGGTCGCCGCCTTCAGCGCGCTGAACAATCGGAATAGCGGCGGCCGCTATGCCGCCATATTTGAAATATACTGAGTAAACTATACACAGATTCTAGAATCCCGATGCAATCGCATCGGGCTCACAGCTAGTCTTATATATATGGCCATATTGATAACTGTCCAGTAGCCATGTCTCTTTTATTAGGTCCCTTTACTCAGTCTCAGTCTCTCTTTGAATTAAAAACTTCCCTGTGTATGGGAATATGGAATAGCATTATAGCTAACAATGTGTTGTGTTCAGCGTTGCACCTGTACACATTACAAGATGGAGTGCTGCAGTTTTTTCTTGTTTTGATAACCAATATGCACACCTTTTCTGCTCCTAACGATTCACCCAAGGGTCTATGGGTACTCGGTACCCGGGCGTGGAGTTGGGGGGATGTCACTGGTGGCCTGCCCGGACCCGAAGCCCTGGTAGTCAATTGTAAATAAGATAAAAAAGGGGAGATAAAAAGAATAAATGTCTCGTGACGCCACCTGCAGTTCTGGTACTGTGAGACCGCTGGGATGATGGTAATGCAGCTAGATGGTTCAGCTCCCTGCAGGCGGAGCGGGATCCCTGGGGCAGTGTAGCTGCTGTGCTGTTTGTCATGTTAGCGGCTCTGAGTTAGCTTGCTGGAATAAGACACCGGAGGCTTATGGACTCTGCACGGGTGTTTACTTGTAAAAGTGCACGGATCAAGTTCACAGATACACAGTTCTTTAGCGGGTAGCTGGCCAGGTAGTCACTGAGAAGAATAACGTCTCTTTGAGGCTCCCAGAGAGAATCTTCTGCTTTCTTTCACTGTCCCATTCTCTTCCTTGCACCTCCTAACTTCCTTGTGCTGCCCTGCACAGCCCACATGTCTACCAGGCCCTTTGGGTGCTAAGAAGTACCCTTCTTTTCTTCTAAGGGGCTCAACCGTGTTTAGTGATTCTAGTGGGGCTGCACCTTCTGGACAGGGGAGTCGGGGCTATTAAATAGTCCCACGACCTACCGGTGTTGACAGCTCATGGATAAACTGCACCGCGACTCAGAGCCGGTTCTCCGCTGTGGACTAGGATTCCCCCGGACTCTAGCAGGCCCGGCACTGGGTCTCCTCCATCTTTCTGGGTCACCACTCTTTCTGGGCACCCTCCCTGAGGTGCCCCCTGAAGGGTCCTTCTCTGTATCTCTTCACAGACGTTCCAACTCACACTAACTAACTCTCTCTGTGTTTCCCACTCCTTCTACCCTAACACTACTCCCTCCGGGACCGATTACCCTGGTAACGGGTTGCAAATTGGTCCCTTATGCTAGGTGTAGGGATGCTAGGAGAAGAGCCTCAGCTTGATGTTACACTACCCAATGACAGGAGGCAGGCCTGGGCTCGGACCTGCCAATTCTCATTCTCCCTAGCCCATCAGTCCTCTTGGTGGCATTGTCGTTCCGCCTGGTCGGATGGGCTAGGTCCATAGTCATAGTCCGGTGGCGGGGAAACAGGTCGGAGGGTTCCTCTCTGGCCCCCAGCGTGGGCATCTGGACTGCTCATCCTCTCGAGCCAATTCACTATGCTGCTCCACCATGCTGGTTGGGGACCAGTGGCTCCGTCCTCCTCGCCGTTGTTATCCGGAATGCCGTCCTCAAGATACTCCTCCTCGGAGCTGGGCTGGTCATCTGGCTCCTCCTGAACAGACTCCATGATCACTTCGGGCTCTTCAGGGATGTCTGACTCTGCAACTTCCCCCTCCAGGTTAATAGGCTGCGCTGCAGTGGTTCCGACGCTGTCTCCAGGCAGGCACTCAGGGTCATTCGTCTGTACCCCAACTTCTACCATGACTGCAGGCCGCTCTCCACCGGGTGGGTTTTAACTGGTCGCCAAGTCCTCGACCAAGGCATGATCTGTCACCTCTGCTTCCAGCGCTTGCCTCTCCATAGCCCTGCGGGTTAGCTCCAGGGCCACGTCCGTGCTCCATCTTCGGATGGCTCACTCCACCGTTTCACTGACGTTCTCTCTCAGCTCTTGGAAGGCAGCTCTCCAGAAGGCCACATCTCCCTCGTGAGTGAGGAGTTATACCGCCCCTGGATCACCAGTTGCAGGACGGGCCTCTTCTTCAACCTCCCAGAACAGGTCTCGCAGTCTGGTTGCCACCATGGTCCCGGTACCTGGACTGCACCCGCGTCTCTCTGAGTTCTGGCCGCACCCTTCCTGCTCTCTAAGGGAGTTATCTCAAGTCTTTGTCTTTGGCCGTCCCCTTGGTTGTTTGATGGCAATTGGGGAGGGCAAATAGTTTCGCACCTCTGGTATGGCCCTTCCATGGTAATGGGTCGAGGCACATCCCTGGGCCAGCACATTGTTCTTTTACATTTTTAGGATGCCATTTTCGGATTTGCTGAAAATGGCGGGAACAGTACTTCAGTGCCGAGTTTAGAATGTTCGTAAGGCGCACAGTACCCAGTTACACCGGGCACGGCATCCTGTTTGTGACACCAAAAATTGATTTGCCCTGGGGTCTATGGGAACTCGGTACCCGGGTGTGGAGTTGGGGGATGTCACTGGTGGTCTGCGCGGACCTATAACCCTGGTAGTCAATTGTACATAAAATAAAAAAGAGGGATAAAAAGAATAAATGTCTTGTGACGCCACCTGGAGTTCTGGTGATGCTCACCAGTGCTGGCAGTGGCGTATCTAGGGAGGTGCAGCCGGATCCTTTGCCCCGGGCGCAACTCAGGGGGGGGCTGTCAGACCACCGGGGATGATGAAAATGCAGCTAGATAATTGAGCTCCCAGCAGGTGTCTGGCCCACAAGGATCTGGGTACTCAGGTCTTGGGCGGTCATGTGCAGGGATGTCATGGGTGGTCGGTGCTCGAGCCTGTGCCCTTGTGGTGACAATAAAAAGAAGAAAAAAAACATGTACCTCTGAAGCTTCGGTGATGTTCCTTCTCTATACTCGCTCTGTCCTACCTCTGCGTACTCCTTCCTCCATGCGCTGCCCTGCACGAATCCCACTTGTTGAACCAAGCACCTTCTAGTGGGGACCATGTGTAGGGCTGGATCATGCTCCTAAGAAGCGTTCAACCATGATGGTAATTTGCGGTTCAGGGATGGACCTCTGATCCATGTCAAAGCCAGTACCCCGCTTCAGACTGGGCCGTAGCGTTTGGTTGCTCTCTTCTTTGCCCCTCTTTGTCGGCGTCACCAGGTTGAGGTGCCTTCCTCGTTACTTCTCCTCTTTTACCCTCCCTTTCACTTCCACTCTTCTCCGTTCCTTTTCTCATACTGTTCTGTTTCTACTTCTCACTGCCTGTTTCCACTCTTTCACCACTCACTATATAACCTAGTTCTCCTTCCACCGGGATTGGTTACCCTAGTAACGAGCATCTGATTGGTCCCCTATCACTAGGTGTGTGTGTGTGTGTGGTGATGGAGCTTCAGGCTTCTACTACCTCCTACCAGGACAAAGCATACTGCACCTTCTGTTAGGGGTGCAGTACCCTTTTGTAGCGTGCTGACTAGCGGGGCGCTACACATGCAGAGCGGGATCTCTGGGGCGGTGTAGCTGTTGTGCAGGTTGTCATGGTAGCAGCTCTGAGTATTAGCTTGTTGGAATAAGACATTGGAGGCTTATGGACTCTGTACGGGTGTTTACTTGCAAAAGTGCACAGTTACACAGTTCTTTACCGTGTAGCTGGCCAGGTAGTCACTAAGGAGAATAACGTCTCTTTGAGGCTCCCATAGAGTACCTTCTGCTTTCTTTTACTGCCCCGTTCTCTTCCTTGCACCTCCTTACTTCCTTGCGCTGCCCTGCACAGCTCACTTTTCTACCAGGCCCGTTGGATACTATGAGGTACCCTTCTTCTCTTCTAAGGGGCTCAATCCTGTTTAGTGATCCTGGTGGGGCTGCACATTCTGGACGGGGAAGTCGGGGCTATTAGATAGTCCCACAACTTACCAGTATTGATGGCTCAGGGATGAAATCCTGTACCGCGACTCGGAGCCGGTTCTCCACTGTGGACTAGGATTCCTCCGGACTGTAGCAGGTGCGGAACTGGGTCTCCTCTTTCTGTCTGGGTCGCCATTCTTTCTGGGTGCCCTCCCTTAGGTGTCCCCTGAAGGGTCCTTCTCTGTATCTCTTCACAGACATTCCAACTCACACTAACTAACGCTCTCTGTGTTTCCCTCTCCTTCTAGCCTAACGCCCCTCCCTCCAGGACCAGTTACGCTGGTAACGGTTGGCCAATTGGTCCCCTATGCTAGGTGTAAGGATGTTGGGAGATGAGCCTAATGTTGACGTTACACTCTCCTTTGACAGGAATACCGCACACTCACTTATGGGTGCAGTACCCCTACTGTGGCGCACTGACCAGTGGGGCGCCACACTAATATACAGTGGTGTGAAAGGTGTTTGCCTCCTCCTGATTTCTTATTCTTTTGCATGTTTCTCACACTTTGTTTCAGATCACCAAATATATTTAAATATTAGACAAAGATAATAATTTAAAACACAAAATGCAGTTTATAAATTAAGGACTTTATTATTAAAGTAAAAAGATGTCCAAACCTGCGGGGCCTTGTGTGAAAAAGTAATTACCGCCCTCCTTAAATCATGAATTAACTGTGGCCGATCACCTCTTTGAGAAACTAAATTCAGTTTACCAGCCACACCCAGGCCTGATTACTGCCACACCTGTCCTCACTCAAGAAATCACTTAAATAGGACCTGTCTGGCAAAGTGAAGTAGACCAAGAGATTCTTAAAAGCTGAGCATCATGCCATGATCCAAAGGAATTGAGGAACAAATGAGAAACAAAGGGATTGTCAGTGTAGTTATGACTTTGTTATTTAATAGCACTACCATGCTTGGGTGCTAATTATATAGATTCACCCTAAAAGGGCTGCTGCATTCCCCATGTTGGCTTTTATATAGGCTTTGATAATTTCTTCTGGTGAGCTATGCTACACCATGTGATGTCACCAAGCACCTGAACATATTAGTGCTCACCTTAAAGGGGTTAGATACAGTCCTGGGAGACCTCAGAGTGTTACATGTGACTTTTTATGGCAAGTGGATGCTACTGTATTTAAAATGTATGACATCACCAGCTCCTCCTCGCTGCTTCATTCTATCACCTCAAGTCTCTCCTCATTCTTCTCCTATCCCTCTGACCACTCCTTCACTGTATCTACTGTCAGGGTCCCTCAGGGTTCAGTCCTAGGTCCCCTTCTCTTCTCTTTACATTGCCCCTATTGGACAAACCATCAGCAGCAGATTTGGTTCCCAGGTCCAGCTCTATACTGATGGCAATTCAATTCAAATCAACTTATGTGCAGTGCTATACATGATATTGTGCTATACATAATACGGCAGAGGCGGGAAATCAATTTTCCTGAGGAGCCACATGAGAGACTGGGACTGTTGGGAAGGTCTGAAATTAACTCTTCCAAATATTATAAATCATTATGTTATATTAATATTAATTGCATTAATTAATATTGTTCAGGATTAGGTCTGCAGACTTCCACTCTATATACAGTATGAGCCCCCACATAGACCCCTATCTACAGTAAGAGCCAACACACAGCACCCCCGATATAGGATGAACCCATACACAGTCCCAATATATATAAAGCATTATCCCCCACAAGGCTCCTATATACAGTATGAGCCCCCACAAGCCCCTATTACAGTATGATTCTCTACATAGCCCCATGTATACAATAGGAACCCCCACTAAGCCCCCTATATACAGTATGAACCCTCAAAAGCCCATATATACAGGATAAGCCCCTACATAGCTCCCCATATGCAGGATGAGTCTTCACATAGTCTCGAATTTACAGTATGAGCCTTCACATAGCTCCCTACATAGAGGTTGGGACCACACTCAGCCACTAATATACAGTATGATTTCTCACATAATCCCTATATACAATATGAGCTCTAACATGGCCCCTATATACAGAGTAAGCCCTCACATAGCCAGTATATACAGGATGAGCCCTCACATAGCCCCTTTATACAGTATATAAACCCACACAGTCCCTATATACACTATTAGCCCTCAAATAGCCTTCTATATACAGTATGAGCCCTGACATAGCCTCCTATATTCAGTATGAGCCCTCACATAGCCTTCTGTATACAGTATAAGTCCTCACATAGCCTCCTATATACAGTATGAGCCCTGACCTAGCCTCAATTATACAGTATGAACCCTTCCTACTACTACATACAGGATGAGCCCACAAACACATGTATATATGTACATTTTAATAAAAGCAACCTTCCTCCTGCTCCCCAGGCACTCTACTCTAGTCACCTGAGTTGCACTACTTTTGGCTGGCGCTTACATGCTTGTGCACATTGCCGAATGGCGTCATCACACCGGCACTTGGCAGAAGAGGCGACAGAAACTCCCCTGGAGCTGCGTTGCTATTCTGCATTGCCAGCAGCTGAACTCCAGGAAAGCTCCCCACTCGGAGATGTATTATAATGAAGGCAATCAGGCCATGGGCGGTAGCCCAGATTGCCCTCATCCTAATCCACCCATGGTTGCTGTAGAACAACTGCAATGCATTATTCCCTCTAAAGAGATGGCAATATATTTATTTCAACAATTTTAGGGGTAAAAAGTATTCAGTGAAGGACTGTCCAATGCCAAAAAACACCTATAAATCAAATTATATATAGAAAGAAAATTAAAAAGTATATTAGACAGGATAGAAATGGAAGGAACACATCTTAGACGGACATGTGTCACCGGGGCCAACACAACACTGCACCTTGGCGTGGATGTTTAGATACAGGACAATGGTCAGTAAACAAAATCATTGTCCCGCATGACAGATAGTCTATTGCTAGTGAGGAAGGATTTCAATAGTTGTTGAGATTCACATGAAGGATAGAAAAGAGGTGACATTGAGAATTCTCCACTTGTTATTGCCGGAGATCTTAGATATGACAGGAGTTCACTTGCATCTTGTACGATGACTCCTCAGATCCGTCTTGAGAGGCGCCTGTCTAGGACTCACAGCTTTATGCGATGCTATGATGAGGCTACGGAGGCACAGAACTATATCTCAGAGGTAATGTTGTAGAGCCACAGCGCTGCCGGAGCAAAGCAAATGAATGCGTTTTCCATTTTCTAAATCGTTCTTTTCCCAGATGGGCCCTCAAGGATACTTTGCAAACGGATAAAGTAAAAGAAATTCACTGGGCTCTAAAAGGTCAATGATAATAAAGAAAGAAACGTGAGATCGTTTTACATTAATGTCCTAATTGTTTTTATTGCGCAATTTTATTCAAATGTCAAACTTAATCTACGCTTCCCCCGTCCCAGGTTGCAGTCCTTTAATCTATGCGGCGAAGACATAATGAACCTTTTTATTCCCCCATAATATCAGTCTTCTTAAAAACATGATTAGCTTCACGGATTGTGTAAAGACTGGAAGGCGAGACAGGTTTAGGGTCCGGGATTGTGTTATGGGCGACATTATGGAGAAATGGAACAGTTTCGGGATAAGAGTTTATAATTAGGTGTGGGAGGGAAATGGCAGAACCATCCCTTTTTGATCATCGATTTAAATAGAAATAAACTGAAATGAAATTGAAAACGTATCAAGTTGTAACCCACCAACAGTCAACAAGGGATGGGTGAGGATACAGTAAATGAGGAACGAGGACCCTGCCCCTGAGGGCTCATAATCTGCAAGGGATGGGTGAGGATACAGTGGGTGAGGAGAGAGGACCCTGCCCATGAGGACTCACAGTCTACAAGGGATGGGTGAGGATATAGTAGGTGAAAAGAGAGAGGACCCTGCCACGAGGGCTCACAGTCTACAAGGAATGGGTGAGGTTACAGTAGATGAGGAGCGAGGACCCTGCCCACGAGGGCTCACAGTCTACAAGGAATGGGTGAGGTTACAGTAGATGAGGAGCGAGGACCCTGCCCACGAGGGCTCACAGTCTACAAGGAATGGGTGAGGTTACAGTAGATGAGGAGAGAGGACCCTGCCCACAAGGGCTCAAAGTCTACAAGGGATGGGTGAGGATACAGTAAATGAGGAGTGAGAACCCTGCCCACGAGGGCTCAAGTCTACAAGGGATGGGTGAGGTTACAGTAGATGAGGAGTGAGGACCCTGCCCATGAGGGCTCACAGTCTACAAGGGATGGGTGAGCATACAGTAAATGAGGAGCGAGGACCCTGCCCACGAAGGCTCACAGTTTACAAGGGATGGGTGAGGATAAAGTAGATGAGGAGCGAGGACCCTGCCCACGAGGGCTCACAGTCTACAAGGGATGGGTGGGGATACAGTAAATGAGGAGCAAGGACCCTGCCCACGAAGGCTCACAGTTTACAAGGGATGGGTGAGGATAAAGTAGATGAGGAGCGAGGACCCTGCCCACGAGGGCTCACAGTCTACAAGGGATGGGTGGGGATACAGTAAATGAGGAGCAAGGACCCTGCCCACGAAGGCTCACAGTTTACAAGGGATGGGTGAGGATAAAGTAGATGAGGAGCGAGGACCCTGCCCACGAGGGCTCACAGTCTACAAGGGATGGGTGGGGATACAGTAAATGAGGAGCAAGGACCCTGCCCACGAAGGCTCACAGTTTACAAGGGATGGGTGAGGATAAAGTAGATGAGGAGCGAGGACCCTGCCCACGAGGGCTCACAGTCTACAAGGGATGGGTGGGGATACAGTAAATGAGGAGCAAGGACCCTGCCCACGAAGGCTCACAGTTTACAAGGGATGGGTGAGGATAAAGTAGATGAGGAGCGAGGACCCTGCCCACAAGGGCTTACAGTCTATAAGAGATGAGGGTAGAATAGGAGAGGAGAGAGAGCCCTGTCCATGAGGGCTCGCAGACTGCATGTGATGGGTGAGGATATGGGTGGCACAGTGGCTCAGTGGTTAGCACTGCAGCCTTGCAGTGCTGAGCTTCAATTCCCATCAAGGACAACATCTGCAAGGAGTTTGAATGTTCTCCCTGTGTTTGTGTGGGTTTTCTCCGTGCACTCTTCTTTCCTCCCACATTGCAAAGACATACTGATAGGATGTTTAGATTAGACTTAAATGGGACAGTATGTAAAGTGCTATGGAGTTTATAGTGCTATATAAATGAATAAATAATATTATACAGTAGGAGAAGGTATAGCTAGTCTAGTAGCCGTTTAGTGGACTGAGGCTCACTGCTGGTTGTAGGCTTCTCAGAAGAGGTGGGTCTTCAGGTTCATTTTGAAGGTTTCCACGGTGGGCGAGAGTCTGATATGTTGGGGCAGAGAGTTCCAGAGTATGGGGAAGCACGGGAGAAATCTTGTATGCGGTTGTGAGGAGAAGAGATAACAGGGGAGTATAGAAGAAGATCTTGAGAGGATCCCAGGTTTAGTATAGGTAAATAGCGAGATACTGTATCACAGATACATGGAGGGTACAGGTTGTGGATAGCTTTATATATCATTGTTAGGGCTTTGAATTGATTGAATTGGAACCTCTGAGTAATGGCGAGCCAATGAAGGGCTTTGCAGAGAAGAAAGGCCGGGGAGTAGCGAGGAGACAGGTGGATTATTCGGGCAGCAGAGTGTGGGATAGATTGGAGGGGTGCAAGACTGTTAGAACAGGGGGGTCAGAGAGTAGAAGGTTGCAGTAGTCCAGGTGGGAGATGATGAGGGTATGTACTAGGGTTTTTGTAATATCTTGGTCAAGGAATGTACGGATCCAGGAAATATTTTTGAGTTGGAGTCAGCAGGCGGTGGCAAGGGCTTGGATATGGGGCTTGTAAAGAGCATGGAGCTGAGGGTTACTCCGAGGCAGCGAGCATGTGGGGCCAGGGAAAATGAGCAGCCATTGACTTTGATGGATAGGTCTGTTGGAGGGGTAGAGTGAGATGGGGGAAAGATTATGACTTTGGTTTTGTTCTGATTTAGAAACAACATGATTTGGCATTGGAACAACTTGTTCTTCAGATTTAATGTTGTAACACACAAACAAGGGGACGTCCGGCACATGGTGGAATACAAGTGATACAACAGGGGTTAGGCTAGGCTCACATTTGGACTGGGACCCACGTTTCCAGGCAGCGCTGAAATCTTGGCAATTTCTGCCGTAGCGGACAGCGGTAACAGCAAGCGCTGCCTGGAAACGGGGGCCGCAAAAAAACGCTTAGTTGCAGCCTCACACAGAGCTCCAGGACGGCCGCTTTTCATCAGCGCACATGAAAATGCTGCAACACTGCATCAAGGCTCCCAAATTCTATGTTTTTAACGGAACTCCCCTGAGCGCAACAAATAGCGCTGATCTGACCCTAGCCTCACATACCTATTTCCTCTGTTGTCCATCCTCTCACCCTGCTAAGTGTGAAAGCCGGTGAGTGCACTAGATGTCACCTCTACAATAGTCACACATAGGGGAAGGTAGACAGACAGGGGAACATAGATATTAAAGGATATTACATAGTTGCAGAAAAACTACAAGATTGTGAACTACAACACACCAGATTCTTCCAGCAACATGCTTACTCCAAGGTGGCCAGCTTAGAAACGATTTTCATTAGCCGCCATCGTATGATGAAACATGTGACTATTTAAGGTGGAGGGGAGTGGTTACAAACTGCAACACCTGAGATTGGATTAACAAAGAACAACCAAAAAGGAAAGAGTGCTTAAACCTTTTTGCACCAAAAGAAAGCAAATATATTTAGAAACACAGAGTTTCAGAAGACAACATCAGATCCCACACCTGTCGAAGGTCTCTTAAGGACAGGAGACACTCCTGACAGATACACACAATGGAACTCATATCTTAGATAGGAATGTGAATTTCTATATAAGATGTGAGTACCATTGTGTGTGTATCAAATCTGAAGAAGGAGTTGTACTACCTCCAATGTGTATTGTTTTCATGTCTCTGGAATAAATTATTCACCATATTACCCGATTCATTCATCCTCTCTGGTGACTCCAGATCTCTCCGCTCGCAAAATGTTTATTCCGGACATTAATTCTGTTCTCCCATGGGTGTGACAGGAGTGGCTGGAGCAGCAGCCTTTCAGCATTCTTCTGCCCAATATGGACATGTGCTGGTAAGGCTGGCGTCACACCGCGATTTTTCCCTGCCAGGTTCTGTCTGGTGTTTTGCAGGATGCACCAAACAGAACCTGACAGTCACGGACAAACAAAACCTGGAGGGCAAATATGCCCTCCGATCCTGTTTTGTGCCGGAATCAGCGGCTGCCACTCTCCAATGCTAAAATTTCAACATAGCGGCTGGAGTGGAGCTGGCCGCGGTGCTGAAATTTCAGCCGCGGCTCTTTCAACTGCGCTGTCCAGGTGCTGAATGAGCGCGGCTTGAATTTCAGAGCCGCCGCTCGTTCAGCACCCAGCATCCGGGAACCGGATCATTTTTTTGCCGGATCCAATGCGATCCGGCGCCCATAGACTCCCATGTTATGGGCGCCGGATCGGCCCAGATCCGGGAGGATCCATTTTTTTTTAGATTTTTGCCCCGGACACAAAAAATGCTGCATTCTCCAATTTTGTGTCCGGGGGAAAAAACAAAATAAACCGGATCTAGCCGGATCAGTGTAATAACTAGTGTGAATAGTGTGGATAACTCAGGAATCTCATGACTTAGGGCAAACACCAGGCAAAGAAAAAGACTTAAGTTCATTCTTATATTATCATATGTGAAAACAATTCAAAAACAGAGTTCACACACTGCAGAGCGAAATCCAGAAATAGTGCAATTCACAGAGTTCAGAGCTTATGATCAAATAGTCTTTAAAGCAAATACATTAGTGGATATTACTACAGAACGGTGCAGCTACACTAGAGTCCAGACACAGTCCTGAGCACCGCACTAGTAAATAGTAAACAAACAGATGAAGTAGAAACAGCATAGGCTTTTCTATAGCAAGCTTATGTGCAGTAGAGCAAACTGAGGGTACAAGAAGAAGGAATAATTCTTACAGCATATAACCTGTATCTTGGAGGCAAGCTGAGAACAGGTGAGGCCAGCTGAGCAGAAGACTGCAGAGTAATTAGAAAAGCTGAGCTTGGTAGCTAGGGGAAGCATTCTGGGATGAAGCACAGGGAAGCTAGAGTTGGAGCAAATTACTCAAGAAAAGGCCTGAAAGTTGAACCGGAGCTTCAATAAGCAGGAAACAGGAACAGATGTACAGGATGAAGCAGCAGAGATGGATAAGGGCGAGGAGACACAGAAGGTAACCAGGAAATGTCGGAGTCCTGACACTCATTCAGGTGAGCAGTAATAACAAACATTCTTACATTTAATCCGTGTTAATACATTTGGATCACTTTCTTCTCTTTTTTCTTACTACTGAAATTCCCAAGATAGCTGAGTGCAATACTTGACCATCTCCACTAATCACTAAGATGAAGAATGGCGGAGTGGTGCGCCTGCGCAGCCATTGCCTCAATATGATACAGTAATCTGCTCTTGTAACTAATACGGTTCAATAATGATAACTTGTTGGGAATAGGACAAACTTATGAAATGTTTTATTTAGACTTGAGCAATTGTAGTTGAGTAGAATTTAAAGGGAATCTATCATGTCTGATTATGCTATTAACCAGCAGATATAGGGTAATTCTCCAGGTTAATGGCATTATGAAGGTGCTCAGCCAACATACTGAAAGTGAACATATCATACCAGGAGCCGCTAGCCTTCAGTTATGCAAGTGTGCTGGAGCAGTTAGGCCTTTGTGATCTATTTGTTGAGCTGCATTTTTGCACCAAAAATGGATCAATATTTGTCAGGCAGCAAATCTATGAGATTGCTGAAACTGCCAACATCTGCATTTTTTTCTATTTGTTGCAAAAGTAAAGTAAAAATGCTCCAATACTCACCCTCCCTGGAGAGCTCTGGTGATTTCTTCCTTCCATGCAGTGGCAGGAGCAGCACAAGATGACTTACAGGACCTGCGCCCCATGTGACTCAGCCTGAGTCACATGATGCAATGTCCTGGAAGTACTGTACCCGGAAGTAAGACAATAACCAGTCACTGTGGGATCACCAGGGAGGGTAATAAAGTGAATGTGTGTGTCTGTCTGTCTACATGTGTGTCTGTCTGTGTCCCCTTATGTGTGCTACGTTTTTAATGTGCACAAGCGCAATACATCTGTGCTACTTTCTTTTTTGAAAACCTGATATGGTTTTCACGCTGATTTCTCCTGACCACAAACATATCATTCTTTTTTTTTTATGGGCACATAGCCTAAGGCTAGGGCCACACTAGTGTTGTGGCCTCCATCTTGGGGGTCCATCAAAAAGTAGGATTCTGGCAGCATTAATGCAGCTTCACCGTAGTGTAACGCTGCCTTAATGCTGCCAATAGAATCCTATGGGTCACGGACTCCCAAGCGCATGCAAACGCCGGCACATAAGCGCTGGAGTTTGAAATCTCGCGCTATTTCGTAGAGGCAACTAAAGGCGACTTTCCGCATTTTTCTGTGCGCTACAAAATAGCGCGAGATTTCAAAGTACGGCACTTATGTGCTCGGGAGTCCTCATCCATAGCTAGTCATCCATTTGGTAGCGTTAAGGCAGCGGTAAGGCTAGGGTCACACATTGCATAGGGTCAATGTTGCAGACAACGTTTTCCTGTGCGCTCAGCTAAAGCGCAATTCCTGGGGCACTGTGTGTGGCTGCATCCAAGGTAAACTACGAGTTACTATGGAGCAGTGTTGCTGGGCAGCGATTGACTTTAATGCAATGCACTACAGCAGGCTTTGCTATGCGTTTACCGTATCTGTGAAATGTGGGACATCCTCCAAGTGTGACCCTAGCCTAATGCTGCATTGATACTGCCGGGATCCTGCTTTTTGACAGACCCCCAGGACAGAGGCCACAACGCTAGTGTGGCCCTAGCCTCAGAGTCACTTCCCACAGGGCTGACAGCCACAGATGGATGCACACCCCGGCACTGAATGTTAGCCACCTTTGCAGTGATATGCTGGGGTGTTCTTACTGATGCCACTGTCGGTGTTGTGAGTGGTGACTGCAATTGCCCCTGGGCTTGAAGAGCAGTGACTGAAAGTTGGAGGCTCACGGGAGAAATAAAGCTACTTATACAAAGCGAATTACATAAAAATTCACGTTCTGGAGATTCAATTACCTTGAAAAAATTCAGTCATCTCTAACATTACAGATAGTTCCATTTAGTATATTATGGTCAAGCTCGTAAAGTAAATTAGTCTACTTCAAGGGGTTTTACAGGATTTTTATAAAAATAAAATACCTAGGCACTAGCAGGCAGGCAGCTGCCACCTACCTGCCTGTTGTGCCCAGCTCCGTTCACCGCTGACAAGTTCGGTCTGAGACTGCTCCTGTCAGTGATCCGCTGATGTCACATCTACCTAGGGGGCTCCTCTCCTCTGTTAATGGGTGGCATAGCCAACATCATAGCCAACAGACGACTCCAACTGGGGACAGCATGGTTGGGTAAACAGAGCGGCCGTTTCTTTTCTGCTCTGCTCCGCGGAAAGGGTGGGACGGCCAGACTCATGCTGAATGAAAGTCAGCTACACGTTATCTGATTGGGGGAGTTAGCTGTTAATCAACGTGATGTTGGCTATGCCGCCCTTCAACAGAGGGGAGGACGTGACATCAGCGGAAGCGGCAAAATCGCTGACAGGAGCAGTCTAAGACCGCTCCATGTCAGCGGTAAACGATGCTAAGCACGACAGGCAGGTAGGTGGCAGCTACCTGGCTGTTAGTGCTTAGGCATATTTTCATTTTTGACTTAAGGTACCGTCACACGCAGCGATATGGCTTCCATATCGCTGGTGATTTGACGCGAGTGCGCACATTGCAGGCACTTTTTTCATATCGCCGTGGATCTGTCACACATAGCGATTTCGCGTGCCATCTCCTGCGTTCCGGAAATCCCCTGGCGCAGACCGGAAGCAAGTTCCCTTTCCCACATCGCCATGTCACACGCCACCACCTCATCAGCAATGTGGCTGGAAAGAGTGTGAGCACGCCGAGGAGACAGGAGTGCCACAGTGTTTCTCAACGCGCGACTACTACTCCGATTAGCCACCACAACTGCTTTACCATTGGTCAGCCAATGGGAACGCAGGAGCTGCCACCAATCGCGGCACACGGGGCGTGCCAAACAGAATGCTCAGGCACGCCTCTGGAATTGCTTCCAGATGGTCTGAGCTCGCTTTATACATCGCTATCGCCGTGTCACACGCCATGATGCGCAGAAATCTCCTGGTGGATATCGCCTGATTCACTGCAGAGCAGGCGATCATGGCGACGCTCCACCAACGATTTGTCGCCGTCTCTCACGCCACTGCGCACAGGCGTTGTGGCTTCCACATCGCCGAATTCTGCAATTGCCAACGAAATGGCCGGCGATATCGCCGCGTGTGACGGTACCTTTACTCTGGATATCTTCTCTAAAAAGTCTTCCAACAACCGAAATTTTTGACCAATAAATACATGAAGTAGGGTGTGCCTTCAACAAAAATTAATCAATAATGCAAATAAGTACAACAAAAGTATATGTCTACAAAATAAAATAAAGAAAAGACGAGAGGTAAGGGTTATCTTTCCTAGAGTGGCAACTATTAAGGAAACCGGTATAAAATCCATGAGACATCACTTCTAAAGGTAATTTCCGCATCAATTCTGATTGCCCTCGTTAAGGGAAGTCGTTCCCATCATTATCGAGACCTAAGGAAGCGATGACCTGAAGAAGCTTTGCTCAGTCGTGGGCTTCACTATAAATATTTCCAGGTTGCATAACCAGCCGTATGATAGGAACTGATGGCGACAATGGGGACAATTCCTTTTGATGATAAATTAGGAGTTATCCGCTTTATGTTTTTCGCCCCCAAGAATTTTCCTGTTGTATCCTCTACTTGCCGTACACAGAGCTCCATTGTGTTTGATTGCACTTCCACTAAAAGCATCAAAACAAATTGAATTCTTCAGAAATATACCAGCTGTCAGCGCTCGGCCGAGTTACAGCTCATAAAAGGTTTGCAGCAACAAGCACGAAATTCTGTCTGAAAGCACTAAAGAAACAAGACAATGGCAGGCAATAATTGATTCCATCTGCAAGCAAATAGACATATTTCATGTTGCTCTATCGGTACTGATGAACGCAGGTTGCCTCCTCCTGTCCCTTTTTAAAGAATGTATGTGTTTGATTGGATTAAAATGCTCAAAAAAGAAGTAAATATCATTGTAATGACGAATAATAATTCTAGCATGGACATATTGGAAACTGAGGACCAAATGGTATCCTTTTAAATGAAACATGTGTAAAGTGGCTTGGGGTTATAGTCATGGAGGAGGCATTGACTCTGGTCGTATATAAATAGCATGGCATGACCACATGGACTTTTTTAATGCATGGCATGGTTAAACTTGTTAAATCAGCCAGACATGTTGGTCTTTTGTTTGTTAAGTTATGATAAGTGAGTTATTGTTTCTTGACAGTCGTCTCGGTGCCCCATTGTTCAAGGTTGTGTATTGCTAATGTAATTATCTCACTCCCCCTCACCACCTTTGACTACATGTATTCAAAAGAGAATAAAGTATGCAAGTCTTCCATTGTTCAAGGTTGCTAATTTATACAATAGCACCCACTGACCTTCCCCCCCCCTCCATGCCTTCACACATCGTGCTGACTTGAACTCACAATTTCAGGTTCAGCCAGCACCACATCCACGGTGGAAAAATCCTTCTCAGGGAGGCTGATCAGCTGCCGTTCGGCTCCGATGTGTCCTGGGACCTTTCTCAAGTGTCCAGCACTCAGCACGCCTAGTTTACCTGGTGCACATTTCCTAGAAGCAGCGATATGTCACTTCCAGTTTTGGAGAAAAGACGGAGCTGAACACAGGATCCTTAGGACATCTTCTTTAATGGTGCGCAGGGACTTACATGGTGAGGAGTAGCGGGTGGGAGGACGGGGGATTAAGGCACGACGGCCTTTTTACGAAGTGAGTGGCGCTTCCATGGGTACCCGTGAAAGTGCCACTCAGGTTTCTACATCTTCATGAATCAGAAGTGTCTGACCCCATCATCTTCCCTTTTCAAAACAGCCAGTCTTGATGAATTGAGTTTTTTTTGCATAAGCCTAGTACATGAAAAAGCAGCCTTGATACATTTCTCCATTACGATGATAAGGTAGCAAAACAATGCAAGTTATTCTTTGCCCACTTAATGGCCCTTACTATAAGCACAATATCTAAAAAATAAAAACAAATCTATATAGTCACTGCTAACCTCTTTGGCCCTGTTCTGCCTTCCTTCATGTTTTATACTATTTGAATTTCAGCACACAGCTTAACCTTCTCTGTATCCCAAGTAAACAGACTGTTGGTTCTATTGACTATTGTTTATTGTTCAACAGTAAGTGAATCATTATTTTAAACTATAGGAACACAAATAATATAAACTATCCTAACAACAGGATCTAAAGTGTCAAACATACAGACAGAAGTATAACTCTCACTAGGTGAACTTGACAAGGATAAAGGGGTCTCATAAGAAAGGTGTGCAAGCAAGAGACATAGCTATGCTACATGAAATCTTGACTGAAATGGCTGATCCATGCCTAAAGATCCAGAGGGCTGACCACACATGCACTGTGTTCTTAAAGGAGAAGGGACCTGGATATGTAGGAATACTGCCAAATTGTGCTAAACATATTAAACGTCATAACAAGATGACATGTCCCATCTCAGAGGTTGTAACAAGTGTCAAATTAGAATTGCTCGCTCCTACTGAGCCTAAATGGGCAGAACAGGCCCCTCCTCCTAATTACCACCCTCCTTGTACTCGCACTGAAATATTATGCCTGTGATACTTAGCAGGGACTTTTGTAAAGGAAAGTTCTGCTCAAGAGTGCACAAGGTTGCCCAATGTGACATCACAACCTGCGTCTTAACCTTGTAGTTGCATGCGCCTACCAGTCCCGAGCCTCATGAGATCCGGAAGTTCCGGGTTAGTGTGAAAGGCACAGAAATTTCAGAGGGAGTGACAGGGATTGATAGATGTGACAAGGACCAAACTGGGAGTGGTGGAGAGTCAATGAGCTACAGAGATGATCATTAAGGTGCATAGAAGTATTCTTCTTATTTTGTTTAATTTGTGATTGCCGTATACAATTAAAAAAAAATGGCTGCTGCCATTTTGCTAAATCAGTACGGAATCGAATTACAGAAAATCTGCATTTGGTGAATGAGAATTTTTGTAAAACTTTTATAGAGTTTAGTGATGATGGAGGACAACGACTAAGTTCATATCTGGGGGGGGGGGTTGCCTTTGTGTTCCTCTGCGTTCTTGCACAGCAAAAACGCATAGAAACACAAAGAAACTCATGCGTTAATGCATCTATTGGTGTCAATGACAACGCATGCAACGCACGTCATTTTTTAGAAAATGCAAAATGCATACGTTTTTGCAAACACAGCCCAAAACGTTGCAGGGCACGTTTTGGGCTGCATTTGCAAAAACGCATGCATTTTGTGTTTTCTGAAAATGACGTGCGTTTTTGCATGCGTTGTCATTGCGTTTTCCATTGAAACCAATGGGTGTGTTCTTGGATGCATGTCCTTGCGTTTTTGGCACACATGCTGTCAAAAATGCACTGCAACCCAAACGGAAAAGAAATGCAGAGGTGAAAAGGCCCTATTAAAGTCAGGTGCTAAGTACTCGAAAAAAGCAGGTCGGATTCTTGGACAGGCTCAACTCCAGTACGAGTGTAATAGAAGTCAAAGGGAAACTCAAGGTTTGTCTGGAAGATGGAAACGTCAGGTCAGACTCATGGACGGGCTCGACTTGAGTATCGAGTGTAATATAAGTCAACTGGAAACTCAAGCTTTTTCCAGAAGATTGAAATGGCAGGTCAGACTCATGGACGGGCTCAAATTGAGTTCAGAGTGTAACAGAAGTCAAGGGAAACCCAAACTTTTTCAGGAGCATGGAAATGGCAGGTCAGACTCTTGGACAGCGCTCAAATTGAATACCGAGTGTTAAGGCCCAGTCTCACATAACGACTGCCCCAGCGATCCCGACAGCGATAATGACCTGCCGGGATCGCTGGAGCCTCGTTACCTGATGGCTGGGGAGCAGTCAAACAGGCAGATCTCCCCAGCGATCAGGGCCATGGGAGCCACCTCCCACATCGCTGGAGGCGATGTCAGTGTCCTCCCTGCTTAGCGCTGCCTGCAAGGCAGCGCTAAGCAGGGAGAACGCTGGTAACTATGATAAACAGCGGGTATCTAGGCAGTGCGTGCTGCCTGGATACCCGCTGTTTATCATAGTTACCAGCATCCTCCCTGCTTAGATCTGCCTGCAAGCAGGGAGAGAACGCTGGTAACTATGATAAACTGCGGGTATCCAGGCAGCGCGCGCTGCCTGGATACCCACAGTTTATCATAGTTACCAGCACCTCCCTGCTTAGATCTGCCTCTGCCCCTGATGATGGTAACTATGATAAACTGCGGGTATTCAGGCAGCGTGCGCTGCCTGCATACCCTCAGTTTATCATAGTTACCAGCATCAGGGGAGCATCAGAGTGGCAGGGGCCGGCGCCCAGAGCAGCCCAGCGGTACACTGAAAACAGGTACCGCTGCAGCTGCAATCCCCAGCCTGCTCCCCCCTGCTCCTCTGTTCATTGCGGTGCCTCTGAAAGCACCCCCCCAGCTCTGCACTCAGGCGGCAGGGAGGGTTAGTTCACCCCTGCTGGTAACCATGGTAAACACCGGGTATCTAGGCAGCGCACGCTGCCTGGATACCCCATGTTTACCATGGTTACCAGCTCTGTGAGGTCACTGATCGCTGGATTCTCGCTGTCACACGCAGCGATGCGTGCTGACCAGCGGGAAACCAACGTTCAAAAAATGACCCAGAGCAGAATATAACGATCAGCGATCTCACAGCAGGGGCCTGATCGTCACTAGATGTCACACACAGCGACATCGCTGGAGAGATCATTGTAACGTCACAGTTACAATGATCTCTCTAACGATATCGTTATGTGAAACAGGGCCTTAACACAAGTCAAGGGAAACTCAATCTTTTTCTGGTAGAATGAAAAGGCAGGTCAGACTTTTATACGGGCTCAACTTAAGTACCAAGTATAATAGAAGTCAATGGGAAACTCAGGTCGGACTCTTGGACAGGCTCAACTTGAGTACCAAGTATAATGGAAGTCAATGGGAAATTCAAACTTTTTCCGAAAGATCTCTTACAGAATTTGATTCTACTAAAATCTATTTGCTCATCTGTAGCTGGTATGCATGAGGTTGCTGCAGATCAAAAGAAATATACAACAATATAGTAGACAACTCTACTTCACAAATATCCTGCAAAAAAACTACCTGTAAATAGATATCAAGAGTCTGTGGGTGACAGATACACCCGGATGAAATCTGTCACAGTCATTCATTTAACAGATGTGATTTATCAGATTGATACATCCTTTGACACATCTGTTAACTGGAAACTGTGTTAGCCTATGGGTAATGGATGTCACCATTAGGTATTTGTCACAGCCTCATTTTAACATCTACGTCAGGTACTTTTCCCAGAAATGCCAGAGGCCGAAAAATGCAATGTGAATAAGCCTAGGTAATTTGAACACAAATGGTACTGCTGCTCAATATCTCTAAAAATAATGGAGGCACAGATAGTGCTGGCTTCCTGTTTCCATATGTATATTACGTAGATAACGATTGCATCATCTTCAGTATTCATCTCTTCTTTTAAGTAATATAGGAACATATAGTACTGCCGCCCAATGTTTCTCCATAACTGATGTAGACACAGATACTTGTAGTACTTACTCTCTTGCTTTGTCTCTAAAAAATAACATAGTCATAGATAGTGCTGCCTCCTTGTTTCTCCCTGTAAATAATGTAAACAAGATTGCATTGCTTCTTCCTGTAAATAATGATACAAATATTAATGAATTTTCTTGTTAATTTTGTAAGTCCTAAGAGTTATGACCCTTGCCTCTACCTATAAATATTGTAGGCACAGATAGCGCTCCCTCTCTACCTATAAATGTTGTATGTACTGATAATGCTTCCTCTCTATCCTTTCCTGTAAATTATATGGGTAAAGTCAGTTATTTTAGGCTCTTTCTATAACTTACAGTATGTAGGTACAGTTATAGTACTGCCTCCTTGCCTCATATAGGTCATATAAACACTTGTACTACTACCTTCCTTACTTTCCTGTAAATGATATCATCATGTCTCCGATTCAGGACTTGACCCGGTAATCTTGCGCTCAGTGGTCCTTTTCCTTCCTACTGAGTCAGTCTTTATCCAAGTCCAGATGGACAGTTTATCTTTGTTTTTCCTTTCCTTTGGTTTGTGGTTATGAGGTGTACTCATTTGCATATTGTCTCTGTCCTATCACATCTCGGTGGGGCTATTTATACTCTCTTGATACCTGCGTTCTCTATTGGCTATAGTTCTATGAGTATACTGCTAAAGTGTTCTAGCCTGGTTGCTACAGATTTTGACTATTGGGCAGAGACTAGTGTTGCGATTACTTTGTGATTGCTCTTTTGCCTATCCTTCATCTTACTTCTTTTTGCTGTTAAGCTGGCAAGAGGATTCCCCCGCTTGCATTTATTAATTATTATTTTTTATTAATAATCATTAATTATTAGCATTTATTACTTTCTTATATCCCCTTGTGTATGTGTTTTATGTTTCCTTATCTGAAGTTTGCATCTATGCCTACACACTTGCGTTATCTTAGTCTGATGTACATAGCTACCTCCCCTCTGATTCTTCAGGCGGTATGAGAAACAACTCAATGGCCTTTTAGGTAGTAGGTCCAAATGGTGTTATAGTTATATTCCAGTCTGTACAGGAACCATTAGGGTGTGTGTACAGCTAGGCATACTAGTCTGTACATGAACTATTAGGGTATGAGTGCAGCCAGGCACATAGTCTGTGCCAGAACCATGAGCATGTTGTGTAGCTAGAGGTACTAGTCTGTGCAGGAACCAGTAGGGTGTGGGTGCATAATAGTCTATACAGGAACCAGTAGTGTGTGTATACAGCTAGGCATACTAGTCTGTACAGGAACCATTAGGGTTTGAGTGCAGCCAGGCACATTAGTCTGTGCCGAAACCATGAGCATGTTGTGTAGCTAGAGGTGCTAGTCTGTGCAGGAACCAGTAGGGTGTGGGTGCGTAATTGCCTGTACAGGAACCAGTAGGGTGTATATACAGCTAGGCATACTAGTCTGTACAGGAACTATTAGGGTATGAGTGCAGCCAGGCACACTAGCCTGTGCAGGAACCATGAGCATGTTGTGCAGCTAGGGGCACTAGTCTGTGCAGGAACCAGTAGGGTGTGGGTGCATAATAGTATGCACAGGAACCATTAGGGTATGAGTGCAGCCAGGCACACTAGCCTGTGCAGGAACCATGAGCATGTTGTCTAGCTAGGGGCACTAGTCTGTGCAGGAACCAGTAGGGTGTGGGTGAGGTTGCAGTGTGAAAAGTTTTATTTCCACTTTACCCATGTTGGATACATATGTGCGTAAGACATATTATATGAACACATAAAATCACTGAAAAATAATATGCCTATTGGGCTCTGAAATATGTCAATGAGTAAGTGGATTTGACTATATAGTTTAGATTATGGGTTTGAATACAGTGTATTTATATTTTTTATTAAACCCATGAACCTTCATGAATGGTTGGAAAAGATGTACTTCCCGATCAAAGCAATTTATCGCCTCCCACTAATCTCTTTACAAGTCGCCCCTTTCATACATAATTTTGCATAATTACTTGAATATTTTGGTTGCTTATTTTGCACAGCTTGAGCAGCTCGTAATGTTCCCATTATTTATTTGTATTCACTAATCTCCGCAATGAATTTGAAAGTTGACAATTCTGAAAATTAATTAGTCTTCTATTGCTTCTTGGCTTCTCTGTGTTTCCGAGATTGGATTAAATGACATAAATTGTACACGGGGTATATGGATTAAATCAAACGTGTAGTTATTTAATATCATACAAAGGACTCGGAAATGATTGGTGGAAAGCAGTGAACGTCTACTTGTCATTGGATTGTTGATTCGGGAAACGTCTCATCTTGTTCAGAGAAACTTCTCTTTAATGAGTATTTTAATGATCTAAGGCAAAGGATCAGATGCAAGACTTTGTAATAAATCTAAAATGCTTCCTAACTCGTCCCATTTATACTGTAATGATTTTTCCTAATAAATCGCTTAAAGCGTAACCGATTTTAATAAACTTTCACATATACTTTATCAAGAATTGGGTTGGAAACCAGTCATAAACCTTCCGCAAGGTGTCCCCACTAGACTGTGTGTGAATCAGACATATGTTCATTATCAGTCAGATCTGTTTTCACACTGAATAAGGGGTATGTCACCATATAAGGAAAGGGGGCGTGGTCTACACTGTGTGAGAGCTCCTGACTGCAGCTGATGAGGGACGGAAGTATCAGATTCCTTTAGGCTACTGCACAGTTGCTGAGCAATGTCAGATGTATCAGGATCGCTGCAAACTCTTCTTTCCTTGGCACAAGCTTCTGATCTGTCATCTGGCTCCTTCTCTGCTCAGTCAGGATCTCTGTTAACCCCTTCAATGATGTCACATTGCACTGCTCCCTATCAGCTGCTTGCCATGACTACACAGCCCTAAAATGCAGCTTTTCAAAGAGCACAGAAAAATGTGAGAAATAACAAATGGCACAAAAAGCATTATCTTAGCTGCTATGTGACCCATCCTTAACAACAAGTACAGTGTTTTGTTTTGTTTTTTCAATTAAATTACATTTACACTTTAAGTATTTATAATTGGGCATTAATAGCTAAAGTTTTTTTTAAATGTTTATGTTGATCGGCTCTTCCTTATAATAAGCCAGCAATTGTACTGAACGAGGAGGTCATAATGCTTGCACCATGGTTTAACAAGGCACAGTGCCACCCATGCACCTGTGGCCATGTTTGGTACTGCAGCTCAGTCTTATGCAAGAGAAGATGCAAAATGTTGTAAAAAAGCAAGCAAAAATAAATAAATTGTACAAATGAATGTAAGAAACTAAGGTTTTTTTTATCCTCCCCTCACCTCCTGAATGAATTTACTCTAAAGAATTGCTAAAATTTATCTTGGCCAAGAAGGACTACCAGCTCACTGAGGGATCAGATTACAGCTGCCCTATACAGGCTATTAAGTGTGTTGTCCACTACTCTGTCAATATATCTCAATTCCTATATCCCCAATTTTAAGCACCACTTCAGAGGGTTTTTAATATTGTATTCTGGGTAGTCCTTTAAATTTAAGTCATCTGATCCCTCTCTGATACTTGCCTTCTGCCATCTTCATCTTTTCCAGTGGTGCTCTGGTTGGTCAGCAGGGATTTGTGAACTTTCAGCAGTGTTTGATGCAGATCACAAATTACTTCATCTCTATGAGACTGTCTGGCCTCATTCTGCCTCAATTTGGCACTCATAGAATACATTAAGTTTTTTAATGTAACCTCTGACTTTTAGCCAGGGCTTCGTGAAACGCCTGAAACATGGAATATGATATTGATTTGTCCTGAGGAAGTGGCCAGTGAGGCCTGAAAGCGTTGACTAATTTGATAATAAATTAATATTCATTCACCCTTTGATGTCTGGTGGAATACGGCAGCAGCGGTGTTTAACCCTTCATCCTCCCTACTCTATATGCACCACGCTGGGGACTACAGCAGCCGTGATCTGCTTTTATAGTGGTTGTGACTCTCACAACCAACACGGGAAGCCTCTGATACCTATTTAGGTCATATTTTATCTCTCAGACACCTTCATCCTCCTACTTTAATTTTCTGAGATAATAATGAACTTTGGGTTTTCATTGCTGTAAGCCATGATCATCAACATTTACAGAAATAAACACTTTAAATAGATCCCTCTGTGTGTAATGACTCTATATAATATATGTGTTCACTTTATGTATTGAATTACTGAAATAAATTCACTTTATTGATGATCTTCTAAGTCATTGAGATGCCCGTGTATATACAACCCCTGGCAAAAATGATGGAGTCACCGGGTTCGGAGGATGTTCATTCAGTTGTTTAATTTTGTAGAAAAAAGCAGATCACAGACATGGCACAAAACTAAAGTCATTTCACATGGCAACTTTATGGCTTTAAGAAACAATAAAAGAAATCAAGATAAAAAATGTGGTAGCCAGTAATGGTTACTTTTGTAGACCAAGCAGAGGGAAACATTGGAATCACTCAATTCTGAAGAAAAAATTATGGAATCACCATGTAAATTTTCATTCTCAAAACTAACACCTGCATCAAATTAAGATCTGCTCATTAGTCTGCATCTGAACAGGAGTGATCACACCTTGGAGAGCTGCTGCACCAAATGGACTGACATGAATCATGGCTCCAACACCAGAGATGTCAATTGAAACAAAGGAGAGGATTATCAAACTCTTAAAAGGGGTAAATCATCAAACAATGTTGTAAAAGATGTTGGTTGTTCACAGTCAGCTGAGTCTAAAATCTGGACCAAATACAAACAACATGGGAAGGTTGTTAAAGGGAAACATTACTGGTAGTCCAAGGAAGACATCAAAGCGTCAAGACCGGAAACTTACAGCAAATGTCTCCAAAACAGGAAATGCACAACAAAACAAATGAGGAACGAATGGAGGAAACTGGAGTCAATGTCTGTGACCGAATGTAAGAAACCGCCTAAAGGAAATGGGATTTACATACAGAAAAGCTAAACATAAGCCATCATTAACACCTAAACAGAAAAAAACAAGGTTACAATGGGCTAAGGAAAAGCAATCGTGGACTGTGGATGATTGGATGAAAGTCATATTCAGTGATGAATCGCGAATCTGCATTGGGCAAAGTGATGATGCTGAACTTTTGTTTGGTGCCGTTCCAATGAGATTTATAAAGATGACTGCCTGAAGAGAATATGCAAATTTCCACAGTCATTAATGATATGGGCTGCATGTCAGGTAAAGGCACTGGAGAGATGGCTGTCATTACATCTTCAACAAATGCCCAAGTTTACATTGATATTTTGGACACTTTTCTTATCCCATCAATTGAAAGGATGTTTGGGGATGTTATCAAGATGATAATGCATCCTGCCATGGAGCAAAAACTGTGAAAACATTCTTTGAAAGAGGACACATAAGGTCAATGTCATGGACTGCAAATAGTCCAGATCTCAATCCAGTTGAAAATCTTTGGTGGAAGTTGAAGAAAATGATCCATGACGAGGCTCCAACCTGCAAAGCTGATCTGGCCATAAAGTTGCCATTTGAAATTACTTCAGTTTTGTGCCACGTCTGTGATCTGCTTTTTTTCTACAGCATTAAACAACTGAATGGACATCCTCCGATCCCGGGGATTCCATAATTTGTAATATAGGTCTTCATTATAAGTCGGACGCATCTGTTGTACGTCGCATAACTCAGGGAGTCCATTTCTTAAATATAGTGAAGGGTTAACACCATGATGTGACGTCAGTGCCGGTTTTCTTTCGGGGCAATGTCATTTGCAGTGGTGGAGTGTGCACATACTGTAAGCTTAAATTTATATCAAGAAATCCATGGGCAAAAAATAAATTGAACTGTACATCAAGAAATGCTGTTGGACAAACAAAATGTCAAGTGGTCTGACAGTGAATATATCCTCCTCACCCGTTCAGTATTGATATCCTATCACAGCTGTCAGAGGAGATCATCAATAACTTGGGAAACCAACTTGCCCATTGCCCTTTTTTTTTTAACTTTTAGCAACATTTATATTTTGGATACATAGTAAATCTATTTTTTTTATTTCATTTTTTATTGCTTTCAATAAAAATGATTTAATTCTAAGTCCATCACTGCTACATACAGTAATGTTCTCCACACTGCAGACATGTATGCCGTAGCCCATCACCAACTGTCTTCATTAAAAATGAAAGAATTTATTCAACTGAATTGGATTGTATATGAAGTTTAAAAAATTCACATTCACTAAAATACACATTTCATATCATTTTTCCATGCATTAATACAAAAAATTAATGAAATCCAGGGAGATAAAACATTTTTGTACTGTCCCTGCCCTCCTACATGATAAAGCAGAGATGTCGACTGCGGGTCTAGGATGTATAGATCGCTTATAATTCAATAAATTCATATCTGCTCCTCAGCCCTCGCCTCTCCCTTTGGGATTAGAGAAATTCAGCCTCATGCTGCAGCAGTGACAGAAGGTGTGTAGGGGGTGCGAACCCTGGGGCTCCAGGATCATATTATATTCCCACCCCTTAACACTTTACACGGGTGTTGCAAGGAGTGTGGACCCTGGGAAATTCAGGATCATCTTACATTCCTGCACCCTCATACTGGCAGAAAGCATGAACCCTAGTAGCTCCAAGATTACCTTACATCCCAGCCTCCTCATACTTCTTTATGGGCAGGGGGTGTGGACCCTGGGGGCTTCAGGATCCTCTTACATTCCTGAAACCTCATACTTCTGTATGAACAAAAGGCATGGCAGGGGGCGTGGACCTTGGGAGCTCCAGGATCATCTTACATCTCAGCCCCCTCATACTTCTGTATGGGAGGGGGTGTGGCAGGGCACATGAACCCTGGGGGCTTCAGAATCATCTTGCATTCCTGCAACCTCATACTTCTGTATGAAACAAGGCGTGGCAGGGGGCGTGGACCCTGGGAGCTCCAGGATCATCTTACATCCCAGCCCCTTCATACTCCTGTATGGGCAGGGGGTGCAGCAGGGGGTGGACCCTAGCGGCTGCAGGATCATCTTACATTACTGCTTCCTTCTACTTCTGTATAAATGGGGGTCACACAACAAACCAGCCCCTAACCTACCATCCCATGTAATGTACGAACAGGGGTGTTCTCCCTTCAAATAGCAATTATGTCACCAAGAAGACATAAATACACGCAGTGATCTGCTGTGCAATGATGTGATGGTGCATAATGCGTACTGCCATGTATCAGGCCAGGAGCAGAGGCAGAGCACTGCATTGATTGATTCATCACTGCCATGGTCTCCCCTCCCCATATCAACTTCGGAGATTCCTGTCTCCTGAAACTTTACCACTGTGCATGACTGAATTTCTCTGTCCCCAGAGGGAGGAGTGAGAGCTGAGGAGCAGATATGATTTTATTGATTTAGAAGAGATCTATAGATCCTAGAAATGTAGAGCCCAGCTGAGCTTCATCGTGTAGGAGGGCAGGGACAGGGCAAAAATGTTTTATCTCCCCGGAGGTCCCCTTTAGGTAATCAAAAGTTTAAGTAGATGGAAGAAATAAAAAGATATATCTCTTTGGAAAATGAAGAAGAACAAAAAGCCTAATGGCCACAGCAGAAGATGATCAAGTCATGCACAAGATTTAATTAACTGGTATAAAAAAATGTAACCATTTTAGAAAATATAAAGATCGTAAAACTGTAGAATTCATTTCAATAGTGTGTTTTCTCTTTTTATCAACATACAATTATGTAATGCTGTTTCACACTGGCGTTTTCAGCATCTGTGTGAATCCAGCTGAAACTAGATGCACTTGCATCCGATTTCAGCCCCACTGACTTTCAATAGGGCTGCAGAAACTTGCAGGGGGCATCAGGTTCTGCCCGGTTCCCCCAATGCAGGTGTGCATGGTTTTTGCACTGAGACCAAAAATATCTTTTGTAGCGATTTTGTTCTCCGTGACAAAATCAAGATTCGGGGCAATGCGGGTTAAATTACAATCAGGCGCTATTGATCCTGGATCTGGCCGAATCTGCATTCTGACGGATCTGGGTCTTTGGTCTGAGCATGCCCAGAATATAGTTCAGCCCACAAGGGGGCGAGTCATTTTCCACTGGATCAAGCCACAAAGGGTACACAACCGGATGCAACTGTCTGCTCCCGCATCACTATTATCACTGATCTACGAGGCGGGCCAGGGTGCGGGTTGCCTCTAGTTTGTCAATTGAGGGGGATTTTGGGAGAATCCAGGAGAATGCAGGTTTTACCTACCTATAGCTCTGTACGGCTTTGAATTTGGGGCCTTGTTTCTATCTCAAATAGCTTGAGAACTGGATCAAGATATACAATGTACTAGATCACTACATTGATATTTATTTTCTAAAATCAGATTAGTGGAGATCGAATGGACACCCCAAGGGTTGATATCAATTAATTAGTGCTGGGTGTCAAACACACACTGATCTCTCCATGCAACGTCTTATCAATATCAATGTAGTAGACAACACCTTTAAAAATTATACTTTTACTTCAACTATTATATTGATATGTCTTTATAATATTTAAAGCAATTAAAGGGAATCCGTCAGGTCAAAAACCCATATGTAACTAATATCATTTTCTAATTCCTCTCTCTAAGCTCTTTCTATTCATGTATTTTTATTATTGATGCTTCTCTCCTATCCTGTGTAAACTTCAAAATAAAAAATTAATTCCATCTATCAATCACAGTGAGTTCTCTGCTGCCCACTCCTCAAGGAATGAATATTCATGCATCATTACACTGTCTTGCCTCCTCTCTGATCTGTATGCTATGTGACTCATTGCAGAGAAGAAAGTAGGAGGGAGGAGGTGTGTTCTTAGCTGAAGCTCTGAGCTCTTCATATCTCTCTGTGTATCTGAGGCATATGTGCAGTTTGTGTAGTCTGATATATTTCTATGTGATTTTAAGAACATTTGATCATTTGCTCAGCAGATACACACATTACATGTCTGCAGGAAAACTAATTTTCTTATAATAGAAATCTCTTACATAGTGCACACAGGACAAAACACCTTTCCTCTCCCATCACAGAGCACAGAGGGAGGGACAGAACACCAGCTTGGGTGGATGTGAATATTCAAATAGCCCTTATTCAGTTAAACTAATCCTCTGTGAAAGTAATGGACAGGACTAAGGCACCAGTTGCCTGCAGGGTGTGAAAATGCTTATAGCAAGGAAACTACAAATAATAAAACAATGGTTTTTCATGTTTTTAAAAGGTCTGCCCAGGTCCTATTCAAGGGTATGATTACCATCATACCGAAAAATGATCTGACAGAGTCCCTTTAAGAATTAAAGTATCAATAATGTATTAAATTTCCTTTTTAGAGAGAAGCAAATCTTGCCAAAATAAAAATTCTCTTTGATTGTATATTGTGGAATCTTGTTATCTGACTTAAAAAAAAATAAGTTAAATATAAAAAGGGACAGATGGATTCTGGAGCTTGTAGAAACTAACAGGTATAAACTCGTAGACATTGGTTTAAGGAGGGTATAGCAAATATATTTGTATGGGATGGTGGTTACCTTTAGGATCCTCTTAGCTCTGGCAGTCGAGCAAGGTTACTGTATGTCTGTCCAAATTATCAAAGGGTATTTTGGCTACATTAATATTAATGGCTTGTTTAAAGTTACCCCATCAACACCAGATGGTGGAGGGGAGGGGGGTCTGACACCAAGCACTCCCATCGAAAAACTGTTACCATCTTTGGCAGTAGCAGGATGTAGACTGTATATGGAGTAGAAAACCAATATTTCATCACTCTTTTTAGTAAGAATAATATAGTTCAGCTCCTATTCACTTTAAATCCACATTTAAATGTCTCTATAAGTGTATATTCCATCTCTACATATGAAATTAGTCCTCAATCTCCCAATTCCCTGCTGCAATTGAATTACTACTCATGTAGCATGATTGAAAGCTCCCCAGTGTACTTCTTCCCTGCTGCTGAATTTCTACCCTACTAGCCTGATTGATAGTTCCTCAGTGTACCTCTTCCCTGCTAATGAATTTCGACCCTACTAGCCTGATTTACAGCTTCTCAGAGTATCTCTTCCCTGCTGCTGAATATTTACCCTACTAGCCTGATTGACAGTTCCTCAGTGTACCTCTTACCTGCTGCTGAATTTCTATCCTACTAGCTGGAATGATAGTTCCTCAGTGTATCTCTTCCCTGCTAATGAATTTCTACCCTACTAGCCTGATCTACAGCATCTCAGTGTAACTCTTCCCTGCTGCCAAATTTTTACCCTTCTAGACTGTTTCACAGCTCCTCAGTGTACCTCTTCCCTGCTATTACCCTATTTCTTAATTGACAGCTCCTAAGTGTACTTCTTCACAGCTGCAGAATTTCTACCCATCTAGCCTGTGTCAAAACTCCTCAGTGTTCCTCTTCTTTGCTACTGTATTCCCACTCATCTAAACTGATTGACAGTTCCTCAAAGCCTCTTTTATCTATTACTACTACTGAATCTCCACCCATCTAGGCTGATTGGCAGCTTCTCAGTGTCCCCTCCAACCCAGCATCTTCTGCTGAGATCTCACACTACTCAGAGCAAGCTGCAGCTGGATTGGAAAACATTGAATACAATTAGCCTGAATGTTCATGTGCTTCCAAAGGGGAAGAACAAAAAATGTTGTTCCCGGACACCAAAAGTCTTTTTAGTGATGTCTTGTTTAGCTGTAGAATATGAAAATGGAATTTATCATTTAAATATCAGGCGTTTGATTTCAAACTGCTCGATCCTTGTCTCCCCCAATAAGCGATCCCAAAACAAATTAGATGGTCAGCAAGTCCTGCTAAACTAGTCATGTTCATCCCACTATAATTAAATATTCAATACTAGCTGTGAGCCCGATGCAAATGCATCGGGATTCTAGAATGTGCATTAATTTGATTATAGTAGTTATAGCTGGTGTGAGGAATTTTCGGGGGGGTGTGAGGACTTTTCGGGGGGGTGTGAATATTTTTCGGGGGGGTGTGAATATTTTTCGGGGGGTCCCAACATTTGACATTTTTTTCGGGGGGTCAATACTTTTTTGGGGGTCACATACTTTTTTTGGGGGGTCACATACTTTTTGGGGGGTCACATACTTTTTTGGGGGGGTCACATACTTTTTTGGGGGGTCACATACTTTTTTGGGGGGTCACATACTTTTTTTGGGGGGGTCACATACTTTTTTGGGGGGGTCACATACTTTTTTTGGGGGGTCACATACTTTTTTGGGGGGTCACATACTTTTTTTGGGGGGTCACATACTTTTTTTGGGGGGGTCACATACTTTTTTTGGGGGGTCACATACTTTTTTTGGGGGGGGTCACATACTTTTTTTGGGGGGGTCACATACTTTTTTGGGGGGGTCACATACTTTTTTTGGGGGGGTCACATACTTTTTTTGGGGGGTCACATACTTTTTTGGGGGGGTCACATACTTTTTTTGGGGGTCACATACTTTTTTTGGGGGGTCACATACTTTTTTTGGGGATGGGGTCACATACTTTTTTGGGGGGGTCACATACTTTTTTTGGGGGGTCCAATAGTTTCATATATTTTTTTTTTTTTTTTGTTATTATTATTTTTTATTTTACTATTTTTTTATATTTATTTTTTTACTATTTTTATTATGATTAAATTTATTTATTATTTGTTATTTTAAGTGAATTTATTTTTATTAAAATTATTTTATTTTATTAAAAAACCGCATTTGCGGCGCGGTTGCGGTAATCCCCATAGAAAGTATAGGGGGATTTGCGGCAGGTGCGGCAAAACCGCACTTGCCGCACCTGCCGCAAGTCCCCCTATACTTTCTATGGGGATTACCGCAACCGCGCCGCAACTTGCACTTGCGGCGCGGTTGCGGTAATCCTTATGGGGATTACCGCAACCGCGCCGCAAGTGCTCGCACTCAGCCAGCGAGTCGCAATGCGGCGCGGTTGCGGTAATCCTTATGGAAGCGGGCATTGCGAGTCGCTGGCCGAAAATAGAACCAGAGGCTCGGCCACAAAGCTAGCGATTTCCCGCTGAGGCTAGCGACTCGCTACCTGAGCGGGAAATCGCTAGCTTTTGTGGCCGAGCCTCTGGTTCTATTTTCGGCCAGCGACTCGCAATGGCCGCTTCGCGGCCATTGCTCGCACTAAAGCTAGCGACTCGCAATGGCCTCACGGCCATTGCTCGCGCAGCTGACGCCTCGCATTGGCCGCTACGCGGCCAATGCTTCGCCGTGATGACGTCACAATAGTGACATATCCACGGCACGTTTTCGGGGTCCGACACGAAAACGTCTTAGACAATTATATAGTAGATATTGTATTGGGACATATATATTGGGGCGTCACGCAAACTAATGGACTTTTCTAACATGAAAATAACTCCTCTTGTTGCGTTCGCTGGAACTGGCCATACTTAAAAAAAAGTCTTGGTTCGGGAACGGACGTAACCTAACTTTGAGCAAAGACCCCAAATCTCATTAAAGTCTGGGTACCCAAACTTCTCCGCCTTAAAATGGTGGCTAGGGGGCTGAAAAATTGGGATTAAGAGCAGTGATGATAGTTATCAGTCTCCATGCTGCTTTCTGCACTGCTGTCACACTAGTTTAGGGTCTGCTCATTAAACCTCATGAACATTCACTGCTTCCCCCGCCCACCCTCTGTGACAGCATGTGTGATTGGTTGCAGTCAGACTATGCCCCCACTTCCTGTGCCGATGTATTTCATTGGTTGCAAAGCCTCATAATAGCTGTCTGTGTCCCTGGAGTGTAAAAATAAATAATTGAAAAAAATGTCATGGTCTCTTCCATCTGGAGACACTGAGGTTAGTGGGTGCTCCTGTGTGCTGGCCCGACCACCTTTAGAAAGACAGCATGGACCAGGGCTCATCCCAACTGAACGCTCAAACTCTGTAACCATTGGCAGAACACTAGTAAGATAACACAGGGTGAGGGAGCCATACAATGGTAAGAACTTTATTGAATCCCCAACAGTCAAAGGCATATAACACATACTCAGCAAGAACCCACAATATAACAAGCAAGAAAGTCTCACCCTCCGGCTGGGTCATCAGAGATTAGAATATTCGTGCCTTCAGGGCTTCCACGAACAATTGCCCCACCCCACTTTTGGAGGGCATTCACTGAGAAAGGAATAGCAGGAAGCTTAGGAAGCTGAACGAGCAGAGGAAGGTCTGTAGGTAGGTCACCAAGTTGTCCCAACCTGGGTTCCTTAAGTAGTCTCAGATCTTCCAGCCGAAGGCGGAACTCCTGCACAATATAATCTAGTTTTCGTGCTCCTCTAGTCCAAACCGAAGCTCCTAGACTGAGGCCATGCAGAGTATGCAGACGCAATGTGGTCCTGGTAGCCGGAACTGGAATTCCTAGGCTGATGTCAAGAAGATGCGTTTTGATCCTCCAGCCAGGCTTAAAGTCCATAGGCTAAGGCCATGTAGCATATGAACAACTAGTGACTGAAGCAGTCCTTTTTATATACCAAGCTGTCACCTTAGGGTATACTGTAGACTTACAGGATTGCTGGGATAAGGCGGTTCTCTTATTGGCCAGCATTTCAATCTGACTGTATAATTCTCCTCCGAGTGATGTACACACAGGGTGTGAGGTAATTTACATTTAGGTAACACACCACCCACTAAAGCTGGGTTTACAAGTACCGACATCGATAACGATGTTGCTGCAACTTGTGATGTTGCAGCGACCTCGTAGTGATGTCGCTATGTGGGCCATCCTGCAATGATCAGTGATCAGCTCGCTGATCGTTGGTATAATGGCCAGGGCCATTTTTCGATCTTTGGTCTCCCGCTGGACGGCCAGCATCGGCGTGTGTGACAGCGGGAGACCAACGATCAACGACCTCCCAGCACTACACAGTTCACGCTGAGAGGCTGGTAACCATGGTAAACATTGGATAACTAAGCGCAGCGCTCTGCTTAGTTACCCGATGTTTACCCTGCATACCAGCGTTCTTGCTAGTCGCTGATCGCTGGTGAGTCTGCCTGTTTTACAGCTCAACAGTGATCAGATAACGATGCGGGTCGCTGGGACATCTTAAGTCTTAAGACATTGGGGCTCGGAGCAGCCTGATAAGAAACAATGACTTTACAAACATGAGTTAACAAACATCAGAACAACATGTCTGACCAAATTAAGAATTTTAACCTTGGACACGCATTAAAAAAGGGCTGTGCCGTCACACCTTGTACTTGATACACAGTGCAGATAAAGCACGCGGCTGTGTGTTATCTTGGCTGGGTATCTAAATATGAATGACAGCACACTGGTTTATTTGTAACTATTTAAATAAATAATTAAAAAAAACGGGGTAGGGTCCCCCCCAATCATAATCCTTTGTTTACCAACTCTATTCCATAGAATGTTTTACTTAGATTTTTTTTTTGGAAAAGCTGTTTAACGAAGTTGGCTACTTTGGCCAAAAAAAAATGCCACCCCCTTGTACGGGTAAGTGCAATATTCAGGATTGATATGCCAAACCTTCCAGTTCTTCATAGTGTGACCTCATTATAGGCGCCGGTTCAGTACATATCCTCAATGTGCACAATGACTTTCACTCTCTTTTTATTCCGTGCTAATATTATAACCACGGTGTGTAGGGCGCGCTGCCCTTATCTCCACCGCCGCAAGCCTCTTTTATTTATTTAGCTGTCGGCTTGAACATGCCATTTCAAAGAAATGTGTTTGACTAACCTTGTTTCTCTTGATTTCATACTCAGTATGGGCTACCATAGGTATGGCACAGAATTGCTTTTTTGCTTGTTAAAACACATACTCAAATTAAAGCGCTTATCTCACGAGAGTAAGATGGTTAAGGCGAGAAAAAAATGGAAGGGAAAAAAAAAATCTTATTATTGCAGGCGGCCGAAGTGGATTCGGAGAGTTGGAGGGAAGGTATTTTTTGTAGGTCATCTGATTACAAAGATTAACACAATGATGATTACTTCAAAGTGAAGCACAACATTGTTTCAGATAATCCTAAACAAACTGTAGAACGAGGTTTCGCCTCCGGTTCTAATATAAATTCAAATACCTGGTACAGAACAGAAGCCAAATCGCTATTCTTGGTTGTGAAATACAAGAATGCAAAAAAAAAATAAAACTTCCATTGATATTATTATATTTAAATCTATTCATTTACATTATATTTATTTTTTGTTGTTTTTAGTCATTTTATTTTATCTCTGTTTTATGTTTAATATAGCCGATACATTTTATTTTGGCAAGGTTTATGTTCTTTGGAATTTATGTGTAACGGTAGAGAGGACCCCCGAGGCTGCAGAGCGAATGGCTTTAGAGTGTTTGGAACTTGTGACATTTCAATCTTCAGAGAGCAGCACAGTGATCATAGGGTAAAGGTAACAACGGCATATTCATATATATATTCTAACTAAGGAAAGTCAACTTACAATAAGTAGGTCACAAAATTCTTTTGAGAGTTATTTTGGCATATAAGGTTTTCCTATATAGTATAAATAAGATATATAGATATAAGGTCTTCCTTTACAGTATCAATGAGATATATCAATGTAAGGTCTACCTTTAAAGTATCAATAAGATATATCAATATAAAGTCTACCTTTAAAGTATCAATAAGATATATCAATATAAGGTTTCCCTTTATAGTATAAATAAGATATATAGATATAAGGTTTTCCTATAGTATAAATAAGATATATAGATATAAGGTCTTCCTTTACAGCATCAATAAGATATATCAATATAAGGTCTATCTTTACACAGTAGTATCAATAAGATATATCAATGTAAGGTCTACCTTTAAAGTATCAATAAGGAAAAATTGAAAGCAGCACTAGGAACAGTTCACTTTGGGTGCAAAAGTCCAGCAGTATTCAGCTGTATACAGTTACCAAGAAAATCAGACAGCACTCCTTGTTGCAAATCATGCATTCCTTTATTGGCCCATCAGGACTGAACGTTTCGGTTCTTAAGGAACCGAAACGTTCAGTCCTGATGGGCCAATAAAGGAATGCATGATAGACCTTATATTGATATATCTTATTGATACTGTAAAGGAAGACCTTAAATTGATATATCTCATTAATACTGTAAAGGAAGACCTTATATCTATATATCTTATTTATACTATAAAGGCAGAACTTATATTGATATATCTTATTGACACTTTAAAGTTACCAAGAAAATCGGACAGCACTCTTGTTGCAAATCATGCATTCCTTTATTGGCCATCAGGACTGAACGTTTCGGTTCCTCAAGAACCTTCTTTCAGCAGTCTGCTGGAAGAAGTTCTTGAGGAACGAAACGTTCAGTCCTGATGGGCCAATAAAGGAATGCATGATTTGCAACAAGGAGTGCTGTCCGATTTTCTTGGTAACTTTAAAGTGTCAATAAGATATATCAATATAAGTTCTGCCTTTATAGTATAAATAAGATATATAGATATAAGGTCTTCCTTTACAGTATTAATGAGATATATCAATTTAAGGTCTTCCTTTACAGTATCAATAAGATATATCAATATAAGGTCTACCTTTATAGTATAAATAAGATATATAGAGATAAGGTTTTCCGATATAGTATAAATAAGATATATCGATATAAGGTCTATCTTTATACAGCAGTATCAATAAGATACATCAATATAAGGTTTACCTTTATACAACAGTATCAATAAGATATATCAATGCAAGGTCTACCTTTATACAGTGGTATCAATAAGATATATCAATATAAGGTCTACCTTTATAGTATAAATAAGATATATAGATATAAGGTTTTCCTATATAGTATAAATAAGATATATAGATATAAGGTTTTCCTTTACAGTATCAATAAGATATATCAATATAAGGTCTATCTTTATACAGCAGTATCAATAAGATACATCAATATAAGGTTTACCTTTATACAGTAGTATCAATAAGATATATAAATGTAAGGTCTACCTTTATACAGTAGTATCAATAAGATATATCAATATAAGGTCTACCTTTATAGTATAAATAAGATATATAGATATAAGGTTTTCCTTTATAGTATAAATAAGATATATAGATATAAGGTCTTCCTTTACAGTATCAATAAGATATATCAATATATGGTCTATCTTTATACAGTGGTATCAATAGGATATATCAATATAAGCTCTACCTTTATAGTATAAATAAGATATACCAATATAAGGTTTACCTTTATAGTATAAAAACCAACCAACAGAAAAAAACGACTAAGGCTCAAATACGGATGAAGTGCAATAATAATAATAATAAGTCACAATGGTGTATAGGGGAGGAATAGTATAAACACCAAAACGATGCAGACAGGATTAGGACAAAAAAGCTTCACTATACTTTAGTCATATATGTATATAGCCTGTCCAAAATCAATACATAAATATAAAGTGCATTTTGCTTTAATAAATATAAAGTGGTCTATATGGTAATATAAAGTGCATATGGCAATAACCAAATGAAAACTAACCAGTCTGTAAACACTGGAAGTTCAATTGCACATCTAAGTGACACCCTAAGTAACACTAGTATAAACAGTGCCCGTGAAGAAGGGACTCCGAAACACGTGTAGGGCTGTGTTTGCCAGCAGGAAATTGCTTCATGACCATGATATGAATTAATATATTATCCTGTCTTAATGTATATATTGATTGTGTTTGCTTATGTGGTCTAATTGTGACCCCACTGTTTATACTAGTGTTACTTAGGGTGTCACTTAGATGTGCAATTGAACTTCTAGTGTTTACAGACTGGTTAGTTTTCATTTGGTAATTGCCATATGCACTTTATATTACTATATGGACCACTTTATATTTATTAAAGCAAAATGCACTTTATATTTATGTATTGATTTTGGACAGGCTATATACATATATGACTAAAGTATAGTGAAGCTTTTTTGTCCTAATCCTGTCTGCTTCGTTTTGGTGTTTATACTATTCCTCCCCTGTATACTATTGTCACTTAATAAAATATTATTGCACTTCATCCGTATTTGAGCCTTAAAGTCGTTTTTTCTGTTGGTTGGTTTCTGTTACGGTAGTTATATGATGGCTCCTATAATCCTAATATACCTTTAATTGGGTGTCAGTATTGACAATAATTATGTATGTTATTATATTTAAGTTGTGTTTTTTTTCTCTAATCTTTATAGTATAAATAAGATATATAGATATAAGGTTTTCCTATATAGTATAAATAAGATATATAGATATGAGGTCTTCCTTTACAGTATCAATAAGATATATCAATATAAGGTCTATCTTTATTCAGCAGTATCAATAAGATATATTAATGTAAGGTCTACCTTTATACAGTAGTATAAGATGTATCAATATAAGATCTACCTTTATAGTATAAATAAGATATATAGATATAAGGTTTTTCTATATACACGGTGGGCCATCTATATGGATGCACCTAAATAAAATGGGAATGGTTGGTGATATCAACTTCCTGTTTGTGGCACATAAGTATATGGGAGGGGGAAAACTTTCCAGATGGGTGGTGACCATGGCGGCCATTTTGAAGTTGGTCATTTTGGATCCAACTTTATTTTTTTAATGGGAAGAGGGTCATGTGACACATCAAACGTATTGAGAATTTCATAAGAAAAACAATGGTGTGCTTGGTTTTAACGTAACTTTATTCTTTCATGAGTTATTTACAACTTATAAAATGTGTTCAAAGGTCTGCCGATTGTGTTGGATTGTCAATGCAACCCCCTGCTCCCACTCTTGACACACTGATAGCAACACCGCAGAGGAAATGCAGCACAGACTTCCAGGATCCGATGTGTCAGATGCTGCACATCTCGTATCTTCACAGCATAGATAATTGCCTTCAGATGAGGGATGAGGCAAACTTTATTGTGAATGGTGAAGTTACCAAACAAAACCCCCGCTATTGGTCTGACACTAACCCACAGTGGATAGATCCCTCCAAGACTGCTGGAACACAGACATTGATGGTATGGGGTGGTATATGGGGTACAAAGATAGTGGGGACATTCTTCATCAATGGAAACCTCAATGCCACTGGATATGTGAAATTGCTACATGATTCAGATATCCAGTGGCATTGAGGTTTCCATTGAGGAAGAAGTAGGGTTTAAGCTCAGAAGAGACAATTTTCATATTTTCAAGAGGAGCATTGAAGCGTTTAAGTCTCCTCATACTGGCATGCCAGAGCTGACATATGTCCATAAGGAGTAACCTTTACCCTCAGATCCCTGTTTTAGCCTCTCATACAGTCAATCAAATCTCATACTTTGCACTGATCAGGGCAATGCCCAGAAACACAGTCTGCAAATTGGGATTCTGGTTTGGCTTTTTATCCTGTCGTATAACAAGTGTCGTTAAAGGCTCGATAATGACTTTTAGCATTGCTACTAGGGATGGGCGAATCTACTCGCTAGGACTCGTTACTCGGCGAGTAGTAAGGGACTCGCAGGACTCGGTACTCTGCGAGTTTCCCAGTGATTACTCGCGAGTCCAATGCAAATCAATATCAATCCTAGTTTTGTCAGCGTTTCTGACAATTGCCATTGTTTGCATTAGACTCGCGAGTAATCACTGGCTACTGTGCCAGTGATAGCAGGGAAACTCGCAGATAACTGCTGTTTCTTTGAGAGCTGAGTCCAGCTGTCTTCTCTGTGCAGCTCCAGGGTCCTAGAGCCCGCCTGCTGCCTGATGTAGCAGTGCTGACATTGTTCTCAGTCTGCTCATTCCCTGTGTACAGACATGAATGTCTGTGCACAGAGATGATGTAGCAGTGCTGAGATTGTTCTCAGTCTTCTCATTCCCTGTGTACAGACATGAATGTCTGTGCACGGAGATGATGTAGCAGTGCTGAGATTGTTCTCAGTCTGCTCATTCCCTGTGTACAGACATGAATGTCTGTGCACAGAGATGATGTAGCAGAGCTGAGATTGTTCTCAGTCTGCTCATCCCTGTGCATAGACATCTATATTTATGCACAGGGGATGTAGCAGAGAGGACATCGCGTTTTGGACTGCGTCGGACGGAAGAGGATTTTTTTAATTAAAGATGGAGTCCCTAATGGCTTTTTTTTTTATTTCTAATAAAAATTTTTCCTTGTGTTGTGTTTTTTTTAAAACAATTTAATAGAAATTCATGGTGGTCATGTCTAATATTGGCGTGACCGCCATAAATTTCGGGCTTAGGGCCAGCTGATAATACAAAGCTGGCCCTAACCTCTTTATTACCCAGCGTGCCACCGCTACCAGGGCCGCTGGAAGAGAGGGGTTCAGCGCCAGAGGATGGCGCTTCAATGAACGCGCCATCTTCTGGGGCGGCTGCGGGCTGCAATTTGCAGCGGGGGGTGCCCAGAAAGCTTGGGCATCCCTGCGCTGCGGATTCCAGCCCCCAGCTGCTTAGCTGTACCTGGCTAGACATAGAAATTGCGCGGAGCCCCACGCATTTTTTTTTATTATTTCATGAATTTCAGAGTCAGAGTCTCAGAGTCAGAGTCTCAGAGTCAGAATCTCAGAATTTCATGAAATAATTAAAAAAAAATGCGTGGGGCTCCGCGCAATTTCTATGTCTAGCCAGGTACAGCTAAGCAGCTGGGGGCTGGAATCCGCAGCGCAGGGATGCCCAAGCTTTCTGGGCACCCCCCGCTGCAAATTGCAGCCCGCAGCCGCCCCAGAAGATGGCGCGTTCATTGAAGCGCCATCCTCTGGCGCTGAACCCCGCTCTTCCAGCGGCCCTGGTAGCGGTGGCACGCTGGGTAATAAAGAGGTTAGGGCCAGCTTTGTATTATCAGCTGGCCCTAAGCCCGAAATTTATGGCGGTCACGCCGATATTAGACATGACCGCCATGAATTTCTATTAAATTGTTTTAAAAAAAACACAACACAAGGAAATTTTTTTATTAGAAATAAAAAAAAAAGCCATTAGGGACTCCATCTTTAATTAAAAAAATCCTCTTCCGTCCGACGCAGTCCAAAACGCGATGTCCTCTCTGCTACATCCCCTGTGCATAAATATAGATGTCTATGCACAGGGAATAAGCAGACTGAGAACAATCTCAGCTCTGCTACATCATCTCTGTGCACAGACATTCATGTCTGTACACAGGGAATGAGCAGACTGAGAACAATCTCAGCTCTGCTACATCATCTCTGTGCACAGACATTCATGTCTGTACACAGGGAATGAGCAGACTGAGAACAATGTCAGCTCTGCTACATCAGGCAGCAGGCAGGCTCTAGGACCCTGGAGCTGGGGCAGCCAGAACACAGAGAAGACAGGATCTTATCTGTGCGAGTCAGCGATTACTTACAAAGTAAACGAGCAATGGAAATAAATGACACAACTAGGATTGCTTCAGGCTGAAGCTTCCGAGACACATCTGCGATTTGTAAATCTCACACTACTCGCTATTACTCGCTTCCCCATTCATTAACATTGGACTCGCTAGACTCGCAATGAGTAGCGAGTCCTGGGCTCGGACTCGCTAGAGTCAAGCGATTCCGAGTAATTTAGGATTCGCCCATCACTAATTGCTACTTCTAATAGGTGGCGATAGTGTTCAAGTCCTCTCCCTCTATGAAGAGACAATTTGCATATCTTCCAAAGGAGCACTGCAGCACTTAAAGGGAACCAACCACCCCAAATGACCCCCCCAGACTATTAATATGGTTCCCTACACCCAGCACATACATGTGCTGCAAGCTTTTTTGCTAAAAAAACTGGTTTTTATTAGTGATGGGCGAATCCTAAATTACTCGGAATCGCTTGACTCTAGCGAGTCCGAGCACAGGACTCGCTACTCGTTGCGAGTCTAGCGAGTTCAATGTTAATGAATGGGGAAGCGAGTAATAGTGAGTACTGTGAGATTTACAAATCGCAGATGTGTCTCGGAAGCTTCAGCCTGAAGCAATCCTAGTTTTGTCATTTATTTGCATTGGACTCGTTTACTTTGCAACTGTAATCGCTGGGAAACTCGCACAGATAAGAATCCTGTCTTCTCTGTGTGCTGGCTGCCAGCACCAGGGTCCTAGAGCCCGCCTGCTGCCTGATGTAGCAGAGCTGAGATTGTTCTCAGTCTGCTCATTCCCTGTGCATAGACATCTATATCTATGCACAGGGGATGTAGCAGAGAGGACATCGCGTTTTGGACTGCGTCGGACGGAAGAGGATTTTTTTAATTAAAGATGGAGTCCCTAATGGCTTTTTTTTTTATTTCTAATAAAAATTTTTCTTTGTGTTGTGTTTTTTTTAAAACAATTTAATAGAAATTCATGGCGGTCATGTCTAATATTGGCGTGACCGCCATAAATTTCGGGCTTAGGGCCAGCTGATAATACAAAGCTGGCCCTAACCTCTTTATTACCCAGCGTGCCACCGCTACCAGGGCCGCTGGAAGAGCGGGGTTCAGCGCCAGAGGATGGCGCTTCAATGAACGCACCATCTTCTGGGGCGGCTGCGGGCTGCAATTTGCAGCGGGGGGTGCCCAGAAAGCTTGGGCATCCCTGCGCTGCGGATTCCAGCCCCCAGCTGCTTAGCTGTACCTGGCTAGACATAGAAATTGCGCGGAGCCCCACGCATTTTTTTTTAATTATTTCATGAAATTCTGAGATTCTGACTCTGACTCTGAGACTCTGACTCTGACTCTGAGACTCTGAAATTCATGAAATAATAAAAAAAAAATGCGTGGGGCTCCGCGCAATTTCTATGTCTAGCCAGGTACAGCTAAGCAGCTGGGGGCTGGAATCCGCAGCGCAGGGATGCCCAAGCTTTCTTGGCACCCCCCACTGCAAATTGCAGCCCGCAGCCGCCCCAGAAGATGGCGCGTTCATTGAAGCGCCATCCTCTGCCGCTGAACCCCGCTCTACCAGCGGCCCTGGTGGCAGTGGCACGCTGGGTAATAAAGGGGTTAATACCAGCTTTGTTATACAAGCTGGTATTAAGCCCGAGATTCTTAATGTCAGGCCACGTTTGACCCGGCCACTAAGAATCTCCAATAAAGGGTTAAAAAACACAACACAGAGAAAAATTTTTATTTGAAATAAAAAAAAAAGCCATTAGAGACTCCATCTTTAATTAAAAAAATCCTCTTCCGTCCAACGTAGTCCAAAACGCGATGTCCTCTCTGCTACATCCCCTGTGCATAGATAGATGTCTATGCACAGGGAATGAGCAGACTGAGAACAATCTCAGCTCTGCTACATCATCTCTGTGAGCAGGTGGGCTCTAGGACCCTGGAGCTGCACAGAGCAGACAGCTGGACTCGGCTCGCAATGTAACAGCAGTTAGTTTGCGAGTTTCCCTGCTATCACTGGCACAGTAGCCGAGTCTAATGCAAACAATGGCAATCCTAGTTTTGTCAGCGTTTCTGACAAAACTAGGATTGATATTGATTTTCATTGGACTCGTGCGAGTAATCACTGGGAAACTCGCAGAGTACCGAGTCCTGCGAGTCCCTTACTACTCGCCGAGTAACGAGTCCTAGCGAGTAGATTCGCCCATCCCTAGTTTTTATAAGTTAAGATATAGCTTTTGAAAGTTTATAACGAAAGGACGGGTGGGCGTTACTTAGCTCCTTCTAAAGCCGAGATTCTGCTGCCAGTCATCATCCTGTCCTGGTCACAGCAGTAACGGCCAGCCCTTTTTTCCACCTCCCAGGCTGGTGCACGGGATGTCATGCCCGTGCACACGTCATCAGCTACAGCCAGGTCGCGAGCGCGCGCTCTGACTTCCTGCGCTCAGCTGTGGAAGTCAGAGCGTGTGCTCGCGACCCGGCTGTAGCTGATGACGTGTGCACGGGCATGACATCCCGTGCACCAGCCTGGGAGGTGGAAAAAAGGGCTGGCCGTTACTGCTGTGACCAGGACAGGATGATGACTGGCAGCAGAATCTCGGCTTTAGAAGGAGCTAAGTAACGCCCACCCGTCCTTTCGTTATAAACTTTCAAAAGCTATATCTTAACTTATAAAAATCATTTTTTTTTAGCAAAAAAGCTTGCAGCACATGTATGTGCTGGGTGTAGGGAACCATATTAATAGTCCGGGGGGGTCATTTGGGGTGGTTGGTTCCCTTTAAGTTTCCTCTTACTAGTATGTCACTCTCCACAAGGAGAAACCTTACCCTTTAGATCTCATGGCATATATAATTTTTAGCTAATTTTCCATTCAGCGATAACTAAAGCGGAAAGGTAGTACTAATAATAAACTCACATGGTGAGATAGACTCACAAAGCCATAGGTCTGAGTTTTGGGAATGCACAGGAGGTTTTGATAGATCAAGATGATTTGATAAAGATAAACTGAATTGAGGCAATAGAGCGAGAAATGAATGTTATAGTGGAAAGAAGGAATATGAAGGAACAGATGTGAAAAAAGAGACAAAGTTGAGGAAAAATCAGATTCCAGAGAATAGGCAGAGCTGGGCATGTCAGGAGGCAACTTGTGACTGTCACAAGGGAGTATGTAATAGGATGGGTATGGTGGGCAAAAGCAATCAGGGGAAGTAGTCTGACCCTTTGTCAAGTGGCTCCTGATTCTCCCCGATCCCAGAATTACCTCTGAAGGTGAGGTCTGGACTGCTACCCTATACCTCATTCTTGATCAGCCCTGGGTTAAGACCCCCTCACATCCACCCACAAACCAGGAAACACAGCAACTCCCACAAGGTAAGGAAACTCTAAGTAGCAACAGCAGGAAGGCTTCAGAACACACTGCAGTAGCGTCTTCACAGCTTGAGGTGGTAGAAGAGGCTAAGCTCTATCAGCAACACCTAGTGAAAGGAAGTGGAACTATTTAAAGGATGGAGGAGTGGACAACTGCATTATCTGACACCCCCCTCCCCCCTCACCTGCATAGCCATCCAAATATATACAGCAGTTCTACAGCAGCTTCTAGCATTAACAATGAATGTGCCAAAAGGAAATTTACTCCCATTTGAGCTGCAGCAGAGAATTTCACATGGACTGTAAGGCAGTCAACACGTGACAGTGAATCTGTAGCAGAGTCCAGTGATGTAGCAGAGCAGGATTAATCAGAAGACCTTTAAGTATGCAGCAGAGCCCAGCATTACAGCAGATCCAAGTAATGAAGAATACTTGTAATGTTGCATAGCCCAGCAGAGCTAGATTTGTTAGGAAAGAGTCAAAGAGGCAGATTAAAATGTGCTCAAGCAATAACAAGCACACTAACAAAATACTCATGTGGCCTGGAAGGTCTAGATACATAACCTCAGTGCTAATCTTTAGGATGCCAAGATAAGAACAGGAAATCTTGAGTAGAGGTAAGAAGAAAGGTGCTAAGTGCACCACCGGATAAATCACAAGTCCATCCGCTATGCTTCATTGTTGGTCAACGCATTTCAAGGCAGCCTACCTCTTCATCAGAACCTCATGACATATGTACAGGAGATGAAGTTAGCTGCTAAGGAAAGAATATGGAGAGGCAAGCATACGACAGATCGATATAACCATATAAATATTTTTTAACCCCTTTTGAGGCCTTCAAAAAAATCCTGGAAATTGGCAATCAATAGGCGACCATATTTAAGGATTCTTGAGACTCGAAACCCCAAAAAGTCCAACTTGAAATCCTTAATTTTGTGAAATTTGTATTAAATTTGATTAGTTCTAATTTGATATTATCCCTTTGGATATCGGATCCATTCAATCAATGGCCAAAACGAGTTAATTCTCCCATGTAAAATGTATTTGTGTTAATAATACAGACGAAAATTCTTCCTTTTTTCTGCCTTTAATTAGCCCAGAAATATTGTGAGATGCAGAACAATTGAACAAAATAAATCTTCTATAAATGAGCGAAAGAATATTTCAGCTGAGGAATAATACAAACCCTTTATTGGAGCTTACCTGACTTCTGTAGCCAACAGCTGGCGAGCCTGCTGTGTTTTTGTATAGCCTATATGCCGTATTCTTCAAGGCTTTGTTGATGTCCCTTAAGCGGCCAATATATAATTGTACAAAAAACTCCGAGACATCAAAAGAAAATGTTTTTTTGATGTTGGCTTCAATGCAGAGTTTTACAAAGCGCTTGTTGCAAGTGTTTGTCATGTATAGCACCACATGAGACGGGAAAGAAATACTAAAATTAGCTAAAAATAATAGAAGCCCCCAAAGAACAAAAATATGGTTGCATGTTACAATTAAAGTCAGACTTCTAATTAAATGTAACCAAAATGAAACATATAAGTAGGCAAACTGTATTTGTTACCAGAAGTGTAATGACCGATGACAACCGGGTCCGAGGTCGGAGGGGGCCGCCGACCCCAATACCTATCTCAGCTGGATGTGCGTCTGAGACGCACATCCTGCTGAAATATAGTATAAAGAGGACAAATGTTGTTTTGCAAACAGGGATAACAAGTTTATTAAACTTATCCACAAACATAAAGAACAGTAAAATTGACTCAAGGATTCAAGGAGGTTATTATAAGGTAATTGGTTTCAAGTCGATACAATGGCATGGCTAAGAGCTGTCATGGCACAAAAACCAGATAGACAAATAAAGTGCAATGAGTAGCGCAACTATATACAGTTTGCTTAGGCTGGGTACAACCAACAGTAAATCTCATATCTCATTAAAGTATAGCAGTTACACAAAAGAAGATTACAGATTTGGTCTGACCCAATATATGCTAAACAGAAGAATGAAAAACCATGACTTGTATCTTAAGTGCTATCACCTCCATCACAAATATGAGGAATCAGTCTTGCAGTAAAGTGCTAGTGCATAAGTTACAGATAGATACTGCAGACAAAACCCCAACCTAGCGCCAATGACTGCCAGTCTAAGCCCTGCACGAAGAAGCCACAATAGTTTGCTATGTGTCATTACCGGTATGTGTAATCACTGCCAGGCCACGCCTACCCCACGTACATTTCACGTCACAGGCTTCCTCAGGTATGTGGCCATAGCAAGCCTCGTCCTCGTTTTTAACTATGTGACGGAGTCACATGGTAATGCATCCGCCCATCACAGACACTTCCCGGTGAAAATCACAGACCCGGACGTATGATAAAATATTTTTATTCTACAATCCATGAAGCGTTGTCAGATCCATCAAGACCGACATGTGCATTGGGAAGAAGATGCCTTCAAGCACGAGTCAAAGATGAATTGCCAACTACTGCATCGAGTGAGTTTTTAACACCTGTTTGTCACCAGTGAGGGTTAAGACACCTACATGATGTATCCTGCCGACCGCATCACACACACGTTCCCTGGAGATATGAATCACAACGCCGAGGTATCAAAAACTGGGTCTACAGTTGTTTCTCGTTCCTTCAAGACCGACAGACACCGGTCGCCTAGGTGATTAAAAGGGTACAGGACAAGGCAAAGTATTCGTGACAAACCTGAGTTGCGTATACCCTCGCTGCTTCAGAACCTCGGGGCTGACCGCCACTTGGTGTTTCGTTGCGTGTGTCTCCTAGGCCAGGAAGACAGTTTGATACCTTTGGTGTTCGTTTGTCTCTGCCTCCGACTGTTTTCTTCTCCTTTTGGTGGTCTCTTGGTGGTCCTCAGGCTAATAAGTCTATTTATCCTCTCCACTGCATGCGTTCCGCTACAAGAGTTTTTTACTGCACCTCGGTGTTGCCCCTTCTCCAAATGTTCTGCGTTGTCCCAAAACCCAGTATAGAACGTGAGCCTCTTTATGGTTCGGCATCTCATCTGCTGACTGTTTCATGTACCTGTTCCTGTGTCTGTCCCTCAGCCCTTTACTCTGTTCCCTCACCAGATATGGGTGTACTGGGATCTACGTCTCGTTCCGCACCCTGAGGGCTCTGTCCTTCCTACTCACCCGTTGATCTTTCTCTCCTGGGTTGAGCGTGACCATGCTTCCAGCCCGCGGGTGCTAACACCTCCTCACTCCTTCACTCTTCTCTACTCCACTCTGATCTCTACTCCCATCTTCAACTCTACTCTCCTACTTCCTTTTTCCTCCCGGCTATGCTTGGATCCTCCCATTTTGAATACCCACTGTCCCGGGGTCCTAAGTGTTGTGTGTGTTAAGATCAACTGTGCCATCCCAGCACCTGGTGAGCAGAGGCACAACTCTCCCTCAAATGGAGGAGTGCAGTATCCCCGATGACGGCCTACCCTGGCGGGGCGCCACATTTCTGTCGCGTCCAGGCTATGGGATACTCGGGTGTCAGGCAGTAAGGGTTAATGTTCCGGTTGTCATGGGGAATGGCGGCAGCGCCTGACCCCCGTGTCCTGGGCCTATCTTCCAAAAAGGGGTTATATTTACAGGGGACTATGCTACAAAGTTTGTCGTGGCGCCACCTGCAGTATCTGATGAGATGTCACCAGCGCCGCCACAGTCCCCAGAGGTAGATGGTATGGCGGCTAGTGTGGTAACGTCCTCCACAGGTAGGACTGGACCTCCGGGCAGCATATGTGAAATGGGAAGCTTGTAGTGGAGCTGGGATTGTATAGGGAGTGCTGGAAAATTCTTTGAGGGGAACAGGTAACGGAGAGGAATGACACACGTACACTGTAAAGTCTCTTTTACCTTTTACTGATGTTCGACAGGTAAAGATGTCCAGTGCACTAACAGGTGACCAGTTGCACAGTAGGTCCCCACAGCAAGTGGGTATAAGGCCTCCTCTCTTCCTGTGTAATGGTTGAAGCACAGCCTGCTTGCATTCAGACTTGCCTCCTCTCTCATCCTGACTATAGTGTCTGTCTCTCCTCCTGTGCGGTCTCGGTTACCCTCGCTGAACTCTGCAGTGCTGTACTGCTGTGCTGGCTCCAATCTTGACTCACAGGGGATAAACCGGGTGGCCGAGGCCTCCACGGTGTGACGGGGTTTTCTGTGGTCCTGAAGTATCCCACAGGTGCGAATCCCCAATATCCAGTACTTCTCTGGGCGAAATTCTTCTCCAAGTTCTTCACTCCCTTTCGGCTAGCTGCTCCTTGCCTTCTGTCCCCACTTAGGCTTGCGGGACGTAGAAGGGCCACTCCGGGTCACTGGCTCAGGCCTAAACGCGGCACTGACAACCAGGACGTCTTCGCAGCTCTCCTAGCGTCTGCACACTCTGACCAGCTCCTCCCCCAGCAGCAGTATTTATAGGGGAACTCACCTAAAGGCAGTGAGTAGAGCTTCCCCTAATGTGTCGGGGTGGAAGGTGTTGTATGTAGTAGGTACCTGCTGTGGAAAACCAGCTGTGCATTAGAGAAGTCTGTGGCTACTGCGTGAGCAGGGCGCCACATTTCCGCTTGGCAAAGGTTAGCTCGTCCCGAGCAACCCAGTAATTCAGAAACGTACAAAAAAATGTATTTTCAAATAACAATAACAATACGCATTATTTTTCTTTTCCCTTCCGGGAGGCATTATTCTTAAACGTTGCAATAATAAAATACTAAAGTCTCTCAAACTAGTCATAGAAAAAGTCTATTTAGCAATAACCCTTACCAGGGTTCAAAACAGTTCTTATTCAAAGTCCTCCGTTTGCCTATACGATGACTACGGCGGCTTAACTATTTACATCTATACAATTTCAGTACCTACCTAACTAACCAGCTACATACAATATTTACATGATTCAACATTCTAACTACTATTTACACTGACTTTCCAGGTCTTACTTCATGGGTAAGGGCTGCTTGCCCGCAAACCGTCCTGCCCACTCGAAGTTCAACCTGCTCTGCATATGGAGGTCGAGGCTGCAGAATTTTTTACACCCCTTAACACCTACCAGCCTCGACATCCCATATACCGGGTGTAACCGACCACTTCTCCGGGTAGAGATCTCGATCGGGGTGTCCCTTCGGGAGATACAACTCGACCTCCTGTCTGTTGACAAAGACCTCTTGCTCCAAGTCGTAATCCTTTATGAACCCCCAGCCGTTCCGGAGGTGGAAGTCCATAACTACTTCTCGGTGCCACTCCGCCGGTTGGTACCAGATCTTTCGACATAGGCTTTCTTCCAGGTTACATCCTCCTGCTGCTGCCAACGGTCTAGGCGCTGTCGTCGCTCTTCTTCCTCGGCAACTTGCCTTTGTGCCCAGTAGTCAATATCGTTTTTGCTCTCTACCTTGTTTACCGCCCGGGTTGCAGTCAGACACCCCTCAGTTAGACTCACATAGGATGCCCAATGCACATTCTTCCTCTCGACCTCCGAGGTTTCTGCTGTGCTCACGAGTTGTACCACTCCCTGGTACTTCTCCCTAGTTTCGCCGCCTTCTCCAAGTTGTGTCAGGTGTTCGGCCCACAGCTCCCATTAGGAACTCAGGGCCTCCAGTTTCAACGGTTCGGGCTTACTGCATGCGGCTGTGTTCAGGACCGGTTCCCTGTGTCGTCCACTAGCCCCTCTGTTCTCTCATCAGATATGGGTGTACAGGGATCTACATCTCATTCTTTACCCCAAGGGCTCTGTCCTTCCTCCTCACCCGTTCCCTCCCGGGGCGAGCATGATGTGCTCCAGCCTGTGGGATCTAACACCTCATCACCCCTTCAATCTCCTCTACTCCACTTTGCTCTCTTCTCCTGTCTTCCACTCTACTCTCCTACTTCCTTTTTTCCTCCCTGCTATGCTTTTGTCCTCCCATTTTTCCACCCACCGTCCCAGGGCCCTAAGTGTTGTCTGTGTGTGAAGCTCAGCTGCGCCATCCCAGCACCTGGAGAGCAAAGGCACAACTCTCCCTCAAAGGAAGAGTGCAGTACCCCTGGTGGTGGCCTGCCAGGTGGGGCATCACAAGTACAGAGTGGAGGAACTTATGCATATGTTTGACAGCTTTCACCTGTTCCCGCCTCCAAGCACATGGTGAGCCTTCGCTCCTCCTCCTCCTTCTTCTCCTGCAACAGTCTCCACACCCATCCTTCTCCTTCTCTGGCGAGCCAGCCAATCAAAACTCTCCCCTTTTCCCCAAGACCGGGGACAAAAGAGGGGGATGAAGTGTGAAAAATGCATGGAAAATCTGCAAGTGTGGCCCTAGCCTAAGTAACGGTAATTATAGTCTTGCATAAAAAATATGATAAATATAAAGTGACAACTAGAGTTGAGTGGATGGATTTGCGGGACTCTCGTCTGTGAGCCCAGTCAGGGCCTCTTTAACTGCTCGACATAAGCTCTGCCTATCTGTTACTTTCTGGCCTATGTGTCAAACCACAAATTGAAAATGAGATAGAGGAATCCTCCTGTCCAGAGGCCAGAGACTACTGACCTAGCTGATAGGACCATGAATGGCATTGAGTAAGGTCTACTTAGGACAGAAACGCGTTGCCCCTTCCCCACTCCCTTTTCTCCCTATTCTTTGCTTTTTGTGCTTCCTTGTGGTGCCCGTATTTGTAATATGTTACCTATTCTTTATGTTGCCATACGTTGTATTTTACCTGCTATGAATGCTATGAATATATTGTTGATGCCTTGGATCATCTGAGTACCTGTCCATCTTTCCTGAATATTGAGTTTTGCCATGCTCTTATTCACAGGACATACACCACTGCGGTGTCCCATGAATTAATGTTCCCAACTTCAATGGCAATGTTTGAGCTAATGTAAAAGCAAGAAAAATCAAAACCATACCATGGCAAGCATTTGGGAGCTGCAAGCATCACCCCTACAGACTCCACCATCCCAGTAGTAGAATTAACAAATGTAATTAGACTTCTGTGCCTCCGGCTAACATATTAGGAAGTGGAGGGCATTATATAATACTAGATGAGAGCCTGATGCTATCGCATCGGGTGGGTGGTGACATCACAATGGGGGGGGGTCTATGGCACTGAGGACAGCATTTGCTTCTCCCCCAGTGCGGTCTCTTTCCCCTACCCTGCTGTTTGTTCCCCCTTGCTTTCTGCGGAATGCGGAGTGACTTGGTGCAAGCTGAGGTAGTGTGGAGTGACTGTTGTGCGGGAAGAGTGAGTGCAGGGTGAGTGCTGGATGACCGTAGCGCGGGATGCCCGTGTTGCGGGCTGAGTGCAGGGTGAGTTCATCCTGAATGAGTGCGGGCTGAAGTGCGGGATGACCGTAATGCGGGATGAGTGAGTGCAGGCTGTGGGGGGGCTGAGTGATTGAAGGCTGTGGGGGATGATTGAGTGCAGGCTATGGGGGAGTGAGTGCAGGGAGTGGGGGAGAGTGAGTGCAGTCTGTGGGTGGCTGATTGAGTGAAGGCTGTGAAGGACTGAGCGTACAGGATGTGGGGGTGTGAGTGTAGGCTGTGGGGCCGTGTTAGTGAGTGAAGGCTCTGGGGCGTGTGTGAGTGAAGGCTATGGGGTGGTGTGAGTGAAGGCTGTGGGGGGTGAGTATGGGCAGTGGGGTGGGTGAGCAGGGGAGTAGGGTATTGGAGGGTGAGTAGGGGAGTGGGGGTAAAGGGCAGTGGGTGGGGTGAGCAGGAGCATTTTGGGGGGTGAGCGGGGCAGTGGGGGGTGAGCAGGGGCATTGTGGGGTGAGCGGCAGCAGTGGGGGATGAGTGGGGGTTGTTGGGACAAGTGGGGGCAGTGGGGGGTGAGCGAGGGTAGTTGGAACTGAGTAGGGGCAATGGGGGTGATCGGGGGTAGTTGGGGCTGAGCGTGGGCAGTGGGGGTGAGTAGGGGCAGTGGGGGGATAGGCTGTGGGATGAGCAGGGCAGTAGGGGTATTGGAGGGTGAGTAACGGCAGTGGTGGCATAGTGGGGGAAGTGGGGAGTGGGGTGAGCAGGGGTAGTTGGGGCTGAGTGGGGGCAGTGGAGGGTGAATGCCCTATTTTTATGATATCCTCCATCTATTGAAGTACTGGTCTAAGTAGGCACACCCACATGCATTCGTACATGGTCTGTACTGACCCGCTGTATAAAGAAGCCCGTAGTCTGTGGTGGTGACCAGCATCTTCCTACATTGTGGACAATAAATGGAACATCACTCATCTCCATCAGAACAGAACAATCCTCCTCTTACAATGTTGTAAAAGTTATTTTTCCCTTGCAGTCTTTCAGTTTTGTCAATGACACCTCCATCTGTTCTGCCCCTTAGTCACAGCACTCCGGGGGGGGGGGTACAGAAGATATTTTATTTGACAACTTCTTCCAGTTGAGTAATTGGATAAGATGAACAGTCAACTTTTGTGTTTGGATGAGATTGGGCCAGAATTGATGGAGAACATGAGTTACTACGCCTCCTTCTCCATTGCCCTGCGAGTAGCTGGCGCTGATTGGTCGTGGGACTCGTCTGTGATAACAATGTCACGTGGGCCACCGGAATGTGAGTTCTGACATTGCGGGAACTTCTCAGTCATGGGAGGTGAGTATAGACTCTTTTTATTTTTATGGGGCCCACATAGAGAATGAGAAGAGACTTTCCAAGTAGTGGACAAGCCCTTTAAGATTACATCACAAAAACCTGCTGACATTCCATCTAACAGCAATCTCTGCATACACTTAAATATCAGTAATCCCCAGAACAAGTTTTCCAAGCAAATGCACCTAAATGATCAAATCAATACACTATGATGCAATTCAGTCTACCATCAAACTTTTAGAACTTTGATGTATCTATCTAACGTATATAATTGCTAGTTTTCCACTTCTTGGATGTCCGCCTATGTCACTTCCGCCAGTGCCATAGTAGCACACCCAAGTGATGAGTATGTTAATATGGATATGGCGATGGCTGGACAACAGAAACCCCCTGCAAACACTGCCCGGTCCATGCACGCCCTCCACCACCGCTCCCCCGCCGCTCACTTGCAGTATTGAGGTCCGAAATTCAATGGCTGCATGGGGCGGAGTTAACAGAGGGTGTCCATAATTGGTGTGACCGAGGACACGCCCACCACCTAAAGGCAGTGGGTCTCGGTCACCCCATTATGAGCCCCTATGTTAACTCTGCCCCCCGTGGCCATTGAATTTTGGACATTAATGCTGCAAGGAGAAGAAGAATGCAGGGGTGAGCGGCGGGGGAGGGGAGCATGCGCCAGACTGCTACTCACCCCCTACTGCCCTTCTCATGCCCCCACACTGCCCCTGCTTACCCTCCCACTGCCCCCAGTCACCCACACTGCCCCTGCTTACCCCCTACTCATCCCAAACTGCCCCTGCTTACCCCTTTCACCTCCCCACTCACCCCACACTGCCCCTGCTCACCCCTCTTACTCCCCAAATGCCCTCACTCCCCACACTGCCCCTGCTCATGCCCCTACTCACCCCACACTGTCCATGCTCATGCCCCACTCACCCCACACTGTCCCTGCTCATGCCCCTACTCACCCCACACTGCCCCTGTTTACGCCTCTCACCTCCCCACATTCCCCATCTCACCCACACTGCCCCTGCTCATGCCCCCACTTACCCCCACTGTCCCTGCTCATGCCCCCACTCATCCCACACTGTCCCTGTTTACCCCTCTCACCTCACCACATGCCTCCACTCACCCACACTGCCCCTGCTCATGCCCCCACTTACCCCACACTGTCCCTGCTCATGCCCCCACTCACCCCACACTGTCTCTGCTCATGCCCCACTCACCCCACACAGCCCCTGTTTACCCCTCTCAGCTTCCCACATGCCCCCACTCAACCCACACTGCCCCTGCTTACCCCCCACTCACACACACTGCCCCTCTCACCCACACTGCCCCTGCTTACCCCTCTCACCCCCCCCACATGGACCAATCATCCACACTGCCCCTGCACACCCCCACTCACCCCAAACTGCCCCTGCTTACCCCTTTCACCTAAACTCCCCACTACACCCACAACTGCCCCTGCTCATCCCTCTTACCCCCCCCACATGCCCTCACTCCCACGCTGCCCCTACTCATGCCCCCACTCACCCCACACTGCCCCTGTTACCCCTCTCACCCCCCCACATGCCCTCACTCCCCACACTGCCCCTGCTCATGCCCCCACTCACCCCACACTGCCCCTGCTTACCCATCTCACCCCCCCACATGGCCCCAATCACCCACACTGCCCCTGCCCCCAAAAAAAGCACCCACTCAGCCCTGATCAACACCCACTCACCCCCACTCGACACCCACTCTCACCCGCTTAGCACCCACTCATTCCCGCTCAGCACCCATTTACCCCTCTCAGGCCGTACTCACTATTGCTCAGCACACGCTCACCCCCACTCAGCACACACACTCTTAAGTCCGTGATCACCCCCCACTCAACCCCGCTCAGCATTACCTCACCTTCACTCAGAGCACACTCACCCCCACTCAGCGCACACTCACCTTCACTCAGTGCACACTCACCATGCTCAACACCCACTCACCCCTGCTCAGCACCCACTCGCCCCCCTCAGGCCACACCCACCCCTCAGGTCGCTCTGCCTGAAGCCCATTCACCCCACAGCCCAACGACTAAAGATCTGTGGCAGTTCCTCATAGAGAGTGAACCACGGGGGGTGGGGGGGGGGCGGAAAGTTAAGGGGAAAAAACAGCGGAGGGAGAGATAGCCCAGGGGGGACAGATGGCTGACGCCCCCATCATCACAGAGGCTGCCCCAATCGTGATGTCACCCCTCCACCCGATGCAACAGCATTGGGATCCCATCTAGTATGATATAATCATCACTGATCAGAAATGAGTTATCCTTTATCAAAGATTCCAGGCACATTTTTCATTTTGCATGGAAAGAACTTTCTCATGCATTAAGATGTTATCTATCCCTGGACGTTATATGTCCCAATACTACAGCTAGTTTGACCAAGAAGGATAGGTTGCAATGATCATTGAACCTAGTTATGAGGTTTCCACTTTTAAAAAAATGATACTGAAGACATAAAAGCATATGTGATACCTTATAAAGACCCATTTGTCACAAGTAGACTGCACTCCAGTCTCTGTGAATTGCTCTATGTCACGTGTAGTCTGCTCTGCAGTCTCCATGAATTGCTCTGCAGTAGTTAATTTCCCTTAGTCTATTAAAGATTAACTTCTGTGGCTCTGCAGTGTTAGTTGTAGTTGCTTAGTTAATGAGCTGATGTGGTTTTACCAATCTCTCAGCTTTTAAGAAGTCCATGACCCATTAGCTGGTGTCTCTGATAGAGTTTAGTCTCTTCAAAAACCATGAGCAGTGCTGACACCAAGTGCTGTTCTTCTGGAGCTTTCTTGCTGTGTAGCTTCATGGAGATTTCTGGTAGTTACTGTGCTTATCCCGGTCCCTGATTGGAGGTGAGGGGGTTAAGGCCTACGACTGGCTAGGAGCACGGCAAGGGTGGATCCCAGACCTTCTCACCCGTAGAGGTTCTTCTTGAAACTGATCAACTAGGAACTCCCTGTCTAAGGGTCATATTAGCCCCCTGATCATCTTTTGCCATCACTGCCATCCTGCTATCTTAACTCCTTGTACGTTATTCCGCTGCGTGACACCGATGCTCTTGTTTGGATGTTCTTCATGCCTCTTGCTGCTCCAACTTCCATTTTCCTTCTTGACACATCCAATCAGTAGCTACTGGGTGTAATGATTGGCTATGGCTGGTCATATGTTATTACGTTGGGATGTTGTCAAGGCTGTAGCGGAAAGTAGAGACCTTCATGGAACGGGAACTAGAACTTTCCAGATTAAGAAGATGAGAATTCTGAACTTTATGAAAAAAGTTTCAAAATGGACAACCCCTTTAATGTAAATCTTAAAAGAAGTAACCACTTTCTTTTCTTCATTGATTTGACTTCAACAACGGAGAGTTCCAAGAGCCTAGATCATTATCTACAGTTTATACGCTGCCAAAAAGAAACACAGCAACAACATCCTTCCAGAACAACAGCAGCTTGTCATTACCCAACTATTTATATCACACAGAGTCATGAAAGTCATAGTCTAAGCTCCCGCTATATGATAATTAGAGCTGCTTACATACCAGCTCTGTCCCTTGAGTCGGAAAAAATCTGCAATCATCTGCGTGTTGTGTTTTTTTAGAGGAGGTGAACACAATACCTTGGGACCATTTCTTCTGTTTTTGGCATCTTCTCTTCTGATGTTAAATGAACTTGAGGTTGAGATGATTGTAATGAATTCAGTTTATTCGGAAGAAATCAAGTCCCTTAGTATGAAACCAATGGAGTATTGAATATCGTCTCACAACAGATGGAATCACCATAGCTATCCTATATATACAGATGATCTGCAAAATACAAGGGGATCTAAGTAAATACTGTATATGCCTTTCTAGAATCTAGAATCTAGAAGGATGCTATTCTGGTCTTCAAAGGAACATGTTACTGTGGCGCCCCTGCGACCAGGGCGGCCACAGGGTGAACTGCAGCCAGACGAGGAAGACGGTTGACTTAGGCACACACACACACACCAACACACACCGACCCTACGCCCAGAACTCTATGTCAGGCAAGGGGTGGCGGGAGTTTAGAGAAGTGTGGGTGGAGAGTAGGACAGATCTGGACAAGTGGGTGGAGGAACCATAGTGAAACATGGGAACACCAAGTTTGAGGTACACTTCATAGGAGGAGAGGTTCCCTGGAGGACGCAGAATACCCAGGGGAGAAAACTCGCTCTAGAGACAGAGGCAGGGGAAGATCATCCCAAGCAGAAACACCCCACAGCTACATGGAGGACCCCGAGCTGAGAACCAGAGAGACAGAGGGATCCTGGTGAGCCCAAATCACACGTGGGTCACTGGAATGTTAGTCCAGGAAAACCAGAGAGCCGGCTCTGTAGAGATGACTAGGGAGACTCTAAGACCCCAATCACAAGGCACACTGGCATGGTGCGGGGACTTTATGACCCGGGACTTACCTACCGCTACGGTGTAGCAACACACCCACCGGACTAGGGCTAGTGATCCTAAAGCAGAGAGAATCATAGCTAAAGAGCCTGTGACGGCCAGACCGAACCCATGAGCGAGGAAAGTGAGAGAGAGACAAGCAGGGCTTGAAAGGTACTTTGAGGGGAGCAACGCAGAGGAACCGTCTAAGCTGCAGTTAAACCCGGGTCCCCGGATAGGTATAAGAACTAAGACTAAGAACTGTGAGCTGTAACTTGTCTGCTAAGACCTTGAACACTAAAGTACCCGGTAAGCTCAAAAGTGCCTGAGACTGTTCTTTACTGTGTTGCCGCAGAGTCCCCCACCTGCGGAGCCACATCCCTGCTGTCCCTTGTGTGCTGGCAGGAAGAAGCTGCCCCAGAAACACCCCGCCCTACCTGTGGAGGGTTTACCATCTACACTGCCCCTCATCATCGTCCCCCAGCAGGAATACGGCAGCGGTGGTCACCTTGACCACATACTACGGGTGGCGTCACGACAACCTCCCCTGTACATATCCCCTTTTTCAATTGACGCCCAGACCACAGTACCTGGTCTCTGACCCTCATGACTCCTCAACGACAGTAGCAGGTTTCTGGTTTCTGAGCACCCCACGGCCTGGGGGCGCCTCATTACGGATGAAAGAATAGTAAATGTCTATGCTTAAAAGCAAAGTGTAATCAGAAAATAAGTTGTTGTGTAATTTACATTTTTTAAGTTACCAGGTACTGTGATACAGTGACCGGTGTTATTTATGAAGGTCGCTATGTGTCCCCCAAAATGTGTTCTCAAACCCTCTAAGTGAGGGAGTGAGTTTTATGCACAGTGGGTGCTTTGAGTACAACACAGAGGTAAAGGAATGTGAACTGAGTCATATTATGTGGCTTACCTTTAGGAAAATCAGATTAGATCCTTTATTTTGAAGAATCTGTAGGAATGGAAGTGGGACAGATTCTCCCTCCACTCCAGATCACCTAAGGCTGGATTCACACCACAGTTTGTTCCTGTTTTTTGCAGGACCACACGGACATGAACGGATTTGTAACTCCGGGTGCCATTTCTGTGTCCGGATCCGGGATTTTGAAAGATCTGGACTGACAGAAAGAGCTGGGAGGAGTCGAGCCTGCAAAGCACAGGCAAGTATGTAGGGGCTGTACTTTCACTTTCGCAGTGTGCCTACATATGCTGCAAAAGTGAAATAAAAGAAAGCAATGGTATTAAAAATAAAAAAAAAATGCTCACCTCTCCACAGACTGTCTCCATGTCCGATCGCTGCAGGACCTGAATCAGCTGACAGGCGGTAACTCGATCAGCTGAGGTGTCACCTGACAGCATCAGCTGATTGGTTTAAATCGCCCGGCAAAACTGATCGGCGGGCGGTTTAAACCGATCAGCTGATACTGTTAAGTAACACCTCAGCTGATTGAGTTGCCACTGGTCAACTGATTCAGGTCCTTGCAGCGACCAGACGTAGACGCCCCGGGACAACTGGTGGAGAGGTATTCTTTATTTTTATTTTTAAATATCATTGCTTTCTTTTATTTCGCTTTACCAGTGTATATATACTGTATATACACTACTAAAGCGAAAAGTATACACATCACACGGGAACAGAGCAGTGAATTTCTTCTGAGCATGCTCAGTACACTAAAACCAGATCCTGGAAACAATCCTGTTGTTTCCCGGATCCAGCACCATAGACTCCCATGTTCAGTGTTCCGGACCACGCCGGATTCGATTCTGTCTGGTTTTTTAACCAGAGCCCAAGAACGGTGCCATCTCTGATTTTGGACGGAAATGAATCCCAGACTGAATTCACCAAAATGGATGGCCATTTATGACCAATCCGACACCATAAGGATACTTGGGATCCAAAATGGATCCTGTTCTGTCCTTTTCAAAACGGACAGAACAGGATACCAAAAAACTTGGTGTGAAGCCAGCCTAACATGCCCATTTCCACAAAAGTCCATTTAATCCCGCAGAACAAGACAGGGTGTGTCTCAGTCAGTGGCAAATAGTGCTGCAAAAGCAGGCCCTATGCAGAGCAGGCTGTGTGAAGCCAATCGCAGCAGCGAGCTGTCTAAATTTTGGTCTGTGCCAAGTGGACCCAACCTTTAAGGAAAGCAACAGCATTACCGTGTGAACATGTCAATGTGCATATCAAAGTGTACCGAGTGCGAATCTTCTGTCAATTCCGTAGACTGTGTAAATAAATTGTGTGCTGTTCGAAAGAACCTCGGTCACTGCCTACCATCTTGTCTACTTAAAGTCGCTACCTCACAGGACCAATCCAGGATAGTCCCCGGTACTGTTGCAGTTGACCCCAGGGGTCAGGAATGCAGGTTCTCCAACAGGATGGAAGAAACAGACAGAATGGCTGGTACGAGCTGGTCAGCTGGAACTGTCAGGAGCACAGGTGTTGGTATTTAGGACCCTCAAGAATGCAGGCAGGTACTGGGACACAAGAAAAGGATATGACGATGCAGGTGGAACAATAGGAACCAGGAATGGGTAAATAGGCAAGATATGTATCCACACAGGTTTGGGTCAAGGGACTTGACAACTAGCAAACATAGTAACAACTGACTTTACACGTTACTCAGGCACCTTCCTATGTGGGCTGCCTCTTTACATGGCGGGGAGTGTGCATGCGCGCTCTCTTAGCGGGCTCCCAGGTGACCTCTGTGATGAGTGTAGGCTCTAGGAGCAGAGAGATGTGGTGGGGACGGGAAATGAAGCCTTTGGGTGACCGGGGTGGTAAGTACGTCAACGTCCCTGGAGTGGAGGGATGCTCTTGGTGTTACAACAGGTAACGAACGACACATGTGTACATGGTAAACTTCTGTAAGAAAAAGTTCCTCCTAGTTTATATTAATTATTTCTTGTAACTCTATACAAACCTAGGTGATTAGGAGCCTAGTTACAGCAAACCTGAGCTTCGACGTCCATATACTATAATATGGATCATCAGAATATTTTAGACCTATATATAACTTAAAAAATATCAAACCAGTCATCTAAGATTGGTTTTCTTCATTGCGTAATAAAGATCATTTTGGAGGTAGAGAAATATTGAGTTGGAGCCTCCTGGGTCTTTGCCCATATTTTTACATTTAGTCTTTAGTATAGATGTCATTATACATTCCGGCTAGAAGGGGCGCTCCGTCCTTGGAGCTTTGTGACCTCTCCAGACAGATGTTTTCACTGACTGTAAACTGTGACACATGTCTATTTACTTTGCACGAGGATAAAAAAAGAAATATTCTCTGGTTGAAGCATTTGCAGCTATTAAGCTTTTAACAGCACAAAACCAGATACTATTGAGTGACATCCAATGACAGACAAGTGCTCAGACAGCGACGAAAACCAAGAATGATGCGCTCTCCCCAAATCTGACAGGAGGATTGATGACCTTGATCCTGACTGAATCCACAGCACAAATGATAATATTTCATACTAATATGTTATTCTGCTGCTTTACTATACATTATTGTGAATTTAGTGCTGCACCTCTTTTACAGAGAGCCAATTCGTTCTCCTGAAGTCCTACGTAAAAATCCAAAACTAGATGGTGTTATCACCAGTAAATAAGCCACAATGAATAAATGACAAGCACAGTCCGGCTGCTGAAAAGTTGTGTGCACCAGAGCAGACGTTTACAAAGATATACTGTTAAGTACTAAACTATCCAGGGCTATAAAGTACTGGACTATGCTGGACTATAAAGTACTGGACTATGCTGGACTATAAGGTACTGGACTATACTGAACTATAAAGTACTGGGCTATGCATGACTATAAATTACTGGACTGTACTAGACCATAAAGAACTTGACTATGATGGACTATAAAGTATTGGGCTATGCTGGACTATAAAGTACTGAACTATTCTGGACTATAAAGTACTGGACTATGCTGGACTGTAAAGTACTGGATTGTGCCGATCTATAAAGTACTCTACTGTACTGGGCTATAAAGTACTGGACTATGCTGGACTATAAAGTACTGAACTATGATGGACTATAAACTACTGGACTATGCTGGACTATAATGTACTGGAGTATGTTGCACTATAAAGTACTGGACTATGCTGGACAATAAAGTACTGGACTATTCTGGACTGTAAAGTACTAGATTATGCTGGACTATAAAATACTGGATTATTCTGGACTATAAAATACTGGATTAGTCTGGACTATAAAGTACTGAACTATGATGGACTATAAACTACTGGACTATGCTGGACTATAACGTACTGGACTATGATGGACTATAAACTACTGGACTATGCTGGACTATAACGTACTGGACTATGCTGGACTATAAAGTACTGGACTATTGCGGACTATAACATACTGCTCTATTCTGGACTATAAATTACTGGACTATGCTGGACTGTAAAGTACTGGATTGTGCCGATCTATAAAGTACTGGACTGTACTGGGCTATAAAATACTGGATTAGTCTGGACTATAAAGTACTGAACTATGATGGACTATAAACTACTGGACTATGCTGGACTATAATGTACTGGAGTATGCTGCACTATAAAGTACTGGACTATGCTGGACAATAAAGTTGTGGACTATTCTGGACTGTAAAGTACTAGATTATGCTGGACTATAAAATACTGGATTATTCTGGACTATAAAATACTGGATTAGTCTGGACTATAAAGTACTGAACTATGATGGACTATAAACTACTGGACTATGCTGGACTATAACGTACTGGACTTTGCTGGACTATAAAGTACTGGACTATTCTGGACTATAACATGCTGCACTATTCTGGACTATAAAGTACTGGACTATGCTGGGCTATAACGTACTGGATTATAAAGTACTGGACTATTCTGGACTATAACATGCTGCACTATTTGGACTATAAAGTACTGGACTATGCTGGACTGTAAAGTACTGGATTGTGCCAATCTATAAAATATTGGACTGTACTGGACTATGGTGTCTGGGGGTGTTTATAAAATCTCTTTTTGGTGGAGAGGTAAAAACTGGAGCACATTTAAATAGCAATAAATGAATATGCCATAAACATCAGTAAAACAATAACTATACCCACACTGGCAAAAAAAAAAAAAAAAAAAGTAAGTGCATAAAAATGACTTGAAAATAGGTGCAAACTGAGTGAAGAATTTAGTAAAAAAAAGAGCTAGACAAAAAATTGTGTTAATGCAATAAATAGTGTTGAGCAAGCATTAACGATGAATAATTGTGCTCCCCAGTGCTCAATATCAGACCATCGTTGCACTGCCGCGTATCACGTCTGCTCGAGTGTTTGAGTCCTGGAGAGGACGAGCTTGAGTTTGAGAGAGAAGGAGAAGGATTTTAGCAATATTCCTGCTTCACAAGCCCTCCTGTTAGTGTTTTCTAGAAAAATACTGGGTTTTCCCATTGACTTTATAATACTTAGAGTGGGGCCTACTCAAGTGTCCGACCTGCTTGATTCAAGTCCTGAGCATTCAGTCAACCTAGTGCTCATTCAACACAAGCAAGCGCTAGACTGCTTGAGTGCTCGTTACTTGAATCAATCAGGTCCTTTGCTCGGAAGGGCTCTATTCAAGTAATGCATATAGTTGGTGTGACTGGAGAATTCAATCTTTTTTTGGCAGATTCCCTAGAGAAAAGGGGGCTGGAAATCACTGAAATGTATGGAAACAGCACTCAAAAGGAATGGGAACAGCATGATGTGAGGTATCGACTGGCAAAATTGTACCAAGGTCTGCTGCGGTGTAAAATCAAGAGTGTAGTGCTGGGACTTGTTGTTCCACAAATCTGCCATGCTATTAAGGGCTAGATTTTATAGGTTGGTCAGAGAACTGGGCGGTCTGACTAACCACATACCTCCCATAGGGGTCTCTCATATTATATAGTGAGACTACTGATGTATCACATGATCTGTGATGTCAGACAGGTCCTGGAGACTTCCTGTTTGCAGCATATGGTGAAGAGGCCATGTCTGAATATGGAATAGACTACCACTCCTGAGACTCCAGGAAGTGACAGAGGCTACTGAGGATCTGGAGTAACTAGAGATGCCAATAAACAGAGCAAGTCCTGGACCTAGTTGGTGAACCCAGTAAGTTGACTTCCTTGATGGTGAGACTTGCTAGAGCCTGTCTGTGAAGCTTATCAAGCTAAGAAGCAGGTAACCCCAAAGAAATGGGGATTTATTATGTGTACTGATGGACGTCAGTGAGTGAAAGACTGCTAGCTCCCCACTGGAACACACAGGTAGATTATAGCCAGTGTGCGGACATATCCGCGGTTGAATTTATAAGGATTGTATATATCATTTCTGTTGATGTCTTGAAGTGGACTGTACTATAAGTAGTTTATGTTTGTTATAATAAACCCGAAATAACTATTTATATAGAACACAATTTCTGTGTTTCTGAGTTGCTAATAGAGTGTACCCCAGCGTAATAAGTGAGTGCTGCCTCACAATGGGAAGATGCCTGGACATGTATCTGACTCCCATGTCACTGCTGGGAAGTAAATAAATGAATAATAAGGGTCCTCTTATATTTGATAACGATTCAAGGTAAAGCAGACGGCTGTCAGCTTTACTGTGGCTGGCGATCAAAAATAGGGAGGAACCATGTCATTTTTTAAAATTATTTATTCAGACAAAAAAGGCTAAAACACCCGTTTTGTTCACATGAAAAGCACTGATGGGGTGCAAGTGTACAAACCTGCTCTTATGCCTGCTCTAATCTAAGCCCTTGCTTCTAGATCAACTGTCCCTGAACTTCAGTGTGCACCACCGTCCTCCACCACCACCATCACACCACCAGGTTTCATATAAGGCTAGGTTCACACTAGCATTTCTTTGAATCCAGGGGCATGCAGGAAAAGCCTGTGTCACTCCAGATTCCCCCGGACCCATGATGCAACTGTATGCACCCGCACTGGTATTATCACTGATCCGGGCTCACAGATCAGTGATAATACCGGTGGGGAAGAGACAATTGCTTCATGGTGATTACCTTTTTTTCCTGGATCCGGTTCTAAATGACATGGGGGCATATCATTAAGAACTGCATTCTGGGCATGCGCAGACCAAACACCCGGTTCCGGGGTATGGATCCAGCGAGGTCTGTAGTTAGCCCTATTTTAATTCTACCTCCATTGTCCCAGATCCGGGTGGTCATGGTTTTTAACACAGAGACCAAAAATGCACCGAGATGCGTTTTTGGTCTCATGCAAAAAAGTCACCACCCGGATAAGGGGAAAAAGTGCAAAACTGGATGGAGACTAGGGTTGAGCGAGTATACTTGCTACTATTCGGAACTCGCTACTCTCTGAGTATCTTATGTGTACTCGGGAGTAGCCAGTAGTCCTAATACTTTTGCAGTGTATCTATAGATACACTGCGAAAGTAGCCTTAAAGTGAATAAAAATTGTCAAAAACAATAAAATTACATACTCACCTGTCCGACGCCTGCACAGGGACCGTCCCAGAAGACCTGCGATCCCCGGACAAGGACCTGTGACTACCAGCCAATCAGATGGCTGGTAGCGATCTGGCCAATCAGATGGCGACATGTCACAACCACGTGATCACTAGCGGCCACCTGATTGGCCATAATGCAGGGTCCTGACAGTACACCTAGGACCTTGCAATCTGGCCAAAGAGGTGGCCGCAAGCGATCACGTGGTTGTGACGTGTTACCCTCTGATTGGCCAGATCGCTACCGGCTATCTGATTGGCTGGTAGTCACAGGTCCTTGTCAGGTCTTCTAAGACGGTCCCGGTGCAGGCGTCGGACAGGTGAGTATGTAATTTTATTATTTTTAAAATCTTTTATTCACTTTTAGGCTACTTTCACAGTGTATCTATAGATACATTGAGAAAGTATTCAGACTCGCTATACTCACAACGAGTACCGAGTACCGGGACCTACTCGTTGTGAGTATAGTGAGTCCGAATATTACGGTACTCGCTCATCCCTAATGGAGACGCAAGTTTATCTGGCCCCATTGAGTCATTGGGGGTCGAAAATGGATGCAGGTGCACATGGGAACCAGCTTAAGTCCCAATGATGCGATGCCGCCATCCAATACTCTCTAATCTTTACCAATAAATAATCGGGAAGGTAGTATCTATTGTTTGTTTTATTTTTCTGTACAAACTACAATTTCTGGTTTTCCTGTAAGTTTTTAATTTTGTTTTTTTATCTACAAAAATAAACAGATGTGAATAAGCCAAAGAAAAAATCCACAGAAAAAGGAGAAATGACATGGATGTCGTGAAATAGGTCAGTTTGACCCAGTTACATATTGGTCGACACCGCCCCTCTCCTGACCCCAGAGAGGAGAATAATCCTTTCTTAGACACAATTGCTGCAGGTATATGACGAACCAAGATGAGAAATAAATGATAAACTCCTAGATCGGATACCTGGAGCATTACATTTTATTAAAACATTTATTAATGTCTTTAGGGTACTTCACGATTTCACACTTCGCTCTTTCACTTCTTCGTCATGTCCATTATATTCCAAGCTATAAAAGAACATTTGGAAGATAATCAACACAAATAAGAAATACAGAGAATGCAGGGAAAGGTTTATTATAGATTGTATTAGAAATGGGGAAACATTACTTCCAATTATTTTTGTTTTTCTCAGTAAAGATCATCATAGGCTGTTTAAGATATGAATGCAAGCCATACATACCAACTCAAAAGAATAAAGATGAATATTAGGGATGAGCACATTTGATTAATGGGAATGTCATTTGTTTGAAAGTTTTGTATAATTTGAATTTGAGTCATGAGAATTGCAAAAAGATCCTACTGCCTTTTTCCACATGACCTCAGGCATCGCCAATGAGAAGGACAATCAGCCTGTATAAAAGCTGAGGCAGGGAATGCAGCAGATATTTTGTAGTCAATCTGGATAGTTCTTATCTACACACATAGGGAGAAGAATCTAATATACAAAGCTGAGAGTATTTGTTACCCGGTTCGATGAGGGCCCAAAAGAAAGACATTTTGAGATTCTGCCTAGCAGCTGCCAGAGCAGTGATTCCTCGCCGCTGGAAGGATCGGAAACCTCCTACCATTCTCGAGTGGTTCTCAGAGATGGAATTTTTTTATAGATCTGAGGAGATAGTGGCTGGACTTTTTCAGTCTCTGCCCTCTTTTTCTGTCACATGGTCTGAATGGATCATTTTTAAAGACGCCAATAATTTTAATGAGTTATTTTCTTGAATGGAGAAGGAGTCTTTTTCCCCAATTGTAACTGGTAAATCTTTCAATCGACACCCTTTGGGTCTCTTTGATACGTCTACGAGCTCTGATGTACACTTTTCTTTTTCTCATTCCTAGCCTCTTCCTACTTCCCCTTTCCCCACCCCTGGACGGATAATGGCCATATAATATGAAGCACTTCCCATATCCCTTCATATACCATAAATCATCCCCCAAATACTATAAAGTCCTCACCATAGTCCTCTATGTACTATATGGAGGTACAGGTCGTAGAGGCAGAACAAAGCATTCTATGGAGGGGGAGTAGCTAGAGACAGAACCAGACAACATTCTATGGAGGGGGAGGATCTAGAGGCAGAACCAGACAACATTCTATAGAGGGGAGGAGCTAGAGGCAGAACCAGACAAAATTCTATGGAGGGGAGGAGCTAGAGGAAGAACCAGACATCATTCTATGGAGGGGAGGAGCTAGGGGCAGAATCAGACAACATTCTATGGAGGGGGAGGAGCTAAAGGCAGAACCAGACAACGTTCTATGGAGGGGAGGAGCTAGGGGTAGAATCAGACAGCATTCTATGTAGGGGAGGGGCTAGAGGCATAACCAGACAACATTCTATGGAGGGGAGAAGCTAGAGGCAGAACCAGACAACATTATTTGGAGGGGTAGGATCTTTAGGCAGAACCAGACACCATTCTACAGAGGGAAAGGAGCTAAAGGTAGAAGCAGACATTATTTGGAGAAGGAGGATCTAAAGGCAGAACCAGACAACATTCTATAGAGGGGTAGGATCTAGAGACAGAACTAGGCAACATTCTATAGAGGGGTAGGATCTAGAGACAGAACCAGACAATATTCTATGGAGGAGGAGGAGCTAGAGGCAGAACCAGACAACATTCTATGGAGGGGAGGAGCTAGAGGCAGAACCAGACAACATTCTATGGAGGGGGAGGATCTAGAGGTAGAACCAGACATCATTCTATGGAGGGGGAGGAGCTAGAGGCAGAACCAGACATCATTCTATGGAGGGGGAGGAGCTAGAGGCAGAACCATACAACATTCTATGGAGGGGGAGGAGCTAGAGGCAGAACCGGACAACATTCTATGGAGGGGAGGAGCTAGACGTAGAACCAGACAATATTCTATGGAGGGGGAGGAGCTATATGCAGAACCAGACAACATTCTATGGAGGGGGAGGAGCTGGAGGCAGAACCAGACAACATTCTATAGAGGGGTAGGATCTAGAGACAGAACCAGACAATATTCTATGGAGGAGGAGGAGCTAGAGGCAGAACCAGACAACAGTCTATGGAGGGGAGGAGCTAGAGGCAGAACCAGACAACATTCTATGGAGGGGGAGGAGCTATATGCAGAACCAGACAACATTCTATGGAGGGGGTAGAGCTAGAGGCAGACCCAGACAACAGTCTATGGAGGGAGAGGAGCTAGAGGCAGAACCGGACAACATTCTATGGAGGGGAAGGATCTAGAGGCAGAACCAGACAATATTTTATGGAGGGGGAGGATCTAGAGGCAGAACCAGACAACATTCTATGGAGGGGAAGGAGCTAGAGGCAGAACCAGACAACATTCTATGGAGGGGAGGAGCTAGAGTCAGAACCAGACAACATTCTATGGAGGGGAGGAGCTAGAGGAAGAACCAGACAACATTCTATGGAGGGGAGGAGCTAGAGGAAGAACCAGACAACATTCTATGAAGGGGGAGGAGCTAGAAGTATTTCCATTTACTTTGCGACATTTATGTGCAAAATAATCATTCTATTGTTTTATAAATTAGAACAGTCAGTTACTTTGCCCAGTAAATGCCAGGTTCTACAGCCCATACTAAATAAACAATATGTATAGTGTGTGACAGCACAGATGTGAAAACACAGCCGCCATCTGTTTATCCATATATGTTGGACATTAAGGAGGATATTTCACTAAAATATTTAATATGAACTAAGTACCTCCTTCTGTTGCCACTGCTCCATTAATATTAAACATTTTCCCTTTAACAACTGGACATGATACACCCAAGACCTTTGCTTTTTTCCTGTACGGCATAAGTTCTGTGGTATACACCCAGTTACTGTGGGAAAATGTTCTTTATTCAATGAGAGCATAACTCTCTATTACCGGGAAATGAGAAAACTTAGAAAAAAAGTTACAACATAAGTGAAAGAATATTATTAGTAATAAGTGCTGTACTTAATTTCAATGAAAAAAAAATCTATGAAAGGTCCATTTTATTAAGACTGAATGAATGAATGAATGAATGAATGAATGAATGAAAGAATTTAAGAAGTGGTAACACAGTCCAATCAAATCAGTGATTCACATTGGGTTTTATGGGCAATTGGAGGCTTTTATATTTTTGAGATTCTATTCGCTAGAAATTGAGATTTTAGTAAACATTGAATGAAGCTGGTGAATTCGTATTTAGCAATATTCACTCATCTCTAATAGATAGTGAACTAGTCAAAGGGAAAGAATACAGCTCTATATGTATAGACAGGGGTGAAACTAGAGTCTGATGGGTCTCAGTGTAAAATTGGGACCCGAATCCTCACCCCTGGTAAATATGTCCCTATACTAGGCCCCTTACTGGTAAATATGTTCCTCATTTTGGTATATATGTCCCCCATTCTGATATATATGTCCCCCAATCTGGTATATACTGTATGTCCCCCATTCTGGTAAATATGTCCCTCATTTTGCTGTATCTGCATCTGTCCCCTATTCTGTTATATACATGTTCTTCATTATAATATATATTTCCCCCATTCTGGTAAATATGTCCCCCATTCTGGTATATATGTCTCCCATTCTGATATATATGTTTCCCGTACTAGGCCTCTCTCTTCCTGGTAAATATGTCCCTCATTCTGATATACATGTTCTTCATTATAATATGTATTTCCCCCATCCTGGTATATATGCCCCCTTTCTAGTGTATATGTCCCCTATTCTGGTATACATATCTTCCATTCTGGTATAGATACTTCCAATACTAAGCCCTTTCCTAGTACATATGTCCCTCATTCTGGTATATATGTCCCTCATTCTGATATACATGTTCTTCATAATAATATACATTTCCCCCATCCTGGTATATATGCCCCCCTTTCTAGTGTATATGTCCCCTATTCTGGTATACATATCTTCCATTCTGGTATAGATACTTCCAATACTAAGCCCTTTCCTAGTATATATGTCCCTCATTCTGGCATATATGTTTCCCATACTAGGCCTCTTCCTGGTATAACTGTCCCTCATTCTGGTATATCTGTCCCCTATTCTGTTATATACATGTCCTTAATTATAATATATATTTCCCCCATCCTGGTATATATGTCCCCCTTTCTAATATATATGTCCCCCATTCTGGAATAGATGTCTTCCATTCTGGTATATATACTGTATTTCCTATGCTAGGTGCTTTCCTGGTATAACTGTCCCTCATTCTGGTATATCTGTCCCCTATTCTGTTATATACATGTCCTTAATTATAATATATATTTCCCCCATCCTGGTATATATGTCCCCCTTTCTAATATATATGTCCCCCATTCTGGAATAGATGTCTTCCATTCTGGTATATATACTGTATTTCCTATGCTAGGTGCTTTCCTGGTATATATGCCCCCTTTCTAGTATATAAGTCTCCCATTCTGATATATATGTTTCCCATACTAGGCCCCTTCCTGGTATATATGTCCCCCATCTTGGGATATATGTTCCCAATCCTTGGCCCTCTCTTGTTATATGTGGTCCCTATTCTGCCTCTAATGCATAAAATAACTAGATTCACCGAAAGAGGACATTAAAATCAGCTCAGAAAAACTCACCAAAAAACTGCCAGGTAAATATCCATTTCATTCAGCAGCAGATTGTCAGCTCCCCTGGAAGGCAAACCAGGTGTCATTATACCGGTGCACGATCACTTGCAACCCACAGTTTGGGGGCGGTTGTGGCACCAGCGACCAGCCACACTGTCAAGGAGGCAACCGGTGGCATTCAGACACAAGGCTGCCTAAAATATTTTTCTCGCATTCCCCCACTCCAACGTTGCGTGGCGTCCCGATCTGTAGATGGCTTAGTGGATGGCAGCTTACATTGGCGTGCCTGCTATGACAACACATGACATCACTGCCATTCTATCCTGGGTATTACTCACTGCAATCGTATTTGCGTCTGATAGATGTGAATATGATTGAGTGGAGGGAAGCAGCGATGGCGGGGCGCAGGCAGAGAGCGGAGTGTGTGTTGTCAGTGATGGACACTGCTGACTGTGCTGAATACCTGCTGCCGCAGGAAGGTAGTGGGCAGCCGCAGGCTTCCAGCAATGCCACTTTCCCAAAAAGTGTGCCGTTATCAGGAAAGCAGGAGATAGCGCCCTATGGGTGTACCTACCCTTTGTCCAGGCCCTGCCAGAGTGCACACTGATTGGCAGCTGCATTTACACTATACTGCAGATTGATTGGTGGAAGCGTTAGCACTAGACTGCAGGCTGACCGGCAGCAGTATTATAGGCTACAATTACACCCGGGCCTTGGAGCCTAGGGGGGCCCTAAAAGTCCCTTCGGCCTATAGAAAAAGACCAATGGTATTAAAGATTTGCAATAATTGGGGCCACATTGGAGCTTTCACACCAGGGCCCATGAGCTTCCTCAACACAAAATGTGATTCATCGGCCTCCCAGGAACCATGATAAATCCCCATTTTAAAGCAGATCGTAGGGATGATGGAATAGTTTTTAGTTATTGTGGCGTCAGATTTTACCGGTCCAGTCAGGCCAGTGAGATGATCTAATGTCATTGTTGTATTGTGTAGATCTGGGCAGTAAGGAATGGGAAGAGTCTGTCTGGTGCCTGATCAGAGGGATCTCCTTACACAGTAACAAGAAGGTACAATCTGATCGGTTTCATGTGTGAGCATTCAAGTATGTTCAGGACGCCGGGGGTAGGGAGGGGCGAGCCCTGCTGCACTATTTTACCCATAATTCTGTATGCACTGGGGAGGGATGGGGGGAAGTAGATTTCTGGGTAGTTTATTAACTGCATGGGGTGGGACCTGATTGGTGTCAGGGCCCTCGGGGGCATTCTCCGGCTCTCCAGAGGGCCAGTCCAAGCCTGATACATTCGCTGTGCTCCAAAAAACAGAACTGCCCAGCACCTCCTAAAGGAATGAGGGTATGTGTGAGCAGGTGCAGGCAGCTGTGACATGCAAAGGTATGGATAGATAGATATAGATAGATAGATAGATAGATAGATAGATAGATAGATAGATAGACGTTTCAGCAACATCGTTAATGATATCGTAACTAGTGATGGGCGAATCCTAAATTACTCGGAATCGCTTGACTCTAGCGAGTCCGAGCCCAGGACTCGCTACTCGTTGCGAGTCTAGCGAGTCCAATGTTAATGAATGGGGAAGCGAGTAATAGCGAGTAGTGTGAGATTTACAACTCGCAGATGTGTCTCGGAAGCTTCAGCCTGAAGCAATCCTAGTTTTGTCATTTATTTGCATTGCTCGTTTACTTTGTAAGTAATCGCTGACTCGCACAGATAAGAGTCCTGTCTCCTCTGTGCTGGCTGCCAGCTCCAGGGTCCTAGAGCCTGCCTGCTGCCTGATGTAGCAGTGCTGAGATTGTTCTCAGTCTGCTCAATCCCTGTGTACAGACATGAATGTCTGTGCACAGAGATGATGTAGCAGAGCTGAGATTGTTCTCAGTCTGCTCATTCCCTGTGCATAGAGATCTATATCTATACACAGGGGATGTAGCAGAGAGGACATCGCGTTTTGGACTGCGTCGGACGGAAGAGGATTTTTTTAATTAAAGATGGAGTCCCTAATGGCTTTTTTTTTTATTTCTAATAAAAAATTTTCTTTGTGTTGTGTTTTTTTAAAACAATTTAATAGAAATTCATGGTGGTCATGTCTAATATTGGCGTGACCGCCATAAATTTCGGGCTTAGGGCCAGCTGATAATACAAAGCTGGTATTAACCCCTTTATTACTCAGCGTGCTACCGCCACCAGGGCCGCTGGAAGAGCGGGGTTCAGCGCCAGAGGATGGCGCTTCAATGAACGCGCCATCTTCTGGGGCGGCTGCGGGCTGCAATTTGCAGCGGGGGGTGCCCAGAAAGCTTGGGCATCCCTGCGCTGCGGATTCCAGCCCCCAGCTGCTTAGCTGTACCTGGCTAGACATAGAAATTGCGCGGAGCCCCACGCATTTTTTTTAAATTATTTCATGAAATTCTGAGATTCTGACTCTGACTCTGAGACTCTGACTCTGAAATTCATTAAATAATTTTTAAAAAATGCGTGGGGCTCCGCGCAATTTCTATGTCTAGCCAGGTACAGCTAAGCAGCTGAGGGCTGGAATCCGCAGCGCAGGGATGCCCAAGCTTTCTGGGCACCCCCCGCTGCAAATTGCAGCCCGCAGCCGCCCCAGAAGATGGCGCGTTCATTGAAGCGCCATCCTCTGGCGCTGAACCCCACTCTTCCAGCGGCCCTGGTGGCGGTAGCACGCTGGGTAATAAAGGGGTTAATACCAGCTTTGTTATACAAGCTGGTATTGAGCCCGAGATTCTTAATGTCAGGCCACGTTTGACCCAGCCACTAAGAATCTCCAATAAAGGGTTAAAAAAACACAGAGAAAATTTTTTATTTGAAATAAAAAAAAAAGCCATTAGGGACTCCATCTTTAATTAAAAAAATCCTCTTCCGTCCGACGTAGTCCAAAACGCAATGTCCTCTCTGCTACATGCACAGGGAATGAGCAGACAGAATAATCTCAGCACTGCTACATAATGTCTGTGAGCAGGCGGGCTCTAGGACCCTGGAGCTGCACAGAGAAGACAACTGGACTCGGCTCGCAAAGAAACAGCAGTTACTTTGCGAGTCTCCCTGCTATCACTGGCACAGTAGCCAGTGATGACTCGCACGAGTCTAATGCAAACAATGGCAATCCTAGTTTTGTCAGTGTTTCTGACAAAACTAGGATTGATATTGATTTACATTGGACTCGTGCGAGTCATCACTGGGAAACTCGCCGAGTACCGAGTCCTGCGAGTCCCTTACTACTCGCCGAGTAACGAGTCCTAGCGAGTAGATTCGCCCATCCCTAATCGTAACGTGTGACGGCCCCTATAGACAGACTCCACTATATCTCGTCTAGTGGTTCTTACCATTCTCGGGTGCCCTTTGATCCTCCATATACGGCAATTCTCAGCTTCCTTACACCCTACATTACATATAACACTTTGCATAGATTTTTCTTAGATTTTCCCTTCATAGATAATGGAAAATATTGTGAAAATATGGTATTTTTCTAATTGTATTTTGTTCAGTTTGTATACAAATCTAATTACAGTTTACCCTACCATTAGGCAGGTGTGTAAAAAAAGACTCTGAAGGCCGAGATCAGTCTGAAGCTGTGATAATTGTAGGAATATCCTGGGTGAGAACAGATGAGACATGCACTGAATGCAGGTTAATTAGAGAGGAGCGGCGGTGTGTGCACATAAATAATGTAAAGCCTGTGTGTAGGTCCCTGTTGTTGGATATTACTCTGTGCTCGTTGTATGAGGCACGGAAAGATTAATGTCTACAGGAACACGCAAGTTCTCTGTGCAGTTCCATGAAATATCTAAGGGCCACACGATGGGTTTCTTGCATGACAGAGTATGGTCCAACTCATTCAACCTCTGTCCTCTCCAACTCGACCTTGCTCCAATTCAGGGGCGGACCTACCGTGGTGCAGCTGGTTCAGCTGCACCAGAGCCCTGACTGGCTATGTGGCCCCTCAAGCCTGCAGGGGGCCTCCAGCCAACCTCTGTAACCCGATGTCAGAGGAGAGGAGGGCCAGGCAAGGGAAGCAGGAAGCTTTCTGCATCACTTGCCTGATCCCGCCCCTCCTCTCCTCTTTCGCACTCTACATGCACTCAACGACGCAGCTCAGCAAGTAGGAGAGCCGCATCACCAATAACCGCTGCCACCTGCCGACGGCCGCCAAGCCCCCCCTGCTCCTCAACGATGGCCGCCAGCACCCCCCCTCCTCAATGACGGCCGCCAAACCCCCCCCCCATTTCTCAACATGGCTGCACCAGGGCCCTCTGGGCTCAATATCCTCCACTGCTCCAACTTCACCTTCCCTTCCTATTCTCCCCTTCTCCCCAATTAAATCACACAAGACTTTTGTCAGTTGGATAATATGGCCACAGTGGCCATTTATTTGAACAACCAAACATAAACCATTAACTTATTTTACTCAATAAGGATGGATTTCCTTGAAGTTAAGAGATCTGGTACATAACTTCCTTTTAAACAAAACTGTTACCCCCCCAGACGTGCTACCCAGCTTCAGGGATACAAAGCTACTTCTGTGGCAACCACAAGGAGGGGTCCATCTCCATCCAGAGCCCAAATGCCAGTTCACGCTATTACTTCCCTCAAGGGGGGAACCATACACCGAATAACTCACCCAAACCAATTCCACCAATTTCAAGGACCCCCTTTGCTTCCGCCACAGCGAACGCATCCTGATCCCTCAGATGCATGCGCCCCCACCAACACCCAGGGCCCTTTCTATACCCTCCTGTATGGCCAATGACCACAAATCCATACCGATGGCATTCAAATGTACTCCGTTCCCCCAACCAAAAATTACCTGTTCCACTCTCCAAATCGTAGTGCTTCACACTAATCCCCCCATTCCTCACCACAAACCCCGAGATAACCCAGTTCTATTTCACCCTCACCCTGTTAATGCCTTTACTCGACCTCGCGTCCCGCCACTGTTTCCTCGGAATCACCTCAGACCAAACCACCACCATGTTGGGGGCAGTCCTCGACAGGCACAAAAGGTCAAAATGAATATCCCTCATTAACTCCCGAACCGGTCTGGTGCCTAAATCATTGCCTCCAACATGCAACACCAACACAGCTGGTGACCTATCCAAGCAGGCTGACTTTTGAAACTCCGCCAACACCCGGCTCCACACCATCCCTCGGAGATGAGCCATCTGATCTTCACTGTGGTTCTATCAAAGCCCAACTGTCACCCATCAGGACGGACATCAGCCCAATGTGCCCCCCAGTGCACATAGGAGTGCCTGAAGATCCACAACAAACGTGGCCCGCCATCTGTAACAAGCCAAACAACACAATCAAATACATAACTAACACTGCCATAGAAAAAAACACCCAAAAATGAAATCATTTACGAATACACAGCTTGTACCTCCCCGATGACCACCTCTGAATCCGCTGTATCTCCTCAGCCCTCAAACTCCGCTCCACCGCCTCCGTCGCAGCACCTATACTAAAGGAGTGTGCCGCAAAATCCAAAGAATTCAGCCCCGTTCCCTGAAGACCCATGCACATAACGGCCGTGAATTGATATCTCGACAGAAAAGTCCCGTCCTGATGCTGCAAGAGTGGACCTGTCCTCCCCCCGACCACCCTCCTATACTCCCCAAAGCAACGGACCAGGCCAATCCAATCCCCTCAATTTCATCCCAACACAATCCTCCTTACTTCACCTTACTAGGTGACACCAACTCCCCCATCCTTAACGCCCCAAAAAAAGGCCAAAGAAAAAGCCCACAAAACCGCCTCCCATTCTATCGTACACAGAACCGCTAGCCGCTCTTCCAACTGCTGAAAAACTGCAAACGACACCGGCCGACGTGCATCAACCCTCTGCTTGCCCCTCCAAAATCTTTTAATGCCTGCCGCACCCAAAAATCCTTAGTTACATCTTTGAACCCCCTTATTTGAAACCCAAATGCCAATGCTGCCATAAAAATATTCACTTTTGCCACTGACCACCAAATGTTTGTGTGGCGCCCCGCAGGGTCAGGCGTCACAGAGGGGTATTGCATCCGTAATTGCCCCAACTGCAAGTGGACCCTAGGCTGGTGGGTGGGACCCATTCCCAGCACTCCCACGTTAGCTGAGCAGTGGGAGGTTACCCGGGAGGGGAAATAGTCACCTCTGGGGGGTTCAAGGAGGTCTTTCAGCAGAATGGCCAGCTAGGAGGAAGAATAGTCTCTCTCTAGTCAGAGAGAGGGAGAAGGGTCTTTGATTACGTGGAACGAGGCGGAAGGTCAAACCGGGGCGGTTTCAAGCAGAACCGGAAGGAAGAAGAAGGGACCTTGAGGAGGTTCTGAAAGAAGGCGCCTGACGAGAGAAGTCCGTGCCCTAGAGAGAAGGGGAGATACTCATAGTGGAGCAACCATACTCCAGGGGATACTCCAGTCCACCACGGGAACGCCGGGCCCGAGGATCCGGCCAAAGTCCAGCTTTGCAGTCGGCAACCGGCTGCTGTGGCTTGTTTATCAGCCGCAGCACCCTGCCAGTGGAGCGGTCTGCCTGCTTCCTCACCATGAGAGAGAGGACCCCCTGCACTACATACACGGAACTACTAGGTATAGGCCCATCCTAGGCGGGAAGAACGGACACAGTTTTGTCAATGATGGTACACTACGGGTTCCACCATACCACCTGAGATCCACTTGCAGCCACCCGTAAAGCTACCTGTTGTTTGTAATATCTAACACTGAACTGTGAACTGTATCTGATGCTGCTACGAGTTGACAGTAAAGTACCCGGGAGAAAATGAATTCTGCCTCTGCGTTTGTTTTCTTACCTGTTCTCTTTCAGGAGCGCTGCCCCGGAGGAACAGCCCTACCTGTAGGGAACTTTGCAAACTTAGCCGCACTACCATCCACCTCTGGCGGACTGTGGCGGTGCTGGTGACCCATCACCTAGTACTACAGGTGGCGTCACATGACAAAAACTCTTATCCCCTGTAAATACACCCTTTTTGAAGCATCACCCAGGCCATGGGCTCAGGCGCTGCCACCCATGACATCCCCGTTAACCCCTTGGAGCCTGATACCCGAGTAACCCAGGGCCTGGGGCTCGACATTTGCCCCTTCATTAACAAAAACAACACAGCCAACATCCTAACCCCATCACCCCGTATCTGTTCCCACAACCGCAACAACCTTGTCCACACATCCCACACCTCTTGGTAAGTCTTCCATGTCTGGGCCGACACACAGCCCCGGATCAAATGGCTCACTCCACTCCAACCAGCTTCCAAAGCACTCCAGTCCCACGTCGTGTGCTCCTGGGGCCAATTCTTGAAAACGATCCCACTAGAAACGAGACAAGGCGTCAGCAATAGAATTCTATACCCCAGGGACATGCACCACCACAATGGTCGTATTCAATTCCAAGCACCGCAGAACCAGCTTCCTCATCAACGTAACAACCGGCGGAGGCAATGCCATCAGGTTGTTAATCACAGCAACTACTCCCATGTTGTCACAATGAAACCTGATCTTACGATCTCTGCAACAACGATGGGGAATAACTCCAAGAGAACCAAATTTCTCACTAAGCCTGCCTCCGTCCAAGCATCCGGCCAACTCTTGGCACACCACTGCCCCTTAAAGTACACGCCAAACCCAGCACCACCTGCCGCATCCGTATAAATTTCCCGATCAGCGATTGATTGCATTTCACTATGCACCAAAGAGCGACCATTATATTAATTCAGAAACTCACCCCAGGTCACAAAGTCGTCCCTGCTCTCCTGCTTCAGACGCACAAAATGATGATGGACCTGTACTCCGCCGTCACTGCAGTCAATCTCCTGCAAAAGATCGACATAATGCGGCACGCAAGATTCAGCTTCTCCAAAAGTGATTGCAAGTCCTGCAACTTGATTTTGTGCAATCCCTGCGTTCTATGCCATTCTCTCTTTTCCTCGGGCAGCCGACATTCCATCGCCACCGAATCTATCTCTATACCCAAAAAACTCAAACCTCTCAATGGACCCTCTGTCTTGGCAACCGCCAGAGGTACCTCCAAACAGCTTTGCCATCCCCACCATTGTCTGCAGTAAACCCTGACAGATCCCAGAATCGGGGAGTAATTTCAGCAGGGGGGGGGGGAGCGCGGCCTGTGCTATATCTACACTGTGGATCACAAATATGGGAACCCCATGAACTCTTTCTTTTTTTTTTTTTTTCTTTCTTTCTTTCTTTCTTTCTTTCTTTCTTTTTCTTTCTTTCTTTCTTTTCTTTCTTTCTTTCGTTTGGTTGCCATACACTAATGAGTATGGTAACGAATCACATATGGCGGCACAGAGGGTGGGGGCGCAGTGTGACTATGTGACTGCAATCAATCACAGATGCTATCAATGAAATGGGCGGAGAAAGGAATATTCATAAGGATTAATCAGGGGACCTGCGAGCAGTGTGAGAGCTGCGCTGAGGCTGAAAAGTTTGATGTAACTGCTGGATCCCCATTTTGCTTCCTTTGCAGCCCCCTAGCCATCATTTTATAGCAGAGACATTCAGATCCCATTAGAGAATTATATGGAGTTCCGGGTTCAGACACGAGTTTGGGTCACGTCCACTCCTGAACCGTTTTTTTTTTTTAAACCGGCCGAATCTGGTGAATCTCTAGCTGTGGTGTCCAGACCTCACCGCTGGTAAAATCTTCATTTTCTGGAGGAATAAATGCTCTACCAGACTAGTCTTGACTGATTTATTAGGAAAACCCTGGCACCAGCTTTAGGTAAATCAATCCTCTTCTTTTTTCCAATGTACCTTGAAATGGAATCTTTCCTATATTTCCTATATTTGTACATATACGATTGACGATCATCCCGTGTATTTGAGTCTACTTTATTTCTGTTTTTCTTGATACGTGATCAGCAGACTTTATTTGTACATTTATGTGTGTCTATAATATATCTGTACTTCTGTCTATACATGTTATTGATTTTATGTTTGTTACTCCTTATTTAGACCCCTCCTTTGAGGAAGACCCCTACAGGGCTGAAACGTTGGGTTATCATTTGAGTAACAAATTAAAGATCAATTTTCCAGTTATTCCATGTAATTCCTCCTGTTTGTGGTGTGTCGGGGATCTCCTAATACTTGAGTGACTATTTATTTGTCCCTGACACCCCGCAATCCGGGAGGCGGACATTATCCTTGACTAATTAGCCGGCAAGAAAAGATAGTTTTTACCACTAGCAGAGTTTTTCTCCCCAGAAACCTAATTGAAATGCATGAAGTAGATTCTGTCTGATCCTGTGGGAGTTCTAGGGCCTAGGGGAACCTGACAGGTTCCCTTTAGACTATTTTATTGGCCTCCCGCAGACACCGAGCCGCAGTGTGTTCGCCATGTACCTTGTGTTCAGCACAATCTGCTTCCTCTATAAATTTTGTTCGTTGTTCTGAAGCCTCCGGAGCAGAATCTGCAATTCCCAGAAGCTGCACTTGATGATAACAAATAAACGTGATAATAAGCAAGGTGTACCGTGAGCGCGGCCCCGCTGTAATCCGCAGATTATATAATGAGCAGGACACGCCGTACACGTACAGGTAATAACACTACCTCCATTCGTCACTGTCTCCGTGACCCGCAGTAACATCCCTTGTTCGGATTAATCAGTAAGTACAATGCTGAAAACTGCAAGAAGAAAGAAAGCAAATTCTACAGTAGACGAGTGCAGGGTACCATCATTGGTGACTGTGATGACACATGCTATGCCACATCTGCAATGTATATAATCCGGCACGGTGAGAAACCCCTTCAGCCACTGTGAGTCATGTAATTCTCGCCAATGTCCTGTTTCCGTGGGTGGAAATTTTCCGCTATTTTCTGTTCTGTGATACACTGAAGCAGCTTTCATCTGATGGGAATGTAACAATTATTATTCTTTCTATGGTGCAAAAGCCATGTTTTTTTTTAACACCACTAGCCTGCAGAATAGTGGTGCAATACTATTCGTTATGGATGTAATGGACACCAAAAACGAGATCTTTAACTCTTTCATTTTCCTTAACATATATATTGTCACGCTTCCGGGGGAAGGCGCCCTAGAGTGGACCCACTGGGCCGTGGTACCGAACGTTCCTGGGTGAGCTAACCTAGTTTAACCAACCCCTATACAGGGATTGTCAGGAGCAAGCCCAGGGGGTCTAAATACCACGGCTGCTAGTAACCAGCTCTTAAGGTTAGCCTATGCTACGGCACAGCTAAGGATTTCGAATAATGGTACAAGGCTAGGCAAACAGGAATGGTGCTACCGGGGAAGAGCACAGCTAGGGTTCCAGGTAAGAGGGTACAAGGAAGGCCTGGCCAACAGTCAGCAAGGCAGAAGCAAACTAACTAAATAATCAGGCACCTCCCATCAGTGGAGGTGGCCTGATATACCAGAGGAAGAGCAGGGAGTGTCAGATGTCACTTAGTACACCGCTGATTGATCAAATGAATATGACCATTGTAATGTGCTCATGTGTGAGCCCGGTGGTCAGCTGACAGAAAGGGAACCCAGCGACGGCTCCGAGACACAGTACACCTGGACACCGGATGCTCGGTTGGCAGAGGAGCAGAGGATGCCGACCCGGGAGAGGTGAGCTGGGGAGCAGTGCCAGGGGACCTAACATATATACATCATGAAGGGGATTGGGGAGTGTGAAGATACCCAAGACCAGAGTCTGTTCCTTGTGCTGCATGTGCCACTAAATGTACACGTTTCCCTAAAATTCTGAAATAGCTCCGATTGTTGCTGTTTAAACCTTTAAGTCAGTGTTCCCCAATTCCAGTCCTCAACGCCCAGCAGCAGGGCATGGTTTCAGGATTTCTTTGCATTGCACAGGACTTTCCTTACATATAACCTATTATTATTATTATTATTATTATTTATTTATATAGCGCCATTGGGTTCCATGGCGCTTTACATGAGGATGAGGGAGACAAGAACAAGTACACTAAATCTAGGCGATCAGGACGTACAGGTACAGGAGGGGCAGGGACCCTGTCCACGAGGGCTCACAGTCTATGAGGGGTGGGTAATGATACAGTAGGATGGGGGAATGTCATGTATGGGGCGTTCGCCTGGGTCTCATGGCAGGTTGTAGGCTTGACGGAACAGGTGAGTCTTCAGGTGACACTTGAAGTTACTCAGGGTAGGAGAGTGTCTGACGTGTTCGGGTAGGGAGTTCCAGAGTAAGGCAGATGCCCGGGAGAAGTCCTGGACTCGGTTGTGTGAAGAGGTGATGAGGGGGGAGCAGAGGAGGAGTTCTTGGGAGGAGCGGAGGTTGCGTGAGGGTAGGTATCGGGAGACCAGGTCGGAGATGTATGGTGGGGCCAGGTTGTGTATGGCTTTGTAGGTCATGGTTAGTGTTTTGAATTGGGATCTCTTGGAGACGGGGAGCCAGTGAAGGGCTTGGCAGAGGGGGGAGACATGGGAGTAGCGGGAGGACATATAGATGAGTCGGGCAGCGGAGTTGAGGATAGACTGGAGAGGTGTGAGGGAGTTAGCCGGGAGGCCATTGAGAAGGAGGTTGCAGTAGTCAAGGCGGGAGATGATAAGAGCATGGATGAGTGTTTTAGCGGTGTCGTGGGTGAGGAAGGAGCGGATCCGTGAGATGTTCTTGAGCTGGAGCCGGAGGGATGTGGTGAGGGCCTCGATGTGGGGTTTGAAGGATAGGGAGGAGTCAAGGATTACCCCGAGGCACTTGGCTTGGGGGACTGGGGAGAGGGCGCAGTCGTTGATGCAGATGGATAGGTTGGGAGGTGGGGTGGAATTTCTTGGGGGGAAGACTATGAATTCAGTTTTGTCCATGTTGAGTTTAAGGAAGCGAGCAGAGAAGAAGGATGAGATGGCGGAAAGGCATTGAGGGATTTTCGAGAGTAGGGAGGTGATGTCAGGGCCGGACAGGTAGATTTGGGTGTCATCGGCGTAGAGGTGGTACTGGAGGCCATGGGACTCGATGAGTTGCCCTAGGCCGAGAGTGTAAATGGAGAAAAGTAGGGTCCCAGGACGGAACCTTGGGGGACTCCGACAGAAAGGGGGTAGGGTGAGGAGGAGGTGTGGGAGTGGGAGACGCTGAAGGTCCGATCTGCTAGGTATGAGGAGATCCAGGAGAGGGCAAGGTGGGTGATGCCAAGGGATTCCAGGATCCGGAGAAGAAGGGAGTGGTCAACCGTGTCGAAGGCGGCAGACAGGTCAAGGAGTAGCAGGATGGAGTAGTGGTGTTTGTTCTTGGCGGTCAGTAGGTCGTTGGTGACTTTGGTCAGGGCTGTTTCGGTGGAATGGAGGGGTCGAAAGCCGGACTGTAGGCGGTCGAAGTGGGAGCACGAGGAGAGGTGAGAGGACAGTTCGGAGTGGACGTGTTGTTCAAGTAGCTTAGAGGCGAATGGGAGAAGAGATATGGGGCGATAGTTAGAGACAGAGGTAGGGTCAAGTGAGGGTTTTTTTAGGATGGGCGTGATTAGGGCGTGTTTGAAGGCCGAGGGGAAGGTACCAGTGCGAAGTGAAAGGTTAAAGAGGTGGGTGAGGGCTGGGATGAAAATGGAGGTGTGGTTGGGAATGAGGTGGGATGGGAGTGGGTCGTGGGCGCTGGTGGTGAGGTGTGATTTTGACAGGAGGGAGGAAAGTTGGTCTTCAGTTATGGGGGGGAAGTGGCTGATGGAGGAGGAGGGCAGTGTAGGTGGGAAGGGGAGTTGTGGGGATAGTGGACTGAAGCTGCTTCTGATCTTGTCGATCTTCTCCTTGAAGAAGGTCGCAAAGTCTTCAGCAGAGATGAGGGGAGAAGGGGGAGGAGCAGGTGGGCGAAGTAAGGAGTTGAAAGTTTTGAAGAGCTGTTTGGGGTTGCGGGACAGAGAGGTTATAAGGGATGAGAAGAACACTTGCTTGGCTGTAGCGAGTGCCGTCTTGAAGTCAGTGATGGATTGCTTGAACAGAGCAAAGTGCTCGGGGGTGTGAGACTTTTTCCATCTCCTCTCGGCGACTCTGGACGCCCGTCTCAGGTTTTTAGCGAGGGTGGTGTGCCAGGGTTGCCTGTTAATGCGTGGAGCATGGAGAGTGAGGGGGGCGGCTAGGTCGAGAGCGTTCATTATGGTGGTGTTGTATAGGGTGGTGGCAATGTCAATGTCGTCAGCGCAGAGTAGGTCGGTGAGAGGGAGGAGTGATTCAGAGAATAAAGGAAGATCAAGATCTTTTAGGTTTCGGCGAGGGTGATCAAGTTTGCGGAGAGGGGGTAGTGTGGCAGGGGAGGAGAGGGCGGAGAAGGTCAAGAGATGGTGGTCGGACAGTGTGAGTACTGAGGTTGTGAGGTTAGAGAGGGAGCAAAGGCGGGTAAAGATGAGGTCAAGCGTGTGGCCTTGTTCGTGGGTGGGAGAGGAGGACCATTGGGAGAGCCCTAGGGAAGTGGTCAAGGAAAGAAGGTTGGAGGCGGCTGGGCGGGGAGTGTCAATGGGGATATTGAAGTCGCCCATGATGATGGAGGGGATGTCAGTGGAGAGGAAGTGAAGTAGCCAGGTGGTGAAGTGGTCAAGGAAGGAGGCGGTGGGTCCGGGGGGGCGGTAGATGATGGCTATTTGGAGGTTGCAGGGGGAGAAGATTCGGACTGAGTGGGCTTCGAAGGAGGGGACAGTGACGGATGGGGGCTGGGGGATGGGGCTGAAGGTGCAGGAGTTGGACAGCAGTATGCCGACTCCACCGCCGTGCTTGCCAGAGGGACGGGGGGTGTGGGACAGGCTGAGGCCGCCGTAGGATAGTGCGGCAGGGGAGGCCGTGTCAGAGGGGGTGAGCCAGGTCTCGGTGAGGCCAAGGAATGACAGTTTCCTGGAGATAAAGAGATCATGGATGTCGGGGAGTTTGTTGCACACTGAGCGGGCATTCCAGAGTGCGCCGGGTAGAGCGGTAGGTGGGGCCTGGGTTGGGGGAATGGGTCTGATGTTGGTGGGGTTGCGAGAGCTAGTGGTCATGAGGTTGCGAGGGTTGGTGGTGGGTCGCGGGATGAAGGTTGTTGTGGGGATGTTGCGGGGGGGGCCAGGATTGGGGGAGATGTCACCGGCAAGGAGGAGGAGTAGGCCGAGGGTTAGCAGGTGGGAGCATGAGAGCTTGCGAGGCGGGCGTGCTTGTTTGGTGATTGAGGATTGAAAGTGAATGAAAAGGTCGGTAAAGTGGGTGAGGTGGTTCGGCAGGATGGAGGGTGAGAGCAGTATTTTGTTGCTGGGAGGGGGGATAAGTGGGGGTAGTAGGAAGTGGAGAAGGATGGGAGTGAGAGTGAGGAGTAGCGGGAACATTGCATACGGAGAGCAGGGAGTGAGTGTGGCAGCAGGGGTCAGTCCGGGGTGGGATGCCACCAAGGTATGAGCTATAGTCCAGGGGAGATGTGGATGGGGATGAGATCTAGCAGTCCTGGACAGGATGGTGGAGCCGAGGACAAGGTGGTGCAGCCAGTATGGGGAGAAATAGTAGTCAAGAGGAGGTCAGATGGCTGGGGAGGGAGGGTGGACTGATGACTAGTTCCTTACTTGTGGAAGGGATTGCAGGAGTTAATATGAAGTGAAGTAGTAAGGGTGGTAGAGATTAGAAGGGAAACATTGTGGGGGATTTATATTTCTTTACCTGCCAGTCTTTTCCAGTCCATTTCTAGTCTATTTCTAAGTATTGTACTTAGAAAATGTACTTTGAAAGATGTAGTTTGGAAGATGCATAGATCAGACTAAGTCTGGATCAGACTTATGCATCATCATATATCTGTAGCTGAATAGGATTCAGGTGTTGATTGCTGCCTGGGTGTGGATGGAGTGACTGGATGATGGGGGTTACACAGAGGTAATAAAACATGGGAAGGGGCTGGAGAACTATCTCTAGGTCATGCTACACTGATCATGAGGAATGGTGAAAAGCAGACACATGAAAGGTAAGAAAGTATCAACATATATAGATATTATAAGCACAGTATCTAAGCAGAGAGATTTGCAAAGCTGGATAGATGGGTGGAAGTTCACAGAGCGTACCTAACACACATTATAAGCACAGTATCTAAGCAGAGAGATTTGCAAAGCTGGATAGATGGGTGGAAGTTCACAGAGCGTACCTAACACACATTATAAGCACAGTATCTAAGCAGAGAGATTTGCAAAGCTGGATAGATGGGTGGAAGTTCACAGAGCGTACCTAACACACATTATAAGCACAGTATCTAAGCAGAGAGATTTGCAAAGCTGGATAGATGGGTGGAAGTTCACAGAGCGTACCTAACACACATTATAAGCACAGTATCTAAGCAGAGAGATTTGCAAAGCTGGATAGATGGGTGGAAGTTCACAGAGCGTACCTAACACACATTATACCTGTATATTTACATATGTGTCATTGAGAATTATTGTAGTCTGTGCTACATACCAATGTTAAAAATTATTACTATTATTACTATTTTAGTCTAATAAACGTAATTACGTTGCAAGACACTACACACACTCCTTTAGAGCAGGGCTGGCCAAGCGCAGTTCTCAAGAACCGCACACAGTGCATGTTTTCAGGATTCAATTATTGTTGCACAAGGTGCTGCAGAAATTAAATTATCAACAAAGCAATACTAAGAAAATCTAATTGTTTTTTCTTGAGGACTGGAGTTAGGGAATGCTGATTTAAATGGTCATGTCAATGACCAACAGCGGAATCTACATCTTGCCATCTTGATGATTTATTTAATAGCCAAGAAAGCCAGCACTTTCTGAAGATAGATTGCAATATAAAAAGTGCAACTTCACATATTCATTCCAAACCATATAATATAAAATTGAAATTTTAGCAAAATATTGATCTATTTTATTGAGCCACCCTCCCACATCAAGGCAATCTCATCAGGGTGGCCCTACTCTATATATTTTTATTTTAGTTGTGCCATGCATCCCCTAACATACTTATAAAGCAGAACCATTAAAAGCAGTATTTACCTGCTCCTATGATGCCAGACTGGTGCATGTGAAAAAAGGCAGATCAAGCCCTAGAATATGCAGCTACATACACCTATGACCCAGTAGGTCCCTTCACATGATGATCGAGGAGTTCCCTTCATATAATGGCCCAGGAGGTCCATTTCATACAATGATCCAGGAGGTTCCTTCACACAATAACCCAGGAGGTTCTTTCCCACGATGACCCAGGAGGTTCCTTCACATAAGGACCCAGGAGGTCACTTCACACAAGGACCCAGGCGATCACTTCACACCATTACCCAGGAGATCCCTTCACTTGATGACCCAAGAAGTCTGTTTTACACAATGACCAAGGAGGTCTCTTCACACAGTGACCCATAAGGTCCCTTCACATGATAACCAAGGAGGTCCCTTTACACAATGACCCAAGAGGGCCCTTCACACAAGGACCCAGGAGATCACTTCACACGATGACCCAGGAGGTCCCTTCACATGATGACTCAAGAGGTCTGTTTTACACAATGACCCAGGAGATATCTTCAAACATTGAATCAGGGGTCCCTTCACACTATGACTCAGAAGGTCCCTTCACACAATGACCCAGGAGGTTCCTTTACACAATGACTCAGGAAGGCCCTTCACACAATGACCCAGTAGGTCCCTTCACACGATAACCCAGGAGGTCTGTTTTACACAATGACCCAGAAGGTTTCTTCACACATGTCCTAGAAGATCCCTTAACATAATGACCCAGGAGGTCCCTTTCCACTCTACTATTCTATGATTCAAGAGTTTCCCAACATCCGCTAAGGCCAGCTTCACACCATCACAGCTTCAGGTCAGGGGTTATCCAGTGTAAACCTGAAAGCCCCAGACCCGATTTTGCTGTTATGCAGCCCTATGGGGCCGGATGAAACCAGATAGCAGGAATGTGGCATCCGGTTTCCATCTGCCTGGGAGGATCCGGGTGAATTCGGATTTTCCTCCCGGACACAAAAATATTGCTTGCAACATATTTGTGTCCGGGGCGAAAATCTGCCCAAATCGATCCTCCCGGATCCTCCCGCCTCGGTCTGATAAAAACATCAGATCCGGGAGCCGGACGTCAGGCCAGCGCTGCTAAACTTTAGCACCACCAGCTGTCCCCTGCTGAGCTTTCAGGACCGCGGTTAGCTCCCCGCTAGCCGCAATCCTGAATATTGCAGCTGCTGCAGCTGCGATCCTCGGAAGCCGTCTGCACACCGGACTGGAGGGCATATTTACCCTCCGGTACTGTTTGCAAATCCGGTGCGGGGCTGTCCAATTTACATCAATATATTGGTAACGTCAGGACGTTTTCTTGATCTTGATAAATAGACGTTAATTATTTTTTTTCTTTTTATAGATGTATAGAGTTTTTCTGCTTATGGCAGGATTAATTTTTGGTTTATCAGCTTATTAGATCTCCGGAGCTCTTACCATGTATAGTATCGGAGGTGATAGTTTCCATGACAACGTTGTATGATGTTTAAATTTAAATGTGTGAAATTGTAGCTCTATGCTCAGAAAACTGAACTCTATTTTTACATGAATATCGCACTTATCAAAAGAAAAAAGTAATCATAACGATACTGAGGATAATTATATTTATTTTTATTTTTGCTAAGTAACGGACAGAAGTAATGATAAAAATATTGTAATTTAAATATAAAAAATAAGAATAAGAAAGAGCGATGTGATTTCAAAGTTGTGTTGAATTTTATCCATTTCCAGTTCCTAGCAAATTTCATCAATTTTTATTAATTATTTTTATTTATTTATTTACTTTTTTTTTTTTCATTTTTGCTAAGTATCAAACAGAAATAAGAATAAAAAATATTTGTAACTAAAATAAAAAATTAATAATAAGAAGAAGAATAAATAATGGGTGATTTAAACTCCCAGGTCCTAGCAAATTTCATTTTTTTTAATTATTTATTTAATTGATTTGTTTGTTTTTTTTATTATTTTTTTTGGTAAGTATCAAAAATAAATAAGAATAAAAAAATATTTGTAACTATTATTATTATTATTATTTATTATTATTATTATTATTATTATTAATATTGCTAATAGTAATAATAATAATGATGATCATGATGATAATAATCATAATCATAATATAGTAATGACTTATTTGTAACTGAAATAATAATAATAAATTAATAATATTAATACAATTATTATTATTATTATTATTAGATTAATTATTTATTTGTAACTAAAAATAATAATAATAATAATAATTTGATCAGATTCATTAGTGCCAGCAAATCTGTACTCTGATTTGCGTGATTCACCGAAAGAAAAAATGCACGCATCCAATTTATAGCAAAAGCTCACTTGACCACAGGGCGACTGCCGAGACGTCACCATAATGTTTTTCAGCTATCACATCCCATGGAATAGGCAAATTGCCACTTCAGGGAGTAAGTAGACGAACTCTAGTTCCACCTATTGGAAGTAGCAATCCTAAAAGGTATAATTGACTCTTTAACAAGCCTTTTACTATGATTTAGGATTTATACCAGACCAGAATCTCAATCAGTCAATTAAGACTTTTAGGCTTGCTACTTCCAATAGGTGGTACTAAAGTTTTTGTACTTCCTCCCTGAAGTGACAATTTGCATATTTCCCAGAAGAACATTGTGGCTAAAGGTTTCCTTACTACTAGCATGCAGGATTAATCTCAATCACACAGAGTTACACAGTTAATTAGTATTGATTACCATTTACTATATAATTACCTAATGTTCTCTGTCTGTCACAGAAATCGCGCGCCCGCACCAGGGTAGCTCATGGGTGGCCGCCAGCGGCGGCCACCTATGAGCAAGGAGCATGCAAAGCAGCCGCGCGCCATGGCTGGGATGCAAACAGTAATGCGCGGTTTCACTCACAGACACAGACACTGCGCTGTCAGCCTCCTCCTGCCCGCACCCGCCCGCTGGAGCGGGTGCGCCCACCTCCGGCTCCCTCTTGCCCGCCGCGGCCACCAGCCGCTCCTTTAACCACCCACTGCTCCATTCCCGCCACCCGCAGCTCCATTCCCACCCCCCCTCGCTCCATTTCCTTCCCCTTCGCTCCATTCCCTTCCCAACTCACTCCATTCCCCCCACCCGCCCTCCATTCCCCCCCCCTCCCCGCCGCTCCGTCTCACCCTCACCCGGTGTTTACATCGCCGCTCGAGCAGGTAATGAGCGGTCATGTGACAGGCTCTGTGCACTTCACTTCAGCCCACCTATCACATGACCGCTCATTACCAGCTGTAGCGGTGATGTAAACACCGGGTGCGAGTGAGACCAGAGCGGATGGAGGGGGGATGAACGTGCGCTGACCACTGGCCCTCCATCCTGTGCTGACCACTGGCCTTCCATCGTGCGCTGACCACGGAGCTTCCATTCTCTGCTGACCACTGAGCCTCCATCCTTCTGACACTGAGCCTCATCTGTGCTGACCACTGGCCCTCCCTCCATCCTCGCTGACCACCAAGCCTTCATCTGCGCTGACCACTGAGCCTCCATCCTGTGCTGACCACTGAGCCTCCATCCTGCGCTGACCACTGAGCCTCCATCCTGCTCTGACCACTGAGCCTCCATCCTGTGCTGACCGCTGAGCCTCCATCCTGTGCTGACCACTGAGCCTCCATCCTCTGCTGACCACTGAGCCTCCATCCTGCGCTGACCACTCGGCCACTTCGCAGTGCTAGCTACTGAGGCAACGCGCAGTGCTAACCATTGAGCCACCGTACAGTGCTAACCACTGAGCTACCGTACAGTGCTAACCACTGAGCCACTGTTCAGTGCTAACCCTGACCACTGTACAGCACTGTATAGTGCTAACCACTGACCCACCATACAGTGCTAACCACTGAGCCACCGTACAGTGCTAACCACTGAGCCACCATATACAGGCTAACCACTGAGCCACCGTATACAGTGCTAACCACTGAGCCCCATATACAGTGCTAACCACTGAGCCACCATACAGTGCTAACCACTGAACCACCATATACAGTGCTAACCACTGAGCCACATATACAGTGCAACCACTGGCCACCATACAGTGCTAACCACTGAGCCACCATATACAGTGCTAACCACTGAGCACCATATACAGTGCTAACCACTGAGCCACCATACAGTGCTAACCACTGAGCCACCGTATACAGTGCTAACCACTGAGCCACCGTACAGTGCTAACCACTGAGCCACCATATACCAGTGCTAACCACTGAGCCACCGTACAGTGCTAACCACAGAGCCACCATATACAGTGCTAACCACTGAGCCACTATACAGTGCTAACCACTGAGCCACCATACAGTGCTAACACTGAACACTATACTGTGCTAACCACTGAGCAACCATTTACCACTCTGCCTCCATCCTGCGCTGATGACTGAGCCTCCATCCTGCGCTGACCACTCGGCCACCATACAGTGCTCACACTGAGCCACGATACAGTGCTAACCACTGACCCACCGTACAGTGCTAACCTCTGAGCCACCGATACAGTGCTAACCACTGAGCCAGCGTATACAGTGCTAACCACTGAGCCACCGTATACAGTGCTAACCACTGAGCCACCATATACAGTGCTAACCACTGAGCCACCATATACAGTGCTAACCACTGAGCCACCATACAGTGCTAACCACTGAGCCACCACACAGTGATAACCACTGAGCCACCATACAGTGCTAACCACTGAGCCACCATATACAGTGCTAACCACTGAGCCACCATATACAGTGCTAACCACTGAGCCACCATATACGTGCTAACCACTGAGCCACCATACAGTGCTAACCACTGAGCCACCATATACAGTGCTAACCACTGAGCCACCATATACAGTGCCAACCACTGAGCCACCATATACAGTGCCAACCACTGAGCCACCATACAGTGCTAACCACTGAGCCACCATATACAGTGCTAACCACTGAGCCACCATATACAGTGTTAACCACTGAGCCACCCTATACAGTGCTAACCACTGAGCCACCATATACAGTGCTAACCACTGAGCCACCATACAGTGCCAACCACTGAGCCACCATATACAGTGCAACCACTGAGCCACCGTATAAAGTGCTAACCACTGAGTCAATAATAATAATAATAATAATGCTTTATTTATATAGCGCCCACATATTACGCAGCGCTTTACAATGTAGGGTTAGAGTACAGAAAATATACAGTAAGTAATTACAGTAGAGAACAAATAAAGTACAATAATCGGATACAATACAATAGGCATAGAATCAATGTAAAAAAAAATACAATAAATAAAGTAAGAAATAAAGGTGTCCCTGCTCAAAAGAGCTTACAATCTACAACGGATAGGGGTTGCACAAGGTGCAGGGGCTTAGTGCACTGATGGTCCAGGCATCTTGAGGAAGTGGGGCATAGGGCTAAGCTTACATGATGGTCATTATACAGTCTGTGTAGACCTTTTTGGTTTGGTGGAGTTTGTAGAAGAGTAATGTCAGAGGGATAGCCCATTCACTGTCTACAGTACAAAGGACTTCATTGGGAGTATGATAGGCCGCCATAAAAGATGCGTTTTTAGGATCGTCTGAAGCCATGCAAGTTGTGGATAGTCCTGATTTCTGGGGTAAAGCATTCCAGAGTTTTGGTGCAGCTCTGGAGAAGTCTTGGAGCGGGAGAGGGAGGATCGGATTATTACAGATGTCAGTCGAAGGTCATTTGAGGAACGTAGAGAGCGGGTGGGGTGATAGACAGAGATGAGGGAGGAGAGGTAGGGGGGCGCTGCACTGTGAAGAGCTTTGTGGGTGAGAACAAGCAATTTGAATTTGATCCTGAGTCAACATATACAGTGCTAACCACTGAGCCACATACTGTTCTAATTATTGAGCCACCATATAAGTGCCAACCACTGAGCCACTATAGAGTGCTAACCACTGAGCCACTACAGTGCTAACCACTGAGCCAGCGTATAACGTGCTAACCACTGTATACTCTGCTAACCACCGAGCCCCTGTATACTCTGCTAACCACTCAGCACGTTACTCTGCTAACCATGAGCACATAAGTATGCTAACCACTCAGCCCCCATATACTTTGCTAACACTGAGCCGACGTACATTCTGCTAACCACTGAGCCGCCAGTAAACTCGGCTAACCACTGAGCCCCCATATACTCTGCTAACCACTGAGTCGCTGTATACTCTGCTAAGCACTCTGCTGTGGGCAGGAGGGGGCCGGGGAACAGCAGCCAGGTGGGGCTGGAGGGGCTCCCCCTGCCCCCTTCAGCCCGCACCCGGCCGCTGTTCCCCAGCCCCCTCCTGCCCGCACCTGGCCGCTCTTTCCCGGCCCCTTCCTGCCCGCACCCGTCCTCAGTTCCCCGGGCCCCTCCAGCCCACACCCGGCCGCTCTTACCCGGCCCCCTCCTGCCCGCTGTTCCCCGGCTCCCTCCTGCCCACACCTGGCCGCTGTCCCCGGCCCCCTCCCGACTCCGGCACACCGCTGCACACCTGTACTGTTGTTGGTATCTACTAATAATTGTCTACTTCTGTCTGTTTGTCTGTAACGCAAATCCTGTGTTGCTGATTGGTCAGGCCAGCTGCCCACGACCAATGAGCAACAGAGACAGTCCACCCGCAAATTGGTGCATGATTTCAACCATGCTTCACTGATTGCTTTCGCTCGGCCGGTTGCCAGCAATCAGCGATATTGGCGCAGGATTCAAACCAGCTTCGCTTTGCATCATTCTTAAATCTTCATAAATAAACTACTTACATAGTCTAGAATACCCGATGCGTTTTTATCGGACCACCATCTAGTAGCCATTATAAAAGCAGAGGCAGGGCATGCAACACTAATCTTAGCAAAGCTTCATTGGAGTCCACAGCTCGGCCATAGAGACTAAACAAAAATTCTAGACAGCCATGAATAAATACTCAGAGAGCTGCAGCATAAAGATGAGAAAATAATTCTGTAAATAATACAGAGATTCATTATCTAGGGGAGACAGAGCAAAGACATCAAAAACCATTCCAGATTCTGTGTCATTAATCAGTAATGTTGTGTAGCTGTCGGTCCTGTTCTGTTGGAATTGCGCAAGGTTAAACAGCACAGCAGTCACAGTATGAGTGCTTCCATTTTCTTGTGCAAGCCCTTTTTTGAAGAGGGGTGTGAGGAGCTGCCCATGGATTAAAGGCTTTTGGACCAATGGATGTAGAGTGGAGTTTGTGTCGCCCCAGGGTGTGGGGTACTCGGGTATCAGGCGGCAAAAGGGTTAACGGTGTCACGGGGAATGTGGCCGCGCCTAATACCGTGTCCCGGGGGACGGTTCTTTTGAAAAGAATTATGTACAAGGGATTATTTACAAAGTCAGTTGTCGTGACGCCACCTGCAGTTTCTGCTTAGATAACACCAGCGCCGCCACAGTCCGCCGGAGGTCGGTGATATTTGGCAGGGATGGTGTAGTCCTCCGCAGGTAGGACTGGACTCCGGGGCAGCATAGTGAGGAGGGACAGATTGGAGTGGAGCTGGGATTGTATAGGGAGAGTTGGAACAGTCTATGGAGGATACTGGAAGTGGAGAAGAAGGATACACACATGCAGGAAAATATCTTTTACCTTTTACTGTTGTTGAGCAGGTAAAATGATCAAGGGCACTGACGGGTGGATAGGTTGCACAATGGGTCCCCACAGCAAGTGGGTATAAGGCCTCCACTGTTCTGTAGTGTTTGTCTGAAGCACAGCCTGCTTGCAGCCTGACTTGCCTCCTCTATCTTCCTGACTGTGGTGTCTTACTCTCCTCCTGTTCCCGGGACACCTTCTCCTGATCACTGCGGCTGCCCTGCTGTGTCTGGCTCCCTCTCTAGACTCACAGACGGAACAAACCGGGTAGCCGAGCCCTCCACGGTGCAACTGGGTTTTCTGTGGTCATATAGTGTCCCACAGGTGCGGATCCCCAATATCCAGTGTTTCTCAAGGGACGAACTCCCTCAAGTTCCTTACTCCCTTTCAGTTCTCTGCTCCTAGCCCTCAGTCCCACTCAGGGCCACTCCGGGTCACTGGTTCCGGCCTAATCACAGCACCGACCACCAGGACGTCTTCGCAGCTCTCCTAGCATCTGCACACTCTGACTAACTCCGCCCCCAGCAGCAGTAATTATAGGGGATCTTGCCCGAGGTCAGTAAGTGGAGCTCCCCCTACTGTGCCGGGGTGTAAGGTGTTGTATGTAGTAGATACCTGCTGTGGAAACCCAGCTGTGCATTACAGAAGTCTGTGGCTACCTGCATGAGCAGGGCGCCACAAGTTCACGGCTCTAAGGGTTATTGATGTTTTCCAGTGCAGAGCACTAGTTACATTGATTTTATTGTTGTGTTTTAATAGATTTTATCTTGCTCGTCAGTTTAGGGTGCACAATGAAATGTTAATGGATCAGGAGGGGTGCTGTAGGAGGCACAGTTCACATGTACATACCATGCTCATCCAGAACCCTGAGCTATGAGACAGAGACGTGTGTGTTGGATCTTATGCATACACTAGGTGGGAGGTGACAATGTGGGGAGGCTTTGTGGCACTGGTGGCAGCGGCTGTCTTCCCTCTGTGCGCACTGTCTGTCCCCCAATTCACTCTCTCTGCCTCCCTTGTGTGCACTCTCTGCCCCCCATACTCACTCTGTGCATGCTCTTTGACACCACACTGTTTGCACTACCCGCCTCCCATGAGCACTTTCTACCCCCCTGTTGCACAGCCCTGTGGTTGCTCTCTGGCCACCCCCTGTGGTCACTGTCTGCCCCCACCTGTGATGTCTTTGTGCCCCCACTGTGGTCGCTCTCTGGCCTCCCTCTGTGAAGGTTCATTCTCTATGTTTAGAGCAGCCATTGTCCTGGAAGGCACCTGGAATGGTATGCTTGGAAATGGCTGGTGTCCTGGAAAACATTAGGTGAGGAGACCATGGTAGAGCCTGGAATGTCTCTGTTCAGGAAGTTTCAGTCCTGCTGAGGGTCTGGAACCGAAAGGAGTGGGTGATCTCAGTAAGGCAGTTTACTGGATGGCGGACTGCGAGGTCAGTGCGTGTGGGTTGTGATGCCTGCACTGAAACACTATAACAAACTATGAAAGTTAGTGCCAGGCGGGCGTATCCACCATTGGAACAGACTGGTATGTCACTAATGTTCTGTGTTTTAACCCCTTAAGGACCGAGTCCCTTTGCAGCTTAATGACCAGTCCATTTTTTGTAATTCTGACCACTCTCCCTTTATGAGGTAATATCTCTGGAATGCTTCAACGGATCCTAGCGATTCTGAGTTTGTTTTTTCATGACCTATTGGGCTTCATGTTAGTGGTAAATTTAGGTCGATAATTTTTGCATTTAATTGTGAAAAAATCTAAAATTTTACGAAAATTTTGAAAATTTCACAATTTTCTAATTTTTTATTTTTATTCTGTTAGACCAGAGAGTTATGTGACACAAAATAGTTAATAAATCACATTTCCCACATGTCTACTTTACGTCAGCACAATTTTGGAAAAAAAAAATTTTTGGTAGGACGTTATAAGGGTTCAAAGTTCATCAGCAATTTTTCCAGCAAAATTTAGAAAACCATTTTTTTAGTGACCACATCACATGTGAAGTCCCTTTGAGGGGTGTACATGACAGAAAACAACCAAAAGTGACACCATTCCAAAAACTGCACCACTAAAGCTACTCAAATCTACATTCAAAAAGATTATTAACCCTTCAGGTGCTTCACAGGAACTAAAGCAACGTGGAAGGAAAAAATTTACATTTTAATTTTTCTAACAAAAATGTTCTTTTAGCCTCAGTTCTTTCATTTTCACATGGGCAACAGGATAAAATGGATCCTAAAAATTGTTGGGAAATTTCTCCTGAGTACACCGATACCTCATATGTGGTCATAAACCACTGTTTGGGCGCACGGCAGGGCTCAGAAGGGAAGGAGCGCAATTTGACTTTTGGAGCTAATTTTATATTCAAAATGTAAAATTGCGCTCCTTCCCTTCTGAGCCCTGCCGTGCGCCCAAACAGTGGTTTATGAGCACATATGAGGTATCGGTGTACTCAGGAGAAATTGCCCAAAAAATTTTAGGATGCATTTTATCCTGTTGCTCATGTAAAAATGAAAAAATTGAGGCCAAAACAAAATGTTTGTGAAAAAAAAGTACTTTTTCATTTTTACGGATCAATTTGTGAAGCACCTGGGGGTTCAAAGTGCTCACTATGCATATAGATAAGTTCCCTGGGGGGGTCTAGTTTCCAAAATGGGGTCACTTGTGGGGAGCTCCAATGTTTAGATACACAGGGGTTCTCCATATGCGACATGGTGTCCGTTAACAATTCCAACTGTTAGCGGACACCATGTTGTGTAGGGACAGCCCCTTATCTAAGTGCATAGTGAGCACTTTGAACCTACAGAGGTTTCACAAATTGATCCGTAAAAATGAAAAAGTACTTTTTTTTCACAAAAATGTTCTTTTAGCCTCAATTTTTTCATTTTCACATGGGCAACAGGATAAAAGGGATCCTATAATTTATTGGGCAATTTCTCCTGAGTAAACCTATACCTCATATGTTGTGGAAAACCACTGTTTGGGTTCACGGCAGGGTTCGGAAGAGAAGGAGCGCTATTTGATGCTCCAAGTAGAAAATTAGCTGACATCGTTAGTGAACACCATGTCGCATTTGGAGATTCCCTAATGTGCCTAAACAATGGAGCTCCCCTACAAGTGAGATTTTGCACTGATGATTTGGGGCTCCTCTGTATTTTTGGTCACCAGCACAGGTACAACAGGCAAGTACAGGCGGCCACCCACCCCTAGTTTTACCTGGCTGGTAATCAAAACACAGCAGAGCCCTTTTTTTTTAAATTCCTGAAATAATTAAATAAAAATTATTTGGGCTTCGCCATATTTTTAGATTTCAGCCAGGTACAAGTAGGCACCTGGGAGCTGGCATCCACAGCGTAAAGAGGCCCAAGTGTTCTGGGCCCCCCACAGTGCAAATTGCAGCCCGCAGCCGCCCCGGGAAATAGCGCATTCCTTAGAAGCGCTGTACCCAGACTCTTCCAGTTGCCCTAGTGCCGGTGGCAATCTGGGTAATAATAAGGTTAACGCCAGCTTTGTATTGGCAGCTGATACTAAGCCTGAGGTTCATAATGTCGGGCCAATTTGAAACCCAGCCATTAGGAACCTCTAAGTCAATGATAAATAAGACACAACACATCATGAAAAAATAATTTTATTATAACAAAAAACACATATTTCGACTCCATCTTTATTACCCCCATGCCCTCCAATGTAGTCCACATTGATGGTCCCATGACAGTCAGTCGACTCCAGATACTGCAGCAAAGGATCAAGGGTCCTTTAGCTGCAGTCTCTGTGTAGTCACACTAATGCTGCACTGTTGGGCAATGATCTGCCATACAGTACAGCTGTCAGGTTACCAGATGTCGCCATGGCAACCTCAGGTTGCTATGACAAAATCAGATTGCCATGGTGACATCAGGTAACCTGACCCAAGTCCCCAGAGATCACACGATCTCTGAGGCTTGAGTCAGGTTACTAGATGTCGCCATAGCAAACTCAGGTTGCCATGATGACATCTGGTAACCTGAGCCAAGTACCAGGTTACCAGAGATTACCTCAGGCTGTCATGACAACCTCAGTTTGCCATGGTGACATCTGGACATCATGTGATCTCTGGGACTTAGGTCAGGTTACCAGATGTCGCCATGGCAACCTCTGGTTACCATGTTGATCGGCCCATCACAATTACATTATAATGGGCCAATCACCATGGGGAGAGGGGAGTAACCTTGCACTCCCTCTCCCCAGACCCTAAATAGCACTTATGGGGTGACACAGGAACAGCGACCACATAGTGATCGCTGCCCCTGGCTGTCAGATTGCTCCTCTCAGCGTCATCACCTTCATGCAGGAATAAGGCTGCGTGGGGCAGGGCAGAGCCTGTGAGCGGCCGGGCAGCACAGGATGGAAGAGGAGAGTGGGGAGCGGACAGAGGAGGAGAATGGTTAGCCGAAAGAGGAGGTGAGTGGGGCACAGGTCGGAGGAGCCTGGGGAGCGGAGAAAGGAGAGAGGGGAAGAGGAAGTGGGGGAGGAAGGAGGAGGAAATGGGGAGAGGAGGGAGGAGAGCGAAAAGAGGACGGAAGATACCAGGAACGGAGGCAGAAGAGAGGGGAGGAGGAAGCGAGAAGAGGAGGGAGGAGAGCGGGGAGAGGAGTGAGGGGAGCGGAGGCAGGAGAGCAGGATTGGAGGCAAGAGAGCGGCCACAGTAGTGGACGGGCAGCGGGTGTGATTGCAGGAGCCGGTCACAGCTGACAGCCCAGCTCCTGCAGAGATCATGCAGGGAAGTGCTGACAATCAGCATTTCCCTGCGCGATCAAGATGTTATCGGTCTGTCAGATTGACTGACCGATCACATCGCTCTGAGTGTGGGGACCACTAAAAAGGGTCCCCACACCTCTACCCCTGACCCTCAGTTGTCACTGACAGCTGTTAGATTTGAACTGTCACTGTTTGTTTAGAAGCAGTGACAGTTCAAAGCCATGTCGGGTTTAGACGTCATGATGCGCGAACTGACATCTTTTCATGACGGCTAAACTCATCATTGGTTGTAATGGGGTTCAGTGAACTGTGAACTTTACGTGGTTTATGATGTGTTAATAAACTGCTGGACTTTATTTTACCCTTTGAGTGTTCCCCAACACACTCAGTGATCAAATCCTCACAATACAGTTTAAAAAGCATGGTATACAGAAACACAAGTGGCCTGTGCATAAAAAAGTAATAGAAAATACGATGAATATGGCATTTGGTAGTCAGAAAGAAATCAAAAATCATAGATAAATCTTACCCATTGTGTTGAACAGCAGCAGATCCTGCAGTACACACAGCAGGGGAGCGGTCCCCCAGATATCTGGACTCAATGTGCGTTTAGAAAGAATTAAATGTGTTGTGAATCACACAACCGGGCAGTGGCGGACCTTGAGCCCGGAGGGCCCTGGAGCAGCCATGAAGGGGGGACGGGGTCTGCTGGCGGCCATCGGCGAGGAGCTGGGTGTGGGGAGGGTTTGTGCTAGTGGACGTCGGCGAGGAGCTTTGTTATTGGTTATGCGGCTCTCCTACCTGCCCTGAGCCACCAAATGCAGTCCTGGGAGCCGGGGCGGCAGAGGAGAGGTAGAGCGGGATCAGCCAAGGGAAGCAGGAAGCTTCCCTCAGTTACCCTCCTCTCCTCTGACATCAGGTTACGGGGGTCGGCTGGGGACCCCCCTGCAGGCTTGAGGGGCCCCCTAGTCGGTCGGGGCCCTGATGCAGCTGAACCAGCTGCACCACAGTAGGTCTGCCCCTGCATTCAGGCACTAATTGTAAGCCATAAATTAAGGAGATAAGACCCAATTGCGCCCTTGTCGGTCCCTATCTAGGTGTAAAATCCCCATTCCTGTTGAGTGGAGACCCTGCTATATAAAAATATAAATGCTTTAAATTCCCTTAAAAAAAGAATAACAAAATATTGTTTGTGGGAAGGGGATTTGCTACAGATTCACTGGACAAACGTTAATGTAAATAAATACATTCCTTATACATTTCTGCATAATGTCGTACATCCGTTTTTTTTCTTTTCTTGGTTCACATCGCATCATTTTTTTTCTCTCATTTCTTATTTTTATTTCTGTCATTCAATAATTTTCAAAGGTTCGTTTAAAAAAGAAAATCAAGGTCAATTAAAAAAAAAAAAGCCGATAAAAATGCATGAAAAAATAATATAAATGCCTGTAAGTCTTAAAAACAAAAGACCACAATTTATTCCACTCCCACACAAGTCCCTGTAAATAAAAAAAATACCGTAAAAATGCTCAGACCTCATGACCTTGGAATAAGCTTAATTACACGGTGGAGATGGGAAATTAAATGGCAATGCTATATTTTTTTTTCCATTAATATAGAAGGCTGTAATTACATTTCTTTATAAATGAATGCAAATGTGAATTTCCTAGAAAATGGAATTTCTGATTAAAGGGAAACATGACATCTCGGCCAACAATTAATGTTTCTGTACGTCTTGGTTACATTTACTATAAGGGATAAAATACTGTATATCTTAAGGCCCCACAGGGCAACATCGTCACCAATTACATAGGCGACGTAGGAGCGTGGCCTATCGGCGGTGACATCGCCCCTACGTCGCCTCATGTAAAGGGGAGATGTCGGCTGCCGCTGGGAGGGTCACCTGGTTTCAGAGGAGTGCTCTGAAACCAGGCGACCGATCTGGGGCGATGTGCACACATCGCCCCATGTAATCGGCCGCCGGCAACCTGTCAGGTGATGGGAGCCATAGGCTCCCATTGTCCTTCATCACCACTGGGGTTTTCAGACTCCCCGGCGGCGACGTCGCCTCATGTAAAAGGGGCGATGTCGGCGCCACCGGGAGGTCGCCTGGTTTCAGAGCAGTGCTCTAAAACCAGGCAATCGATCTGGGGCGATGTGTACACTTGCCGCCGGCGACCTGGCAGGCGATGGGAGCCATAGGCTCTCATTGTTCTGCATCGCCGCTGGGGTTCTCAGACACCTCAGCGGTGGTGGCGCCTGTCAGCTCGCCGGCACGGCGCTGGAGATGTCGCCCCATGTAAATGGGGACGGCGACGCTGGCGGGGCACCAAAAACGTGCTCACACCCGCCAATCGCCGCCATCATCGCCAGGTGTGACGGGGGCTTTAGGGCAGGCCATATACAGCTCTGGCAAAAATTAAGAGATCACTGTACAGTTTTGTGCAAATCCCCATCCCTACATGTCTGACAGCCATTCCATTCCAGTGTCAGCTGAATTCCAACTACAGTCCACCTCATTCTACTTAATGTGCCTCTGATTAGGTGATCACCTGAGCCAAATCTTATTTAACGAGGGAAAGTATAAAAAACACTGCTGTGGTCTTCACAATCCTCTTGCAATAGGACAAGCTGGATAGTCAAACAAGTGCTAGGAATATCCCAAAAGTTATTTGAATTAAAAAATCACTTTTAACCATGCCGAAAGAGTTGTAAAGAAAAGTCTTGAGTGAGGAAAAGAATGGCTCAATTGAGGCTTTACTAGCAGATGGATACAAAGGGTGTTCCATCTTTAAAATTTCGAAGACGGCAGTCCATTACACCAAGGTCAAGCAGCAGACATTGGGGACAACACAGCTATAGACCTGCAGAGGGCGAAAGCAACTCTCCACTGACCTGTAGGACCGTCATCCTATTCGAATGTCACTCAGCAACTGCAGGATGACATCAAGTGACTTACAAAAGAAATGGCAAATGGCAGCTAGGGTGAAGTGCATGGCAAGAACAGTTCGTAACAGGATCCTAGAAACAGGGCACAAGTCATGTAAAGCTAGAAAAAAGCCTTTTATCAATGAGAAGCAAAGGAGAGCCAGGCTGAAATTTACCAAAGACTGAAAGGATTGGACCATAGAGGTCTGGAGCGATTTTGCTGCTTCCGTTGATGTCACGTCTACATAGGGGGATCCTCCCCTCTGTTGAAGGGCGGCATAGCCAACATCACGTTGATTAACAGCTAACTCCCCCAATCAGATAACGTGTAGCTGACTTTCATTCAGCAGGAGTCTGGCTGTCCCACCCTTTCCGCAGAGCAGAAAAGAAACCGCCGCTCTGTTTACCCAACCATGCTGTCCCCAGCAGGAGTCGTCTGTTGGCTATGATGTTGGCTATGCCGCCCATTAACAGAGGAGATGAGCACCCTAGGTAGATGTGACATCAGCGGAAGTGGCAAAATCACTGACAGGAGCAGTTTCAGACCGAACTTGTCAGCGGTGAACGGAGCTGGGCACAACAGGCAGGTAGGTGGCAGCTGCCTGCCTGCTAGTGCCTAGGTATATAATTTTTATAAAAATCCTGTATAACCCCTTGAAGTAGACTAATTTACTTTACGAGCTTGACCATAATATACTAAATTGAACTATCTGTAATGTTAGAGATGACTGAATTTTTTCAAGGTGCCGTATATACTCGTGTATAAGCCGACCCGTGTATAAGCCGACCCCCTACTTTTGCCCCAAAACCTGGGAAAACCCATTGACTCGCGTATAAGCCGAGGGTGGACCCCAGCACAGGTATACAGCCCCCAGCAGTGTGGTATACAGCAGCCTCCCCAGCAGTGTGGTATATACAGCACCCTCCCCAGCAGTGTGGTATATACAGCACCCTCCCCAGCAGTGTGGTATATACAGCACCCTCCCCAGCAGTGTGGTATATACAGCACCCTCCCCAGCAGTGTGGTATATACAGCAGCCTCCCCAGCAGTGTGGTATATACAGCAGCCTCCCCAGCAGTGTGGTATATACAGCAGCCTCCCCAGCAGTGTGGTATATACAGCAGCCTCCCCAGCAGTGTGGTATATACAGCACCCTCCCCAGCAGTGTGGTATATACAGCACCCTCCCCAGCAGTGTGGTATATACAGCACCCTCCCCAGCAGTGTGGTATATACAGCAGCCTCCCCAGCAGTGTGGTATATACAGCAGCCTCCCCAGCAGTGTGGTATATACAGCACCCTCCCCAGCAGTGTGGTATATACAGCACCCTCCCCAGCAGTGTGGTATATGCAGCACCCTCCCCAGCAGTGTGGTATATACAGCACCCTCCCCAGCAGTGTGGTATATACAGCAGCCTCCCCAGCAGTGTGGTATATACAGGCCCCCCGATACCCCACCTCTGTAGTTTATACAGGCCCCCCGATCCCCCCCCGCCCCGTAGTTTATACAGGCCCCCCGTAGTTTATACAGGCCACCCGATCCCCCACCCCCCCGTAGTTTATACAGGCCCCCCATAGATTATACAGGCCACCCGATCCCCCCCCCCCCCAGTAGTATATACAGGCCCCCCGCGCTCTATATACAGGACCCCGGTTGCAGCCACGGACCTGTAAGAGAATCGCTTTCATACTTACCCTCCTCGCTGTCATCGCGCGTCCTCGTCTCCTTCCCGCTTCTAGCGGGAAGGAGACCGGAGGAGCGCGGGTAACAGCGAGGAGGGTAAGTATGAAACAGGTCTGTGGCTGCAACCGGGGGCCTGTAAATAGAGCGCGGGGGGCCTGTATATACTACAGGGAGGGTGGGAATCGGGGGGCCTGTATAAACTACGGGGGGCCTGTATATACTACGGGGCGGGGGGGGGATCGGGGGGCCTGTATAAACTACGGGGGGGGGATCGGGGGGCCTGTATAAACTACTGGGGGAGCGCAATGTAATATGCACGGCTCCCCCTGCCGCTGATGGACAGGGGGATGCCGTGCATATTGCATTGCACTAATGGGCGGCCCCACATGACCGGCCGCTCGTAGTGCAGCCTCCCCCTGCCTCCTCCAGCCCCCGGACACCGGCCCCCCCCCACTCAGCCGTATAGTGACTCGTGTATAAGCCGAGGGGGGCACTTTTCAGCACAATTTTTGTGCTGAAAAACTCGGCTTATACACGAGTATATACGGTAATTTTCAGCTTTGCCCAACATCTCGTAATCTAATGGTTAGACGGAGACCTGGAGAGACGTACAAACTACAGTGTCTTGCACCCACTATGAAATTTGGTGGAGGATCAGTGATCTGGGGATGCTTTAGCAAGCCTGAAATTGGGAAGGTTAATCTTTGTGAAGGACGTATGAATCAAGCCGCATACAAGGTTATCCTTGAAAAACACTTGCTTTCTTCTGCTCAGGCAATGTTCTCCAACTGTTAGGACTGTTTTTTCCAGCAGGACAATGCCCTATGCCACACAGATAGGTCAATCAATGTGTGGATGAAGGAGCACCACATCAAGACCCTGTCATGGCCAGCCCAATCTCCAGACCTGAACCCCATTGCAAACCTCTGAAATGTAATCAAGAGGACCATCAAACCATCAAACAAAGAAGAACTGCTTACATTGTTGTGTGGAGTGGCATAAGGTCACCCAAATGCAGTGTGAAAGATTGGAAAGCGGCCAAGACGCATGAAAGCTGTGATTAAAAATCAGGGTTATTCCACCAAATATTGATTTCTGAACTCTTCCTGAGTTAAAACATTAGTATTGTTGTTTCTAAATGAATATGAATATGAAAATTTCTTTGCATTATTTAAGGTCAGAAAACCTTTTGACGATTTCTCATTTGCTGCAAATAAATACAACATTTTTAGCTTTGAATTTTGGAGACATGTTGTCAGTAGTTTATAGAATAAAAGAACAATGTACATTTTACTCAAAAATATAAAGAGATAAATCTGAGAAACTGAACATTTTGCAGTGGTCTCTTAATTTTTGCCAGAGCTGTAGAGGCAGTAGCTATACCTGTAAGCTAAGAGGACTCTATCCAAAATGTGCGATTGTCTAATCTACATAGAAGGTTACCTTTCTTTTTGTTTGTGGTTTTAGTATTTAAGTCCATTTTTTTATTCTTATGCATAAATATTATGACGTCATGTAACCTTCAAGTAATAGACCACCCATATACTTTAAATAACCATGTAGGTTGTGATATACCGCAATGAACAGGATGGTATTTTATAGTTGAGCTGTATGGTGCCCCAGGACGCCGCATGCTTCTATATAGCCTCCTGCACATAGACCAATCTAGAGTTATTTAGAAACAATTGGTAGAAAAGGGTGCAATGGGTCTTATCTGTTTTATGTGAAGCGATATACAAAGTGCATAGGCTGCTCACCTGGTTCAGTTGTGAAACCCACAACCGGTACTCGCGTATCAGACAGCTGCCGCAGGATCCAGTAAAGATTTGATTCCCACTGCTGTATTCAATGACAGACCTCCATGCTATTGTTAACTGTTTCCTTTAATCCGACGCGTTTCAAGGTCGTCCCGACTAGGGATGGGCGAATTCCCCGCTACTATTCGGGACTCGCCCGAATAGTAGCGGACTCGGGGGACTCGCTACTCGCCGATTTCCTTAGGAATTACTCGGGGTAGCGAGTCCCTGTACTTTTGCAGTGTATCTATACAGATACACTACAAAAGTACCCTAAAAGTTAGTGTAAGGGGTTAAAAACAATAAACATTAATACTCACCTCCTGTACTCCTGGACCGGGACTGGTACCAAAGACCTCTGGCTGTTACAGGACCTCCGAGACCACCGGGAAAAGATGGGGAAAAGGACCTTGCAGTTCAGCCAATCTGCATTCGGCTAGCGGTCACATGGGCTTGTCATGTGACCGCAGTGCAGCCGCGTCACAACCCATGTGACCGCTAGCTGAATGCTGATTGGCTGAACTGCAAGGTCTTTTTCCCCATCTTCTCCCGGTGGTCTCGGAGGTCCTGTAACAGCCAGAGGTCTTCGGTACCGGTCCCGGTCGAGGAGTACAGGAGGTGAGTATTAATGTTTATTGTTTTTAACCCCTTACATTAACTTTTAGGGTACTTTTGTAGTGCATCTGTATAGATACACTGTAAAAGTACAGGTTACTACTCGGACTAGCTGGACTCGCAACGAGTACCGAGTCTCGGACCCGGACTCGTTAGAGTCCAGCGAGTCCGAGTATTTCATGATTCGCCCATCCCTAGTCCCGACCTCTTCATCAGTGGTATCACATATCACAGCAGTTTCCTGTGGACTCTGTAATAGGGTATATCCGGGGCTTCTCTGTGGAGCCGGCGGCTTGCGGTAAGCATCGGGTTACCATTGCAATGCATAGGTAGGCGGCACATAGCGTTACATGCAGGTAACACTATGCGCTGAACCTGCCAGAGACTAAGTTTTAAACGGATTCAGCAGGCTGAGGGCTGACGCTAGTTAGACCCTAGCCTCACAACCACCATAAAAGCAGATCACGGATGCTGCAGTCCCCAGCCTGGTGCATATAGAGTAGGGAGGATGAAGGGTCAAATACCATGATGCCGTATTTCTCGAGACCTCAAAAGGTCAATATAATATTGATTTATTAGTCAACACGTTTCAGGGTTCCCTGGTCCCTTCTTCAGGACAAATTAATACAATATTGTCATGTTTTAGGGCGTTTCAGGGACTAATAAATCAATATTATATTCACCCTTGGTGTTGTGGAACACCACTACAACCCCCTACTCTATATACACCATGCTGGGGACTGCAGCAGCCGTGATCTGCTTTATAGTGGTTGTGACTCTCACAACCACACAAGGTGAAGCCTCTGATACCTATTTAGGTCATATTTTATCTCTCAGACGCTTCATCCTCCCTACTTTAATTTTCTGAGATAATGACCTCTGGGTTTTCATTGACTGTGATGCGCCCCAGGGCCGTAGGGTACTCGGAACGGGGCTGTTAAGCAGTTCTGCGGAGTAACAGGGGTCGAGATCCGGCTTCCGTGACTCTGTTGTAAAAGGCAGTTCTTGGCTTGATAGGGAAGGGGGTGATGGAAGGAAAATTAGTTGTGACGCCACCCGTGGTTTGCAGCTATTAGTGGCCACCGCTGCTGCAGAATCGTGGAGACGATGGATGGGCAGCTGGGATGGAGCGGCTCCCCACGGCAGAGCGGATCCCCAGGACAGTGGATGTGGTAAGGGTGTAGGGTGCAGGATATTGGGCGCAAAGCAACAGACAGATTCACGGTTTATTGGTTCCTCAGTCCTCTTACTGGTGCTATGGGAATACCGACAGAAGATGTCATGCTGAGTCCGTGCACCTGAGAGCACCTCAGGGTTTTCCTCACCCAACAGGTTCTGAGGCCTGCTTGCTGCGCCTTGTTAGTGGCTCCCACTGCTGCTGAAGCTGAGCTGCTGGCCCTCTCTCCCTCTTGCTTGGTGCTGGTATGGCTGGCAACTCGAATCCTTCTCTAGCTCCAAGTCTCAGGCGGTTTTTCCGGGGCTCTTTACGCTGCTTTGTCTGCAGGCACGCTGTGGCTGGGGAACATGGAATTCCCCACCTTCCGGAATTGGCTTCCAGGGTCGATAGGCTCTGCAACATCCCCGGACTCCGTTGTCCATTCCTGTGGCACTTCTGACCCACCCCAGGGCCATGGGGTACCTGGTCCGGCGTTTAGTTTACGGGGGAAGGAACTGGGGCCTGTCGTCCGGTCCAAGGCTCTGGTGGTCGCTTAAAAAGGGCTTTGAAAGTCAATAAAAATAAAATACAAGTGTTTTGTGATGCCACCTACGGTTCCGGTAATGTTACCGACACTCGGGACAGACCTCCGGGGTGATGGTGGAACAGCAAGATGGTTACGCTCCCCATAGGTGGAGCGGGATCCCTGGGGCAATTGTGAAAGATAATGGATTCTCTTCACAGGGAGGCAGCTTCCCACACAGCCTTGTCACTAGTCTTCCCTATGCAACAAGTATGCGGCTCTTCAGACGCAGGCAAATAAAGTACATGACACTCTGGACGGGTTTACTGGCAGTACTTCAAGAAGTTTACACATGGTACAGTGTTTCTGGTCTTTTTGGCCTGGGTTTTCACCAGGGAACTAGGATGGCTCACTTAGGACCTTGGTTGTATGCCTACTGTTAATTTCTGGTCCCTCACTGCGCTCTCTCCTGTCTCCCTTGACGCGCTCCCGCACGCAGAGCCTCAAGCAGGCTCCCAAGGGCCCTCTCTGGAGGAGTCTTCTCTGGGTCCCCCGACCTATTTATGGATGTTTGGTGTTCCTCTAGAAGCTCGGGCCTCCAGTTTAAAAGCTCGGGGTTGAAAGCCCGACCTTGCTCAGAGCCGGTCTTCTGTCCCGGGACCAGATCCCTTCGTTGGCAGTTGTACTGGTCCGGATTGGGTGCACCACACTACCTAGTGCCTCTAAGATCTTCCTCTGTCCCGACGGCTTCTTCACATCTCGCACTTCTCGCTCCCCAATGGAGCTCTCCACTCACTGACTGTTCTCTCTATTCTCTCTCTAACGCTACACCCCACACAGCTTTTCTACCCTCCTTAGCTCCTCCCATGGAACTGGGTCCTCCCTGCAGTGGGTCCACCCACAGTCCCCTACCTAGGGTGTGTGCAGATGTGTGTTGTGAGGGTCTTTATTCACCATCTCAACTCCCTGGTCGCAGGGATACTACACACTCTGTTGTGGGTGCAGTACTCCTCCATGGAGTCCCGACCAGTGGGGAACCACACTTCTCCTCTGGGGTAAGCAGACACTCTCTGCTCCTAAGACTCTTACTCCATTTTTTCAGACCCTGCCTTTGGTCCCTCACGCTAGACTTAGCTATCCTGGGATGAGCTTAGCACTGCTCCTAGTCCACAGGATGTCTTCCTCGGTCTTTCTAGAAACTGAACTGACTAACTCAGCCCTGGACCAGAATTTATAGGGAAGCTTACCCTGAATCTGGGTTTAGATCTTCCCCTTCAGGCCTGGAGGCAGAAAGGTGTCGTGTGTGGTTTCTGTCTAGTGTGGATACCCTCTGCTGCTCTCAAGCGTGACACTTGGCACTTGGACTCTGGGATGCCACAGCTGTAATCCATAATCATCAACATTAACAGAAATAAACACTTGAAATAGATCCCTCTGTGTGTAATGACTCTTATAATAGATGTGTTTCACTTTATGTATTGAATTACTGAAATACATTCACTTATTGATGATATTCTAATTCATTGAGATGCACCTGTAGATTTGCTGCCATATTAGTTCAGGTTTTTGGTTTTTTTTCACATCACAGCATTCAGACGCATTGACTTTACCCCCATGACAGCCATTCAGAGACTTAAAGCTGCTCTAAAGGGGTGCTGTAGCCCTTCGTTCACTTAAAGGAGCCATTTTTTTATGTCGTACTTTCGCAGAAAACACATTGGAGCATCCACAATACTCAGCCGTTTAATGAGTGTGGCTAAGCACCCTGCTGATCAATTAACCGATTTCTGTAATGGGGTTTCCTATTTTTGTATGTGCGGTTGATTTATAAAACAAAGATTAAAACGTCGATTACTGTTTATTAATGAGCCAATGAAAGCATCAGGATTGGCACATCTAATGGATACTTTCATTCTAGAATGCTTTTTTAAGCCTGGGGAGGACCCAATAACCATGGGCTTCCCCAGGCTGAGATACCAGCCCCATCTGTGAGCTTTACCTTACCTGGGTATCACTCCATTTTTTATAATTATGAATTTAAATAGTTTCAAAAAATGGCGTGATGCCCAGCCAAGGTACAGCTCACTGCTGGTGGCCTGCAAGCTACAGCTGTCTGCTTTATCTTAACTGACTATCAAAAATACGGGGGATCCTACGCCATTTTTAAATTTAATTTATTTTTACACTCAAGGGACATAGACCGCTATTATGGGGGCAACTAATCACACATGCCGACACAGAGGTGGAGGCGCAGTATGACTTCAACCAATCACAGACGCTGGTACACAAGAGTGGGGGCACAGTCTGGCTTCAATCAATCACAGATGTCGGCACAGAAGGTGGGGGCACAGTACGACTTCAATAATTACAGATGCTGGCACAGAGGGTGGGGGAACAGTATGACTTCAATCAAATCCAGATGCTGCCACAGATCACTTGGGGGGTGAAGTACTGATTTCAAATCAATCACAGATGCTGTCACAAAGCGTGGGGGCACAGTACACTTCAACCAATCACATATGCTGGAAGAGGTAGGGGTGCAATAGGATTTCAACCAATCACAAACGCCAGCACAGAGGTGGGGCACAGTATAACTTCAACCAATCACAGATGTTGGCACAGAGGGTAGGGGTGCAATATGACTTCAATCACAGATGTCAGACACAGAAGGTGGGAGGCGCAGTGTGACTTCAACCAAACACAGATGGCAGTCCACAGAGGGTGGGGTGCAGTCTAACTTCAATCACAAATGCTGGTACAGAGGGTGGGGGTGCAGTCTGACTTCAACCAAATCACAAACGCCAGCACAGACGTGGGGCGCAGTGTGACTTCAACCAATCACAGATGCAGGCACAGAGGGTGGGGGTGCTCTCTGACTTCAACCAATCACAGACACCAGCACAGAGGGTGAGGGCGCAGTCTCACTTCAAGCAATCACAGACGCCAGCACAGAGGGTGAGGGCGCAGTTGACTTCAAGCAATCACAGACGCCAGCACAGAGGGTGAGGGCGCAGTCTGACTTCAACAATCACAGACGCCAGCACAGAGGGTGAGGGCGCAGTCTGACTTCAAGCAATCACAGATGCCGACACAGAGGGTGGGTGGACAAGCAAGGAAATATGCATAAGATTTAATAAGAGCGCCCGGAAGCTGTGAGAGCAGTGCAGAAGCTTGGTAAGTATGATTTAACTTCTTTTAACCCCCATTTTGCTGCCTTTTCTAGCGTGCTATCACTTTATCCGGTGCCTGAACCTGCACAGTAACACGGACTTCCCTGAGACGTCTGTGTTCAGGGTCCGAGCATGGACACTAGATGTCCGGTACTAACCCCAAACTCTACGTTCAGGTTCGCCCTTCACTACTGTTTAAATGACCTACCGGATGACCTGATGAGCCAGCAGGTGTTATGGTAATCCGCCATGACGGTGACTTCCAACTTCCATACCGCTTGTATTCAAATTCTAGAATTTTATTTGTCTTCAAATGTATTTTATTTCTCCAAATATCTTGTGATATATACCTGAAATACCAGGCATCCAGTCTGTCACCGCCCTTGAGTAAGGGATGTAGGTTTAATAAATATCCCGCCGAGCCCTAAAGCCGCACATTATTTTGGAAAGCAATAATTTTGTTAACGCAAAGATTAAAGGGATTACAGCTTTTTACCAGCTACCTGATGTATGGCAGCCGCTCTGTTTGGCTTTCACCGTGACAAATGAAGAAAAAAACACCACCTTGCCAGGGTCAATCTTAAATCTGCGGAGATGCTTTGCTGCAAGCGGTAAACACAAGCTCTCCTTGTTAGAGCGTATGGAAAATAAATCTAATGTACTAGAGCAGTATGTTAGCTGGAAACATTACACCGCTTATATCTGGGAGCTATGTTTCTTTTCATATTCAATATCTCTTCCTCAGCAAATGGAAGGACAGCCGGCTGTTTTAATTTTCAATTTCTCTCACAAATCCATCACTTTTGCTTGCGTGATCCAGTCAAGTCTCGGAGTAAGTTAAGAGGACTTCCGCGGAATCCAAATCAGCTTGACACCGCTCTAGAGTTCTAGCTCGGCTGACAGTATTTGGATGGAGAATTACGCCTTCCATTCTCCGGCAATGCATTCAGAGGCTTAGAGGGATTAAAGGCAAATATTGTCAAGATGTAGCACTGAGGCCAACATATATATATACAAAATGTGGCCTTTTATTTCGGACAGTTTGGGATTTTGATACAATTATTAACTCGTTTCTGAACCACTCCATCCCCTGAGAGTAAAAAATAAATTGTTTATAAAAAATGAGGTGGGGTCCCCCCCGTATTCTTGATAGCCAGCTAAGGTAAAGCAGACTGCTGCAGGCCACCAGCTGTGTGCTTTATATATTTTGGCATGGGTCATGGGTACTTTCCCGATATTCTCTCCATCACTGTCACATATGGAAACAGTGTGTGACAAAGGATGCCCAACCAACGGTGTCCTGTACACTACACCAATCAACAGATGGGGAGACACTAGAGGGGAGGAAAATACGCGGAGGCCTGCTCAAAGAAGGGGAAGAGAGACCTCCTGATGATCTCATTATTATCCTATATGGATTCATTCAACCCATCGCCGAGCAGGATACCAAGACCTCGCTGACCCTGATGTTAGGGAGATGGCTGGTGGGAGCACTAGTACCAACCACTGCACTAAATGTTAACAAGAGGGGAAGGGAAGACACACAGGGAAAACAACAAGACAACTTCACGCCTGCTGCCTCTCTCCTAGGCAGCAGACAGCCTGGACAATGATCATCTTCTCCAGAGAAGCTCCTTCACCACAGATATTCAGGCCAGGAATGAGTTCAATCACCAGCAAGATATTCTGGATCATGTGACCATATAAAGGAGATGGAAGTGATCACAAAGTAGCCAACGCCACACTGGAAGTGAACTAGGGAGTTTGCTAGCAACAGAAAACTGACATTAACTCTAACACTGCCAATGGAAAGAAACACGTTTATTAAGAAGTCTCAATACAGAAAAGAGACAGAGGTCAGAAACCAATCACAAGTCTCCAAAGTAAGAGAGACCATTGTGACATCAGCAGTTCTGTCCATTGATAGTGGCAGCAATTGTTTGTAGCAGCATTGAGTAAAAGTCATGTAAAAGTAAAAAAAAAAAGTAAAATAACCCACTGCTCTGTAATGCTGCCAATGTCGCAAGTTGACCGGCTTGTTTTGTCTTTCAGCATTAAATTTTTAGTTGTTAGGTGACAGCAGTTTTGCTCTGTCACTTTGTCTCGTTGGAAAGAGGTGCAGCCGCTAATATACAACCACCCTCTGTCCCTGACTTCTTGCTCAACTTACCTTATGCAGCAGTCCCCAACTGGGCGATGGTTCCTTCTCTTATTACTGCAAGTGCTGGGACCTGTCATGGGAACTAATAGCTCATGAGTGAGTAGTTGCAGGATGGCTGAGTTGGTATAAAGGGAAATAGGAGCTAGTCTGACTGGTGTTCTCTATCTGACCCTGTTTCCAGAACAACCTTTAAAGGTGAGGACATCCAGGCCACCACCCTTGCCTTCTCTTCGCCAACCCTGGTTAAACCCCCTCACCTCCACCCAGGAAAGGAACAGTAACTCACATCAGTGGGAAAAAGCTATCTGGGTCCAAGCAAACACAGAGACTGATGATAAAAAATATGTACCAGCACTGGAGGAAAAGAGACTAAGCAGGGAAACAGCACAAAATGGGAAGTTATACAAGCCGAGGTACAGAACAAAGAGGGAAAAACAAACCCAATACCAGAAAGTAAGACAGCTTGAGTTCGGCAAGGACACTGATCACAGGTGAAATAAAAATGGAACTCTAAATTAAAATTGCCCACATAATTCCTCCAGAACTCAATCCAAAGGGTGTGACGACCGACAAAACAGAAAAATGTGAACAGGTGCAAACCATACATACAATAAACTAAAAACTGCAGTTTGCGCCTGTTCACACTTGTCTGTTAGGATGTGCAGGGTTTTATTTCATGCTTTCTGTCTAAGCACTTAGACTTGTTTTGCTGATGTACATCCTCTTCTATGCTGAAGAGGTTAACAACCTCATCTCTGCTGAGTTAGTATTCACTCAGCCTTTTTTCCAGCTGTAGCTTGTAATTTCCTCCCCCTTCTGCAATATATTCTGCAATATATACCCGCCTCTGGCCTTGCTGCATGCCGGTTATAGATGTTGTATTTTTACCTGTGGAGGAGCACACTGTAGTTAAGCTATGGTGTCATTAATTTTGCAACAGCGAAGCTTCTATTTGTAGTCATTCCTGGTATAGTGCTGTTGCTTTGCCTGGTTTCGCTATGTGTTGATTTGCTCTCTGGCCCCTTTACTCCTCTGGAGGAGAGGGGACATATAGGAGGGTTATTTCCAGGAGCCTAGTATAGTACGAACAGGTGTCTAACGATCGTGGTTAACAGGCCCAGGGGTACAGGGGAAAATGCACATCCTGCTGAAATGCATTGTGGCGCAGAGACCCATTGGGTTGCTGCACTGCGATATAATACATGCTGCCAGTCAATCAGTGGTTGGCTGCTGATGTTGGCAGTACGGTGCTTGACAATGATGTGCTTGTGGGCGGTCTGATGTCAGCTGCCAGGTCGGCCACTGACGCTGGCTACAGAGGACACTGGGCAACATTGGAAAGGTGAGTAGAATGTTTTTAAATTATGCATTAGAGATAGGGATATAAATGTCAGGTTCCGTACTGAACACCTAGTGTTAGGGAATAGACCCTGAACATGGACTTCACTGTGAAGTCTGCTTTATGGTTTGGATTCGGGGGAGCTGTATATAGAAAAAAAATAGCAATTAAAGAGCAGCATTATACTTACCGGTGTCCTAACCCTTGTACCTCCGAGCCACTCAATAACTTCCTGAATATTCAGCACCCCGACCCTTGGCACCAGACAACTTTGGCGTCTACGAACAGGATTGAACCCACCCATGAATTACAGGCATTATGCGCCCTATAGACTTTATCACTCGGCCTAAAAGAACTTTTCCCAACATATTCTAGTGGGCCCAGATGCCGGGTTCAGCAATGTAGAGGACAATGGGTTGACCAGGGGCGTGCCTCGGCTCCTCGTTGTGGGAGGACCATGGCACAGGAGCCAAAACACTTGCCCGCCCCAAGTGCTGAGGAAAAACCTTTGCGAGCAGAACCTTTCCAGACTTCGACAGGTGCGGGTCCTGGAGATATAGTGGCAATCCGGTTGAGAGACCTGATGCGGGAGATGGAAGAAGAGGCCTGCGCTGCAGTCGGTGAACCAGAGGTGGTCTCTCTACGCACTATAGAGGGAGACCCAACCTTCTGGGAGACCGCGCTCCAAAACCAGAAGATCCAACTCCTGGAGGCAGCAGAGTGGACTGTCCAGCACTGGAGTGCTGGCATGGCCCACCAGCTACACCGCGAGGCCACGCGGAGGCAGCCCAGCCATCCAAAACCGGAACTGGTGGTGAGGAACCAGAAACCCAATACCCACCCAGTTACCGGAGAGGACCCGTTGCTGCCAACCACTGAGGAAAAGGCAACCTTGAAACCCCGCAGGAGGATGACGACGAAGAAGCTTGCTGAGCCAGATGACCCCACAGACCCTGAGCCGGAGGAGGAGCAGCCACCTGTCGAGGAGCCAGACCTGGTGATCGAGGCCGTCGAAGAGGAGTGTGACAACCAGTTCCCCAAGGAGGATGAGGAACCGGACCAGCAAGGCCCCGAGGGAGGAGGAGGAGGAAGATCCAGAGGAGGATCCAGTAGAGAACCCCGGTGAGGGCCAGGTCGCTTGGTGGGCAGCAACCCCATCTACCAGCGATAGCGACACTAGAGCTGTTGTGGTGAGCTACCACCAAATTCAATACACCAACCGTTCATCTAACCAACTGGACTATGAGCGTACCTTTTACCGATCTGATCAGGCGGACCAACAGCGACGCAGACAGGAGTGGTGGGCCCGTGAGATGGAGATCCAGCAGATCAGAGCAGAGGCCCATACGCCAACCACCCGTTTTTCCTGAGCACCGGAAAAGAGGTACTGTAACCACCTTCAACCTTGATAATGGTTGGGGTTTGCGAGGGAGGAAGGATTGTATGAGAGATTTTCATATCCAGAAGGGACGTTGACTCTCACTTACCCAAAGGACACCCAGATCGTGACCTATAAAGATAGGACATAATTACTTATGAGAGACACGAGGACCCCGCGGCTGGTATGCCTTACGCGTGCGCAAATCTGAATGATAAAGTACAGTAACTTGAAATTATGTAGAAATGTAAATAGTGTGCCTTTTCTTTACAGAATGTTCATAGACTATCATGAGGACATTTCATTTTTCTTGAATACTTTTTGTGTGTTTGTAATAATGTGTGCAGTGGCCCAGTGGTAACCTGGACATTGGAAAAGACAGTGATAGTAACCAATGGGTCCGCAATAGTTAACCGTTTCCGTTGAGCTGGCAACTGTTTTGTTTGAAACGTTATAGGAAACGTGCCTCCCGGACGGAAGAATCCAAGAATACTGCCTTATGAAAAGTGTTTATTGTTTATGCATGCATATATATAAAAACGTTTACTCTGTACCGGGTAGGGTAGAAATGGACACTTGGGGCAAGTAAGTTAATTTCCCAAGGTGAATTTCCCTTTTTATTGTCTGCTCAAGGGTACAGGCTCGGGCACCAACCACCCATGGACATCCCCTTACCAGTACGCCCGAGATCCGAGTACCCCGACCCTTGGCACCAGACACAGGAAAGAAGACATATATACCAGGATATTACAAGTTGTCGGACATGAAAAGATGAAGCTACGTACAAGAATAGGGGACATATATACCAAGATGGGGGGCTCTGTACCAGGATGAGGGACTTATATACCAGTATGGGAGCCATGTACAAGGTCAGTGACATGCACACAAGGATGGGTGGCTATACATAAGGTGAGGGACGTACAGTATATACTAAGATGAGGGGAACATGTACCAGGATAAAAGGCATATATACCAAATTAGAGAACATACATACTAGGATGGGGGAAATAATACCAGGGTGAGGACATATCTACTAGGATGGGGGACATGTATACCAGGATGGGGACATTTTTTACGAGTAGGATGAATGGACATATAACTGAATTTAAGATTAAAATGAATATATTTTTTTTCACCAAGGGTGCCCTATTTAACATTAATAAAAACTTAAATTTAAGAAACTTTTTGCTATGTAGTTCGTGTTGTATAATAACCCCCTACTAGGGAACAAACTTCTTGTATTGGTCTAATAATGAGCTAATAGGAAAAAAAGGAATAATTAGATTCTTTAAGTGATGTATACTCATTCGGCTTCTAAGCATTTATTTTTCTATGTTTTTCTCTATGTGTAGGAAAAAATAATAATAATAAACAAGAGCGCAACACTACATGGATCTGGACAGCAGACTTCAATGGTAACCGCTACTTATGTATTTTTCAATACAGGTGTTAATTATAATGGATTTGAATTAATCCTTAAATTATTTTGTGTACCTAGACGCACATTCAGCACGGTAATAAGCATTTATGCTCATTGAAGCTCAGATGATAATTTTCTCCTAATCAGTTCTATACTACAGGAAATCTCTACAGGAGAACAATAGTTCAACAGTATTCATGGTAATTAATTGTGCAGATCAGAGACTTCTTAGACAAGACGATATTAGCATAATAAAGTGTTTTACCAACTTTTGGCTTATGTCTTAAAGGGGAAGTGAGTGGGATAGAATACAAAATCTTGTAAAAATCATGTAATTAGTAGTAATAATAATAATAATGTGAATTTTTTTAAAATTCTTCCAAGAAAATTAAGGTGGACCTTTCATAATTTTTTTCATGTTGACCTGGGACACAGAATGTTATAGAGGGGTATGTTTATTTTAAATTTGCCTCTCGGGTGCAGAAAGGGATAAGCTTTATTCTAGGGCTGTCACACTGTAGAGAGATTGGCTTTATTTTAGGGCTGTCACACTGTAAGATGTGGAGTCAAAGCTTTATTCTAGGGCTGTCACCTGTAGAGAGATTGGCTTTATTCTAGGGCTGTCACCCTGTAGAGAGATTGGCTTTATTTAGGGTTGTCACACTGTAGAGGGATCAGCTTTATTCTACGGCTGTTACACTGTAGAGGGATCGGCTTTATTCTCATTTGTACAAGGAAAGACTAGTTAATGGGATGAAACTGAATTAGAGGAGACGGATTAGACATTTGAAACAACTTTAAAATAGTGAGGGAGATCAACAAGTGGAACAGGTGGCCACAAAAGGTGTTGAGTTCTTCTTCAATGGAAGTCTTCACACAGAGGCTGGACAGACATATAAGGGGTTGGGCAGGATAACCCAGAAGGTCCCTTCACATGATGACCAAGGAGGTCCCTTCAATAAAGGACCCAGAAGGTCCCTTCACAAAAGGACCCAGGAGGTCCTTTCATATGATGACTCAAGAGGTCCCTTCACACATTGACCCAGGAGGTCCCTTCACATGATGACCCAGGAGATCCCTTCACACAAGGACCCAGGAAGTTTCTTCACACCATGACCCAGGAGGTTCCTTCACACAATGACCCAGGAGGTTCCTTCACACAATGACCCAGGAGGTGCCTTCACACGATGATCCAGGAGGTCCCTTCACATGGTGACTCAGGAGGGCCCTCACATGATGGCCAAGGAGGTCCCTTCACACGATGACCCAGGAGGTTCCTTCACATGATGACCCAGGAGATCCCTTCACATAATGACCAAGGAGATCCCTCCACACAATGACCTTGGAGGTCCCATCACACGAAGATCAAGGAGGTCCCATCACACGAAGATCAAGGAGGTCCCATCACACAGTTAACCAGGAGGTCCCATCACACGATGATCAAGGAGGTCCCATCACACAGTTAACCAGGAGGTCCTTTCACACAACAACCCAGGAGGTCCCTTCACATGATGACCTAGGAGGTCTCTTCACACGACAACCCAGGAAGCCCCTTTACTCGATGACCCAGGAGGTCCCTTAACACGATGACCCAGGAGGTCCGTTCACACGTTGACCCGGGAGGTCCCTTCACACAATGACTCCAGAGGTCACTTCACACAATGATCCAGAAGGTTTCTTCACACAATGACCCAGGAGGTCTCTTCACACAATGATCAAGAAGGTCCCTTCACATGATGACTCAGGAGGTCCCTTCACACAATGACCCAGGATGTCCCTTCACATAATGACCCAGGAGGCCCCTTCATATTATGATCCACCAGGTCCCTTCACACTGCAACATTCTATGGTTCTATGACATATTAGTAATCAAATTATTTTGAACTTAACCCCTTCACAACCAAGGACGTAGTGGTACATGTTTGGTCACCTAGTGATGATGCGCCCTAAGGGGGCATGGAATAAAGTAGAAGATAAAAAAGGTTTAAAAAATCTGAAAAAAAAAAAACTAAAAACAACTAAAAGTTCAAATCACCCCCCTTTTTCCCCATTGAAAATAAAACTACCAGTATATGAAAAAATGTATATATTTGATATTTTTGCATTTAGAAATGCCCGATCTATCAAAATATAAATCAATGAATCAGATACATAAACTTCGTAATGGAAAAAAAAAGTCAAAAGCCCCAAAATTAGGGTCTTTTTTGATCACCACAACACTGCAATAAAATGCAATAGTGGGCGATCAGAACATCACATCGACCCAAATATTGTATCATTTGAAATGTCAGGTAAAGATACAAAGAATAAGCTGCACACAGTCCCAGGTCCTGAAAAATAAGAAAGTTACGGGGCACGAAACGTGGCGATTAAAGTGCAATTTACAAAAAAAAAGTCAGCATTATTTTTACCACTTAGATAACAGTAAAAGTATTCATGTTTGGTATCTCATGAACTCGTACTGACCTGCGGCATCACACCAACACGTCAGTGTTACCATATAGAACTGACCCCAGACATCATACCAACACGTCAGTGTTACCATATAGAACTGACCCCAGACATCATACCAACACGTCAGTGTTACCATATAGTACTGACCCGAGACATCATACCAACATGTCAGTATTACCATATAGTACTGACACGAGACATCATACCGACACATCAGTGCTACCATATAGTACTGACCCCAGACATCATACCGACATGTCAGTGTTACCATATAGTACTGACCCGAGACATCATACCAACATGTCAGTATTACCATATAGTACTGACACGAGACATCATACCGACACATCAGTGCTACCATATAGTACTGACCAGAAGTGTCATACCGACATGTCAGTGTTACCATATAGTACTGACCCGAGACATCATAAAGACACGTCAGTGTTACCATATACTACTGACCCCAGACATCATACCGACACGTCAGTGTTACCATATAGTACTGACCCGAGACATCATACTGACACCACAGTGTTACCATATAGTACTGACCCGAGGCATCATACCAACACGTCAGTGTTACCATATAGTACTGACCCCAGACATCATGCCGACATGTCAGTGTTACCATATAGTACTGACCCGAGGCATCATACCAACACGTCAGTGTTACCATATAGTACTGACCCGAGGCATCATACCGACACGTCAGTGTTACCATGTAGTACTGTAGTCACTTTTCCGTGACTCGGAATAGGCCATAAATAATTAGTTAGAGGGAGCACATCCTAGTGACCTTGGTATTTTGTGTCTACCATATAGTACTGACCCGAGGCATCATACCAACACGTCAGTGTTACCATATAGTACTGACCCCAGACATCATACCAACACGTCAGTGTTACCATATAGTACTGACCCCAGACATCATGCCGACATGTCAGTGTTACCATATAGTACTGACCCGAGGCATCATACCAACACGTCAGTGTTACCATATAGTACTGACCCAAGACATCATACTGACATGTCAGTGTTACCATATAGTTCTGACCCCAGACATCATACCGACACCTCAGTGTTACCATATAGTACTGACCCCAGACATCATACTGACACGTCAGTGTTACCATATAGTACTGACCCCAGACATCATACCGACACCTCAGTGTTACCATATAGTACTGACCCGAGACATCATACCGACACCTCAGTGTTACCATATAGTACTGACCTGAGGCTTCATACTGACATGTCAGTGTTACCATATAGTACTGACCTGAGGCATCATACCAACACGTCATTGTTACCATATAGTACTGACCCGAGGCATCATACCGACACGTCAGTGTTACCATGTAGTACTGTAGTCACTTTTCCGTGACTCGGAATAGGCCATAAATAATTAGTTAGAGGGAGCACATCCTAGTGACCTTGGTATTTTGTGTCTAACCCCCATGGTTCTATTTCAATGGCCGCAAGGGCCGGGAGGTACTCGGTAGCCGGCCCAGCTGGTTCTTTGGCAGGTCACGGTAGCTATGGCCCAGCTCCGTGGCCCTGGCTGTGCATTGAATGGGTTATTTAAAGGTGTGGCGCCCCGCAACGAGTGCGTCACAGGAGGGTATTGCAGCCAAAACAGCAGCAGCAATATTCTCTGACGAAGCAATCACATAGTTAACTCAGAGATCCATACCCTACATGCATCACCTAGCATAGAGGGCCAATAAGGTCCTGGTGGGCGGAGTGTAGTGGTAGAGTGTAGAAGGAGAAGGTGAAAGAACAACGAAGGAGAAGGAGCTAAACCAACGAGCTCTGCCACCTAGGAGAGGGGGCCCGCACAGTCCCGTGCAACCCCCTGGCCATCACCCCGGTTGAGCGCCATTATTCCCGGTGCCTTAACAACCGACCACCCAGGCGTCTACATGCGGGTCCAAAATCATCCCCTGCCCATCTACAGCCGGTTTGCTGGTACTGAAGCTAGTAGTAGTTCAGCACTGCTATGCAAACCAGAGGAGTGGAGGGACCGCTTTACAGGAGCACCCCACCACCGCCACACACAGTTGTCTAGCCAGCGGTGTACCCACCAAAAGGACCCAAGGCTCCCCAAAGCATCCGGAACGTATACCCCGGATAGGGCATTGAAGCAGCCTCCTTGTACCCGATCTGGCATTCCTGGGCGACAACGGCAATGTCCCTGCCTTCTTATGAACTGTTTAACCGCATACTAAGGTAACCGTAGCTGCCTCAGAACATCTTGTGCAGCTTCGGGCTCCGGGGATCACCGCTCAGCCTGTGGGAAGCGTTTCATCTTGCTGCATTCCATCCCCCAGAGGCCCTGCAGCGCCGGTAAAGTTACCGGAACTCTCATAGGTGGCGTCATGAAACAAATTAACCCCTAATCAGTTCAACCCATGACGTCTCTTTTTTTGATCTGTACCACCGGGCCCCACTACCGGCAGGCGCGGCACCCCATGACAAGGAGGAAGACGAAACGCTTGTCCCCCGGAGTCCCGGCCACGGTGAGTCAAAGGGGAATTAGAAGTCTTTTTGTGACGCCACTTGTGGTATTAGGCCAGGGATGGCCAATGCTGCTGATTTGGACCGCTGGGGCAGATGGTGCATCAGCTGAGATGGTATTGCACCTCAAAGGTGGAGCAGTGGCCCTGGGACAGTGTAGTAGTCTATGGGGACAGTGATGGTGACTGTGCAGCGGTGCAGGATGAAGCAGAATAACAGGAGGACACCGAGGTTGCAGTTCTCAAACCTTTACTCACGGTTAAGCAGTCCAGCCCAGCAGGGGCACTGTGTCCTCAGGGTCTGCTATCCCGCCAACTTCCAGGCACCTTAGGTCTACTCCTCCGAGACACACCGTCGTAAGCCTCTCCTGGTGGTCTAATCTCCACGCTGGCTCTCCTGTCCTGCGTCTTCTTGTACAATCCAAAGCAAGTGGCTGCAGGTCTTGTCGGGCGACACGCGACGCGTGTTCTGACCCTGTGTCTAGCCACCGTTTCGCAGAATACGGACGGTCAGTAGCCACTGCCTATACTGGTGCAGTAACCTCCGGTTTCTTAGCTCCAACTTGGAGTATGTTGCTTGATCATGGCCGGTCCCCTCCTGCTACATAGCTCCACCAGCAATTCCCTCTAGGGTCATTGCTGGAATGGGGTCCCTCCAGTCAGGGTTCAATGGCAACATTCTCTCTGGTTTCACTCCTCCCCTGGCGTGAGCCTCCCCTAGAGCTCCATCTCTGTCTAGATGTCCTCTCTCACTGATCTCTTCTCATTGACTGTTCTACCTTCTCCTCCCACCCCTTCTACCTACTCCCTCCCCCAGCCAGGATATAGGGTCCTCCCTTAATAGGGTCCACCAAAGATCCTTTGGCCTGGGGTTAGGATGGGTGTTGGGTGCAGGAGTTGGTGTGTCTCAGATTTGTGTCCCCTCCTCACCTGGGAGAGGGATACCACACCTATGGCTTAGGCGCAGTACCTCTGTGGCGACCAGACCGCAGAAGCACCACACTATCATATACTAAGTGCCGTATTTGCTACATTTCTTACCCAAGTAAAGACCAATGCATGTGCATATGGATGATTCCGGCACTGCAAAAGTTATATGAAGTTAAAAAAGTGTCTTTCATCTGGAAATAGCGCCACTCTTGTCCATGGGCTGTGTTTGGTGCTACAACATTTTAAGCAACACTCCAGTGTTTTGTTATTGCACTTCTGGAATCCACTTTTCCTTCCTTCTGGCAGCTTTGCATGCTACCATTGTTGTTAGATAGGACTCCACCAAAATGTGACCCACAGCTCCAGTGTTTCATGGAGGGAGTCAGAGGTAACTTTTTATTGCACTTCTATTGGTGCCTCATTTTGCCCGCATTGTAGCTCCTTTCTAGCCTTGCTCTAGCCTCACTTTTGACCTTGTTCTGGTTTTGCTTTGGCTTTGTTCTGGCCTAGCTATGAAAATATACTGGCCTTGTTCTAGCCCCATTTTGGCCTCGTTCTCGTCTTGTTCTAGCCCCATTTTGACTTTGCTCTGTCCTTGTTCTAGTTTTACTCAGGCCTCTTCCTGGCTCCATTCTGGCCTAGTTCTGGCCTCTTTCCGGCTTTGTTCTTGCCCCATTCTGGCCTCATTCTGACTTTGGTCTGGCCTTGTTCTGGCTTCATTCTGGCCTTGTTCTGGCCTTGTTCTGGCTTCATTCTGGCCTTGTTCTGGCCTTGTTCTGGCTTCATTCTGGCCTTGTTCTTGCCTTGTTCTGGCTTCATTCTGGCCTTGTTCTGGCCTTGTTCTGGCTTCATTCTGGCCTTGTTCTGGCTTAGTTCTGGCCTCATTCTGACTTTGCCCTTGCCTCGTTCTGACCTAGTTCTTGCCTCCTTCTGGCCTCGTTCTGGCCTTGTTCTGGCCTTGTTCTATCCTTATCCTGGCCCTTCTCTGGTTTTGTTCTTTCCTCATTCTCGCTTAGCTCTGACCTTGTCCTGGCCCTGCTCTGGTCTTGTTCTTTCTTTGTTCTGGCTTTGTCCAGGCTCCATTCTGGCCTTGTTCTGGCCCCGCTCTGGTTTTGTTCTTTCCTCATTCCATTCTGGCTATCATACAGATGCATTGAGATATTGTGATGTAACTTCTGAATTCAGAAGATAGATGCACAAGATGGGACCAGAGTGGCATCAGTAAAAGTTGAAGCTGCCGGAATGTCAGTATATGATGGTGGGCAAGGGGCTTATGTATAAAGCACCACTTCAAAGCTAAAAAAAAATAAACGCTGGAGTGCTGCTTTATGTGAATAGGGCTGAGCTGAAATAGGAGAGGTATTCTATAAAAATGGGTAGTGTGTAAAATGAATGTCTTCGTTTTAATTTCTTCCAATGACTTTTAATGGGCGGCCAGTAAATTTAATTCATAGTAATTTAAACATGAGGTGTGCATGAGTCGGTCGACAGGGTAGAGGGTACACGGATACCGGGACAGGGGGTTACTTCAGTGGGGATCACGGCTGGTCGGTTCCCGGTTCCATGCCCTGGGCCCTCAGTGGCGGGGGTGATGATGGGGGAATGGTAACGTGACGCCACCTGTGGTACCTGGTAATAGGGTTACCAGCGCTGCGGCCGGCCGCTGAGGTGATGTAAATGCAGCTTTGGTAGTACAGCTCCCCACAGGTGGAGCTTTACCTCAGGGAATAGGGGTGGATGAGGGGATAGTAGTCCTCACCTCTGTCATACTGTAGAAATCTCTCCTGGCAATGAGTAACTGAGACAGAGTCCAGATTAACTCAAACAGTTCATTACTGGTACCGGGCAGATGTACACAATACAGTCTGGTTTAACGGGGTTGGTAGCCCCGGATTCAGGAGGCTTTTACAGTCTGTCAGAGGTGTGCTTCTAATGGCTTTCTTGGTCTGTGTTTTGCTGTAGCTTTTCTGTCAACCACACTAAAGAGCCCGTACGCCGGTCCCCAGGTCTGTTACTGAAAGGTACTTCTGAACCCTTTCCGGTACGGACGGGAGCGACAGCACGATAATCCTCCCGCCACCGGTATTTAGTCCTTACCTTGTTAGTGTCTTGGGCCCAATTTGGGACAAAGCTGGGGATTTAGTCGTGTGGTGCTGCGGCTCCTACTTATTAGGCCCACAGCCTGCCGGTCTGTGGTCAGGGATAAACCGTTACTAACCACCTCGGCTCCTGTGGTGACCTGGGTCTCCAGCTGGTTCCGTCCAGTCCTAGAGTGGTCCCCTTCCACGGGTGGATCACCCCTCTACTAAGAGGTGCCCTCCTGTTCCAGGGTCCCCTGCGTCTGCCTCTGCTGCTCTCCTCACACCATCTGCCTGACTTGTGTAAACTCTCCCTTACTTCTCCCCACTCTTCTCGGCTCCACCCTCTGGGACCTCCTGAATGCCAGTCCCCTGTGCTGAGGTGTCCTATGAGTGTGTGTGTGTTAGGTGCAGACTCTGTATTTTTCCTCCCTCATCCGTGACTACAGAAACACTACACCTGCTGTTTGGGGTGCAATACCTCCCTGTGGCACCTTCCCATGGGGGCGCCACATGCATTTCATAATAAAACAATAAAACACATTCTTGCCCACAGAACCGATGCTTCTCCTTTGTGTTGCTGCTGGAGTCCCTGAAGGTTTCACAGAATTATATTCCATAGGGGGCTTTATGTGACCTATGCAGACAATCAGTGGTTAATGATTGGTTAAAGGAAATCTGTCAGGTCAAAAATCCATGAATAACTGCTAGTATTTTCTAACTCGACGCTCTAAGCTCTCTTTATTGATGTATTCTTTTAGTTATATTTCCCTCCTATCTTCTGTAAACTTCAAATAAAGAGATTCATTCCATCTGTCACTCACAGGGAATGATCCATTTAGTTCTCTGTTGCCCCCTCCCCATAGCATGAATATTCATGTCACAATATCACATACTCACACCTCATCACTGCTCAGGAGATCACTGGTTGGGGGTATTCTCCTCTCTGCTCTCTGTGTTTGCAGCATCACAAGAGGTCTAATACAACACAGAAACTGTTAAAGCAGGTGTTAAATGGAGTCTAGATAAGGCAAATCTGTAATAGCTCTCTCCCTCCCTCAACATAACAGATCTCCTGTAAGTGAAACCTGACACTGCACTGAGAGCAAAGGGAGGAGAGAGCTGCTAAGAGGGAGTGCATAATTACATAACAGTTTATACAACAGCCAGACTATTCCTGTTTGCTTATAATGGAGAGGACTAATCCAGGAGCTCCTTGCAGGGTCTGACAATGCTGATAGCATGGAAACTATAAAGGATTTTACATGTTTTTAAAAGCTCTGCCTAGACACTATGCAAGGGTAACATTAGTGTTATACTGAAAAATGACCTAACAGAGTCCCTTTAAAGAGCTTAAACTCCATCTGATCTAAAACATTTTACCCTGTTTCCCCGAAAATAGGGCGCCGCCCGAAAGTAAGGCATGCTTGGGGGGTGCCCTACCTCCTAATATAAGGCACCCCCCGATTATAAGGCATACCTTCTCAGGATGCCACCGATCGCAAGACCGGGGCATTCATCTGTGTCTCGCTCCCCGCTGTCCCCGCTGTCTGGTGCCCGCCACTCTGTACCGCTCTTCTGCCGTGCTGTAGTGCTCACAGCCCAGGAGCGCAGCCTTGAATCACAGCTCCGGAGCTCTGTGCCAATCTCTGCCCATGAGCCCTGCGCCAATCACAGTGCAGGAATCATGGGCCAGTTGACGTCAGTAGCCTCTGATTGTTCCTGGGCTGTGATTGGCCCAGGGCTCCTGCGCTGTGATTGGCCCAGGGCTCCTGCGCTCTGATTGGCCCAGGGCCCCTGCACTGTGCACCACCAAAGCAGCACCGCAGAGGAAAGAAAGTGAAAAGAAAGAAGTACGGTAAGAAAGTGAAAGTGTGTGTGTGTGTGTGTGTGTGGTGTGTGTGTGTGGTGTGTATGTGTACACACATGGGAGGCTGCAGTGGGATACAGTTCTGGGATGGGAGGCTGCTGCAGTGGGATACTGTACAGTACTGGGATAATGGGAGGCTGCTGCAGTGGGATACCGTACAGTACTGGGATAATGGGAGGCTGCTGCAGTGGGATACTGTACAGTACTGGGATAATGGGAGGCTGCTGCAGTGGGATACCATACAGTACTGGGATAATGGGAGGCTGCTGCAGTGGGATAATCTGAATTCTCCCAGATTCCACCACAGAGATGAAACCGGATGGCAGAGAGCTGCCATCCGGCTCCATCCGGCCCCATAGGCTACTATAGGGCCACAAATCGGTCTGGGGCTGTCTGGTTTACACCGGACAGCCCCGGACCGGACCTTGCCGTGGTGTGAAGCCAGTCTTAGATGTCAAAACACCCTATATCTCACAGCTTATATGGAATGACCGGTGGTTGATTGTAGTGGTCATCTTTTCACACTTTCCTCCCTACCGGACAAAGACGATCAGGCTCCACTGGTGGCGGTAATGGGAAGCAGCAGAATCTGAGAGGTTTTAACTAGATCCCAATGAATATAAAATCTGATTTAGCCCTTGAAGTGAACCTGTCACATGGAAAAAAGCTAATAATCTGCAGATATGGGGTTAATTTGCAGAATAATAGCAATCTGAACGTGTCCAACACGTGCACAGTAAACCCTGTAGCCGGATGGAATGAACTTTATTCCTTCCGGCAGTGTTCCAGTTTCAGTCTTGGGGGCGGTGCCACAATAGGTTCAGCCACCGCTCTGTGTTTTGTAGAGCAGCTGGTGTAAGCATGCCCTCCCCCCCCACAGACTGACTGACAGATTTTTCCAATGCTGTTGCTGTCAGTCAGTGCGGGGGCGGTTAGAGCTGCCGCTCTACAAACACAAAGCAGTGACTGAACCTGTGCCGGCTCCGCCCCCAACACTGAAACCGGAACGCTGCTGGAAGTTCATTCCTCCCGACAACAGGGCTTAATGTACCGGCACCGGGCAGATTAAGGTTGGTCTTTGTCTGTACATTAACTCTACACCTGAAGGTTATTAGAATTTTTCCACGTGATGCGTTCTCTTTAAAATGACCTTGACAGATCATGCAGATATAAAGACTAGGAAATGCAAGCTGCATGAGAGTGTCTTGCATGCATCTCACTTGAGTCACCCGGCCTTGCAGCTGTCTCTCCGGAGAGGAATGTGGAGCTCCATATAAACACAAGAAGCTCCATACTCTTGCTCAGAGAGGCAGGGGCCAGGGCGGGTGACTCATGTAAGATGCATGCGAGACACTCTCATGCAGCTCACAGAAGTGTGTTTGCAAGTTGCATTGGCAATACAGGCGAGCTTACTCTTTGCTGTATTTGTTTTTAAGTATGTATTATTATTACTATTGTTTTAGAACCAATATGGGTCCATTTGATTAAAATAATGCAAAATGTTAGATAACCTTTTAAGCTGCAGGAACACAATGGATTGCACACACCCCGTTGTAATTATTTCTCAGGACTTTTGAACCTGCCGATTCCTATTCCGGATTTCTACCTTATTACGCTACGACTGTCGCTGCCAAAGTAACTTTGATCAGTTTTAATACTTTTTCTAGTGAACCATGAAGTGCGGCGGTGTTCTCAAACAATGCGCGTATTATGTTAATTTCCATTTCTGCTAACATAACGCGGAATCTAATCTTTAAATGGCGTTGTTGTTCTCCACCGCGAACTGTAATTTGTATGTCATTCCAAAACACATGCCGTTTCTATTGACTATAGTTAATTAAATTTCTAATCTGAAATAGGTCTTTGTTCTTAGATTAGAAAAAACACGTTTATTATATTTCACAAAATATCAATTTTCACAGTGACTAGCTCTGAAACTATGAGTCAGGAGCGGAGATTTAAAAGCAGAACCGCAGGGTTCTTCTAGAGTTACAAGGTACAATGTACATGATGGATATCTGAGATGAAAGAGAATTCATCTCACTATTTTGTTCTCACTTTGTTTTATATAGAATTTGTTGTAGGATTCTTTATCGTAATGCAAGAAAATCTATGGGTGCATTCGGTGGCGTAACTTGAAGCTCATGGGCCCCAATGCAAAAGCTCCAATAGGGCCCCCAATTATTGCAAATCTTAATAGCATTAGTCATTTTCTATAGGCTAAAAGGACTGTTTGGGCCCCCCTAGGCTCCAGGACCCGGGTGAGATTGTAACCTCTGCACCTTGTAGTTATGCCTGTGGGTCCATTCTCCAACCTTATAACTCTAGAGTTAACCCCAAGTATTACCCTGACCCAAGTATAAATTTATCCCTAACTCCAAGGATTACCCTGACCCTAGTATAAATTTAGCCCTAACCCCAAGGATTACGCTAACCCATGTATAACCTTAGCCCTAACCCAATGTTTTACCCTGACCCTAGTATAAATTTAGCCCTAACCCCAAGGATTTCCCTAACCCATGTATAACCTTAGCCCTAACCCAATGTTTTACCCTGACCCTAGTATAAATTTAGCCCTAACCCTAAGGATTACCCTAACCCGAGTATAACTTTAGCCCTAACCCCAAGTATTACCCTGACCCTAGTATAAACTTAGCCCTAACCCCAAAGATTACCCTAACCCTAGTATATCTTTAGCTGTAACCCCAATTATTACCCTGACCCTAGTATAACCTTAGCCCTAACCCCAAGTAATACCCTAACCCTAGTAAAACCTTAGCCCTATCCCCATTACCCTAACTCTAGTATAAGCTTATCCCTAACCCCAAGTACTACCCTAACCCTAGTATAACCTTAGCACTTACCCCAAAGATTACTCTGACCCTAGTATAAATGTAACCCTAACCCCAAGGTTTACCCTAACCCATGTATAACCTTAGCCATAACCCCATGTATTACCCTTACCTTAGTATAACCTTAGCCCTAACCCTAAGGATTACCCTAACCCTAGTAAAACCTTAGCCATAACTCCAAGTATTCCCTAACCATAGTATATCTTTAGCTGTAACCCCAAGTATTACTCTAACCCTCGTATAACCTTAGCCCTAATGCCAAGTAATACCCTAACCCTAGTAAAACTTTAGCCCTATCACCATTACCCTAACACTAGTATAACCTTAACCCTAACCCCAAGTACTACCCTAACTTTGGTATAAGCTTAGCCGTAAACCCAAGTATTACCCTAACCCGAGTATAATCTTAGCCCTAACCCCAAGTATTACTCTAACCTTAGTAAAACCTTACCCCAAGTATTACCCTAGCCCTAGTATAACCTCAGCCCTAACCCCAAGTACTACCATATCCCTGGTATAACCTTAGCCTTAAACCCAAGTATTACCCTAACCCGAGTATAATCTTAGCCCTAACCCCAAGTATTACTCTAACCTTAGTAAAACCTTAGCCCAAGTATTACCCTAGCCCTAGTATAACCTCAGCCCTAACCCCAAGTACTACCATATCCCTGGTATAACCTTAGCCCTAAACCCAAGTATTACCTAACCCTAGTATACCCGTAGCCCTAACCCCCAAAGTTTTACCCTAAACCTGGTATATCCTTAGCCCTAAACCCAAGTATTACCCTAACCCGAGTATAACTTTAGCCTTAACCCCAAGTATTACTCTAACCTTAGTAAAACCTTAGCTCAAGTATTATCCTAACCTTAGTATAACCTTAGCCCTAACACCAAGGTACTACCATAACTCTAGTATGTCTCACACCCTTCATCCTCCCTACTTTAATTTTCTGAGATAATGACCTTTGGGTTTTCATTAATCATCAACATTAACATAAACACATGAAATAGATCCCTCTGTGTGTAATGACTCTATATAATAGATGTGTGTCACTTTATGTATTGAATTAATGAAATAAAGTCACTTTTTGATGATCTTCTAATTCATTGAGATGCTCCTGTGTGATGGATGGAGGTATGAAGATAGAGGGTGAGGGGGGCATAGTGTGAGTCTTTGAGAGTCGGGGTCATGGTGTGAACGATGGCCTATAGTCATTGCAAGGTTGATCTGATCTCTATGAGAAAAACAAGAAGATTACACAACCATTCTGCGTCTTACCACTTTGGTTTGCACAGTAATGTATACGTGTTGTAATGATTGCACCTATATTCCGCCTATATGGACAGTATCCAGTATGTGTGGTGTGCCCGGTACTTCTTGTCTCTGACTGTCTTCTTTTCATGTCACCCGTAGCTTGAAGCTCTTTAGAATTTATAGCATCAATGTCTTTTCATTGAGCAGAGGCAAATATCTCATATGTCAGCAGCACGGCTTCATCACTGCACTGCTTTTTCTTTCTACAGCCTATAAGTGATTTATTCTCCTTCATGCCGGCAAAACAGTACATGATCCCTCTCTCTCGTGCTGTACAATTTCCTTTGTCTCTAAATATATATATATACACCACTAGATGGTGGCCCGATTCTAACGTATCGGGTATTCTAGAATATGTGGGTGTGCGGCGGTGCGGGTGTACGGCGGTGCGGTTGTACGGCGGTGCGGTTGTGTGAGTGTGCAGCGGTGACCCCCTCAGTTCTCACCCGCTCCAGGCGTCTGTCCAGCCGCCTCTCACCCTAGCATGTCTTCTTCTTCTTCCTCCAGCATAGACGTCAACAATTCCAAGGTCTCAGGGGGCGGAGTTAACAGGGGGCGTCATAGTAGGCGTGTCCAAGTGCATAGCCCTGATGTGGTGGGCGTGCCTTTGTTCACGGCCATTACGACGCCCCCTTTAGAAGCTCCACCCCCACGAAAAGAAGAAGAATGGCGGGGTGAGCGGCGGGCAGATGGAGCATGGAGCGGTGGCCGGGAGGGAGCGTGGAGCGGTGGCCGGGAGGGAGCGTGGAGCGGGTGAGCAGCGGGCAGGAGACCGAGCAGAGGGGGTCGGGAGACCAGGCGGACTGTGCCTGTTTCGCTGGAAATCCCGCGTCGCTGATAGGTCGCGCCCAGCCAGCTGCGAACAATCAGAGACGCGGGTTTTGCGTTAGGGACAGTGTGACCTGAGTGCAAGGTGAGTGCAGGGCTAGGTGTGAGGTGAGTGCAAGGTGAATGTAGGGCTAAGTGTGAGGTGAGTGCAAGGTGAGTGTGACATGAGTGTAGGGCTAAGTGTGAGGTGAGTGCAAGGTGAGTGCAGGGCTCAGTGTGAGGTGAGTGCAAGGTGAATGTAGGGCTAAGTGTGAGGTGAGTGCAAGGTGACTGTGACGTGAGTGTAGGGCTAAGTGGGAGGTGAGTGCAAGGTGAGTGTGACGTAAGTGCAGGGCTAAGTGTGACGTGAGTGCAGGACAGAGTGTGACATGAGTGCAGGGCAGAGTGTAACGTGAGTGCAGGGCAGAGTGCGACTTGAGTGTAGGACAGAGTGTGACGTGAGTGCAGGGCAGAGTGTGACGTGAGTGCAGGGCAAAGTGTGACGTGAGTGCAGGGCAGAGTGTGCCGTGAGTGCAAGGCAGAGTGTGACATGAGTGCAGGGCAGAGTGTGACGTGAGTGGAGGGCAGAGTGTGCCGTGAGTGCAAGGCAGAGTGTAACATGAGTGCAGGGCAGAGTGTGACACGAGTGCAGGGCAGAGTGTGACACGAGTGCAAGGCAGAGTGTGACGTGAGTGCAGGGCAGAGTGTGTCGTGAGTGCAAGGCAGAGTGTGACATGAGTGCAGGACAGAGTGTGACATGACTGCAGGGCAGAGTGTAACGTGAGTGAAGGGCAGAGTGTGACGTGAGTGCAGGGCAGAGTGTGACGTGAGTGCAGAGTGAGTGTGAGTGGTGGGTGAGAGTAGGGTGTGTGAGAGTAAGTGGTCTGCAGTACCTGGCTCCTTGTGCTGTGTGCGTTTAGCTTAAGGACCTCTGGTGATGTCACAGCGATGTGATCTTGCTCCCGCCATGATTGTGACATCATCAGAGGTCCTCTAAGTATAGAGCCCCCGTCACACATAACGACGCACCAGCAATTCCGATAACGATACGACCTGGCCGGGATCGCTGTGCGTCGTTTTCACATCGCTGTTCATTTAAAATAACAGGATGGGAAAGCCGACAGTGAAGTCAGCTTTCCCGCCCGCTATGTGAGTGTAGTTCTGTCGTCTCTGTCACGGCAATCCCGCCGTAGCTGATGCGTCACCAGTGCTTTTTTTTGCAAAAAACATATTTGCCGGTACGCATTTCAGATTAATTTCCACTATGCACAGGGGTGCAGCAAGGCTCTCTACCGCCTGAGCCTAGGTGAGGACCGGGGAGGTGGGGTTGCCGTCGGCGGCCGCGGGTAAGGAGCGGGGAGGCAGGGTGCTGTCGGTATCTGCCGCTGGTGATATTACTTTATGCAGCCGGCGCACGTCACACAGGGAGCCGGCTGCATGGTGCAGGCGCCACCCCCTTCTGCTCTGCGGCTCCCCCTGCCTCCATACTGCCTGAGCCTAAAGGCTCATATTGACCATTGAACAGTGCGGCCCTGCCTATGCATGGCATACGTCTCCTATGTATGGCACACATCCATTATGCGTGGCAACGTCCATTATGCATGGCACACATCCATTATGCATGGCACACGTCCCCCATGCATGGCACACGTCCATTATGCATGGCACATGTCCATTAAGCATGGCACACATCCCCTATGCATGGCACACGTCCATTATGCATGGCACACGTCGCCTATGCATGGCACATATCCCCTATGCATGGCACACGTCCATTACACATGGCACACGTGCCCTATGCATGGCACACATCCCCTATGCATGGCACACGTCCATTACGCATGGCACACATCCAATATGGATGGCACTCGTCCCTTATGCATTGCACACGTCCCCTATGCGTGGCACATGTCCCCTAAGCATGGCTCACGTCTCCTATGCATGGTACATGTCCCCTATGCATGGCTCACATCCCCTATGCATGGCACACGTCCCATATGCATGGCACACATCCCTATGCATGGCACACGTCCGCTATACGTTGCACACGTCCCCTAAGCATGGCTCACAATTCCTATGCAGGGCACACGTCCCCTGTGCGTGGCACACGTCCCCTATGCATTTCACACGTCCCCTATGTATGGCACATGTCCCCTATGCATGGCACACATCCCCTATGCATTGCACACGTCCCCTAAGCATGACACATGTCCCCTAGGCATGGCACATGTCCCCTATGGGTGGCACACATCCCCTAAGCATGCCTCACGTCCTCTATGCATGGCACATGTCCCCTATGCAGGGCACACGTCCCCTATGCGTGGTACAAGTCCCCTATGCATGGCTGACATCCCCTATGCATAGCACACATTCCCTATACAGGGCACATGTCCCCTATGCGTGGCACACCTCCCCTATCCATGGCTCACCTCCCCTATGTGTGGCACACGTTCTCTATGCATGGCACACATCCATTATGCATCGCACACGTCCCCTATGTGTGGCACACGTCCCCTATGCATGGCACACATCCCCTATGCATAGCACACATCCCCTATGCATGGCACACATCCAATATGCATGGCACACGTCCCCTATGCTTGCGCCACATCCTAAGCATGCTCACATTTTCTATGCAGGACACACATCCCCTGTGCGTGGCACACGTCTCCTATGCATGGCACATGTTAGATATGGCCCCCATGCTGCTCTGTTCTTCCCTCCTCCAGTGCTGATCTCCCGGTTTCCCTCCGTGCAGTTGTGATCGGGCAGAGATGATGCTGCAGAGCTCCTCCACTTCCTGGTTCTGTGCGGTCATGTATCGGCAGAGCGACATCATCTCTGTGTGCGATCACAACAGCAGCCGGGAGACCGGAGAGACACTGGAGATCAGCGCTGGAGGAGGAGCCAGGGGGTAAATATAGAGTTTATTATTTTACTATGGCTGCAGCATGGGGGCCATATCTAACATAGGGGGGCATGTGCCATCACAGGGGGGCGTGGGACCATATAATATGCGCCGCTTCCCCAGCCCATCACTGTGGTGCGGTTTCAGCACCACAGTGATGGAGAGCGGCTATGCATAGTATATGAGCGGGAGCAGGAGATCTCCCGCTCCCTCCACCAGCCTCCCCCAGCTCACATTTTTGTTGCCGAGTTGCAAATTGGCGCAAAATTTGAACTTTGAATTCGTGCACCAATTTGCATAATTTGCGCTCATTGGTGCCCGCCCACCAATGAGCGGCCTCTGTCTGGTGCACGATTTCTGTGACCGACAGACACCTTAGACAATTATATAGTAGATGTATGTATGTCTTATCCACCCTTCCACCTGCTGTTTGTCGTAGTTGCTTTCTTGCCTCTCTACAGACAGGATTGTCTGCCCTCTCTGAACACTTGGATGCTTTATCCCCTCTCCGTGCATTCATTTGCCATTAACAACCTCCTCAGACTCTTGTTATTCTTGACAGAAGGAAGGAGAGGAGCAGAGAAAGACAATACAAATAGAGAACTTCACACAATATAGTTCAATACCATCAAGGAGAAGAAATTAATATAAGCAATGGTAGCACTCAACTGAAGGTGATGTGTGTAGGCATGGAAAACCACTGCTGCTACCCCATGGCTGGAGGAAGTGGTTTTTCCAGATGTATAATGGCAAAAATGAAAACTGTTATTTGGTCCTTATACCTTGAGAAAGGCGCCGGATCGGTCAGAAACGCGATGGTTTAATAAAAATCTATTGGGAATCCCAAGGCTTCTTATTTCCATAGTGCAGGGCACCTAAATGTGACAGTTTTCATTTTTGCCTTGAGACAACAAAAGTAGATGGCGTATACTATATATTATCTGTCTGAAGCAACAGGACAACCTACTAGGTGAGGACGTTCACTGACTCTACAGCAGGAAAACGGAGGCTACGTCCAATGAAAACTGTTTACAAAGACACTTTATTGTGCATTTTCAAAGCAATCAATCAATATTTCACTAAAGTATTCAACCCACTTGAATCATGTAACCAAAAAGTCCAAAGGACACAGGGATGAATTATAGAACTATACAATCTTTATTTAGGATTATCAGTACAACATTAAAAATCCTTTAGAATCATAAAAATAACATGGTGCAGTTCGGACCATATACATATCAAAAAGAACCACTGGAATTCTATGGAAGCTTAGAGTTAGTGCTATTACTGGTGGTGTATTTTTTGGGCGGTGCTCAGTGACTGAATTAGGGGCATGTGTAAAGGATGTTCATTCAGGGATTACAACAATTATAAAAGAAAGTCATTACCCTCACCTACTGTATCCTCACCCATCCCTTGTAGACTGTGAGCCCTCGTGGGCAGGGTCCTCTCTCCTCACCTACTGTATCCTCACCAATCCCTTGTAGACTGTGAGCCCTCGTGGGCAGGGTCCTCTCTCCTCACCTACTGTATCCTCACCCATCCCTTGTAGACTGTGAGCCCTCGTGGGCAGGGTCCTCTCTCCTCACCTACTGTATCCTCACCAATCCCTTGTAGACTGTGAGCCCTCGTGGGCAGGGTCCTCTCTCCTCACCTACTGTATCCTCACCCATCCCTTGTAGACTGTGGGCCCTCATGGGCAGGGTCCTCTCTCCTCACCTACTGTATCCTCACCCATCCCTTGTAGACTGTGGGCCCTCATGGGCAGGGTCCTCTCTCCTCACCTACTGTACCCTCACCCATCCCTTGTAGACTGTGGGCCCTCGTGGGCAGGGTCCTCTCTCCTCACCTACTGTATCCTCACCCATCCCTTGTAGACTGTGGGCCCTCATGGGCACGGTCCTCTCTCCTCACCTACTGTATCCTCACCCATCCCTTGTAGACTGTGAGCTCTTGTGGGCAGGGTCCTCTCTCCTCACCTACTGTATCCTCACTCATCCCTTGTAGACTGTGAACACTTATGGGCAGGGTCCTCTCTCCCCACTCACTGTATCCTCACCCATCTCTTGTAGACTGTGAGCCATCATGGGCAGGGTCCTCTCTCCTCACCTACTGTATCGTCACCCATCCCTTGTAGACTGTGAGCTCTTGTGGGCAGTGTCCTCTCTCCTCACCTACTGTAACCTCACCCATCCCTTGTAGACTGTGAGCCCTCATGGGCAGGGTCCTCTCTACTCACCTACGGTATTCTCACCCATCCCTTGTAGACTGTGGGCCCTCGTGGGCAAGGTCCTCTCTCTTCACCTACTGTATCTTCACCCATCCCTTGTAGACTGTGAACATGGGCAGGGTCCTCTCTCCTCACCTACTATATCCTCACCCATCCCTTGTAGACTGTGAGCCCTCATGGGCAGTGTCCTCTCTACTCACCTACTGTATTCTCACCCATCCCTTGTAGACTGTGAGCTCTCATGGGCAGGGTCCTCTCTCTTCACCTACTGTATCTTCACCCATCACTTGTAGACTGTGAACCCTCATGGGCAAGGTCCTCTCTCTTCACCTACTGTATCTTCACCCATCACTTGTAGACTGTGAACCCTCATGGGCACGGTCCTCTCCCCTCACTCACTGTATCCTCACCCATCCCTTGTAGACTGTGAACCCTCATGGGCAGGGTCCTCTCTCCTCACCTACTATATCCTCACCCATCTCTTGTAGACTGTGAGCCCTCATGGGCAGGGTCCTCTCTCCTCACCTACTATATCATCACCCATCTCTTGTAGACTGTGAGCCCTAGTGGAGAGGGTCCCCTCTCCTCACCTACTGTATCCTCACCCATCCCTCGTAGACTGTGTACCCTCATGGGCAGGGTCCTCTCCCCCACACACTGTATCCTCACCCATCCCTTATAGACTGTGAACCCTCATGGGCAGGGTCTTCTCTCTTCACCTCTGTATCCTCACCCATCCCTTGTAGACTGTGAGCCCTCATGGGCAGGGTCCTCTCTCCTCCACTGCTATATCCTCACCCATCCCTTGTAGACTGTGAACCCTCATGGGCACGGTCCTCTCTCCTCACTCACTGTATCCTCACCCATCCCTTGTAGACTGTGAACCCTCATGGGCAGGGTCCTCTCTCCTCACCTACTGTATCCTCACCCATCTCTTGTAGACTGTGACCCCCTCATGGGCAGGGTCCTCTCTCCTCACCTACTGTATCCTCACCCATCTCTTGTAGGCTGTGAGCCCTCATGAGCAGGGTCCTCTCTCCTCACCTACTATATCCTCACCCATCCCTTGTAGACTGTAAGCTCTAGTGGACAGGGTCCTCTCTCCTCACCTACTGTATCCTTACCCATGCCTTGTAGACTGTGTACCCTCATGGGCAGGGTCCTCTCTCCCCACACACTGTATCCTCACCCATCCCTTATAGACTGTGAACCCTCATGGGCAGGGTCTTCTCTCTTCACCTCCTGTATCCTCACCCATCCCTTGTAGACTGTGAGCCCTCATGGGCAGGGTCCTCTCTCCTCCACTGCTATATCCTCACCCATCCCTTGTAGACTGTGAGCCCTCGTGGGCAGGGTCTCTCCTCTCGTATTCCCATCCTTGTAGACTGGCCTGTGGGAGTCCTCCTCCTCTATCTCACCATCCTTGTAGACTGTGACCCTCGTGGGCAGGGTCCTCTCTCCCTACTGTATCCTCCATCCCTTGTAACTGTGAACCTCATGGCAGCCTCTCATCTCCCTGCTTATCTCCATGTAGACTGTGAACCCTCATGGGCAGGGTCCTCTCTCCTCCACCTACTGTATCCTCACCATCCCTTGTAGACTGTGAACCCTCATGGGCAGGGTCCTCTCTCCTCCTACTGCAGTATCCTCACCCATCCCTTGTAGACTGTGAGCCCTCTGGGCAGGGTCCTCTCTCCTCACCTACTGTATCCTCACCATCCCTTGTAGACTGTGAACCCTCGTGGGCATGGTCCTCTCTCCTCACCTACTGTATCCTCACCCATCCCTTGTAGACTGTGAACCCTCATGGGCAGGGTCCTCTCTCCCACCTACTGTATCCTCACCATCCCTTGTAGACTGTGACCCTCATGGGCAGGGTCCTCTCTCCTCACCTACTGTATCCTCACCATCCCTTGTAGACTGTGAGCCCTCGTGGGAGGGTCCTCTCTCCTCACCTACTGTATCTCATCCATCCCTTGTAGACTGTAGCCCTCATGGGCAGTGTCCTCTCTCCCTCACCTACTGTATCCTCACTCATCCATTGTAGACTGTGAGCCTCATGGGCAGGGTCCTCTCTCCTCACCTACTGTATCCTCACTCATCCTTGTAACTGTGATCTCTCATGGGCAGGGTCCTCTCTCCTCACCTACTGTATCCTCACCCATCCCTTGTAGACTGTGAGCCTCGTGGCAGGGTCCTCTCTCCTCACCTACTGTATCCTCACCCATCCTTGTAGACTGTGAGCCCTCATGGAGCAGGGTCCTCTCTCCTCACCACTATATCCTCACCCATCCCTTGTAGACTGTGAAGCTCTATGGGCAGGGTCCTCTCTCCTCACCTACTGTATCCTCACCCTTGCCTTGTAGACTGTGTACCCTCATGGGCAGGGTCCTCTCTCATCCCACACCTGTATCCTCACCCATCCCTTATAGACTGTGAACCCTCATGGGCAGGGTCCTCTTCTCTCTCATCTCCTGTATCCTCACCCATCCCTTGTAGACTGTGAGCCTCATGGGCAGGGTCCTCTCTCCTCCACTGCTATATCCTCACCATCCCTTGTAGACTGTGAGCCCTCGTGGGCAGGTCCTCTCTCCTCACCTACTGTATCCTCATCCATCCCTTGTTGACTGAGCCTCATGGCAGGGTCCTTCTCCTCACCTACTGTATCCTCACGCATCCCTTAGTAACTGTGATCTCTCATGGGCAGGTCCTCTCCTCACCTATTGTAACCTCACCCATCCCTTATAAGACTGTGAAAACTATGTGCAGGGTCCTCTCTCCTCACCTACTGTACCTCACCCACCCTTTACTGTCACTGTGGCCCTGCACCTTCTTTGCCTTGTGTTGCTCATGTTTATTGTACTTGTCTATATATGCCCTTTTCACATGTAAAGCGGCATAAATAAATGGAGAAATGGCGCTATAATAATAATAATAATAAAAATAATAATAATAACAATAATAAATAATGATGATTGAAAAGTTAATGTAGATTTTAATTATATAAAAATTGTTTCATTTATCTTTCAACTATTCTTTTCCTGTATTTTTTGTAAATTACTTTCCTATCTGCTCTTTACATTGCAAATGGGTGAATCCTCAATACTGATCAACAGAGAGTTTTGCAATTTCTTTCCTTGTTCCCGGAATAACCACAAAGTGCAGCCGAAGAACTTTATGTTTCATATAATCTTTCAGGCACACTTCTAAATACTTGTAGTTGGTTCTCAGAGGTTTTTATCTATTCCTGTATTTCAGCTAGGACTTTTATCTGCTGCGGTCCCTCGTGTGCGGTGGCACATTTACCGCTGTAAATGTCTGTTTAAATATCTCTCCGACCATGTATACATCACGTGAGCTCACAATGGACGCGTCCAACCGCTTCTATTCATTTTCTAGTCCATTTATTACAGTTAAGTCTTTGGTGATGGAAAAATATCTCATTTTGAATTCTTTTTTAACACTTTTCACCTATGTTCATCTAATTATTATTCTGCAAAATTTCCAAAAATCATCAAATGACCTTGAAAGAAAACATTAATGTCATTCAGCTTGGTTAACTACTGCTAGAAGACACAAATCCACTGGCCCACTGTAATGGGGGAGAATCCACCGGTGAGCCAACGCTCTTATACTGTAATGGGCAGTGGCGTAACTTCAGGCCCAGGGGCCCCGATGCGAAAGCTTCAACGGGGCCCCCAATTATTGCAAATCTTCTGGGGCCCCCTAGGCTGCAGGGCCCGGGTGCGATCGCACCCCCTGCACCTATTGTAGTTACGCCCCTGGTAATGGGCCTAGAGGACCAGCAGAAGCCTTCTCTATTGATAGGTGACTTTGAAGTCACTCACCTCTAGGGGTGTATTTTAATGGCATGATTCATTGCACTGGCTTCCCATACACTATAGGATCCACTCTGTGCCAGTCATTGCACTGCCTGTGAGGCAGTCGACAGGGTATGGGGTACTCGGGTACCAGGGCTGATGGCGACTTTGATGGCGGGATCACGGCTGGTCGATCCCCGGTCCCGTGCCCTGGACCCTCAATGGCGGGGAACGGTGGTTAGACAGGCACACAGACACACAGGGATTGTTGTTTCGGTACCTTTTACTGATGACAATGTAACAGGTACAGTCTAGAGTATTAACCAGGTCCCCGGTGCAACTTTGAACTTCCACCTTAGAAAGCTATGAGGCCTCCTCTGTGTCTGTGCTCTGTGGTGTGGGGGTAAGTCCTGCCTGAGCCTGAACCCACCGCTTCTTCTCCCTCTCGGGGCTTTGTCCCAAACTGGCAATGAGGTCCTTCTGCGGGGTCTCTGTTCCTCCTTTGGCCCCTGGTCCTGTGCTTGGTCAGTTTTAGCGTCTCTTACTTGCTCTCCTCAGGGCTGAACTCGTCCTGAGCCTTCTGGGCTTTTGCTGTAGCACTAAATGCTAACAGTGTCGGACTCCAGTGTCCGGGTGCACTGAAGGGCTGTAGTAACCGTTTCCCTTTTCTTAGTTCCCTTCTTTCTCCACTTGCCTTTGACCCTTTCCCTAGGGTGCGCACAGCCGTCAGTGGTCCCTGGTCCTGGGCCTGGATCTCTCCCAGCAACCAGCTCCTCCATCTCCTCTCTCTTCCCTCTCACTGCAGACTCTAGACTGACTACAGGGACTCACTAACTCCTCCCCTCAGGCCTGGATGTTATTTTTATTGGAGACTCCTGGCCACACTTTTTAATCATGTATATCATTTACATAGGCTGGACTACTCGTGACTAAAAGTAATGAGCCGGACTAGTGAAGCAGCCGCCTGCTGGGTGTGAAGATGCTTATAGCAAGAGAACTACAAAAGGTATAGTAATGATTTTTACATATTCTGACAGGTCTGCCCTGGCACTACTCAAGGGTACTATTCGTATCATACTGAAAAATGACCCTCCAATGATGTACATTCAATTCACATTGAACACAGTTGATGCAAATCGAATTTCACCGACAAATTTAAGTAAAATGTGGAGTTGGTGTTTCGGCAGATTCGCTCCATCATTGCTGAAAAATATAGACAAAAATGTATTCAACAAATCTAAGACATAATGATATATGATTGTGCTTCCTAAATACTCTGGTCGCCTTTCAGAAGAGAACACTTCCGTAGACACATTAACGAAAGCAAACAGCCCGGACCAAGAACTAACAGTTGGTAGGAAAAGAAAACATCCTTAATTAGTCTTTGTCCACATATACTTGAGAATCTGAACTCCATAAAAAATATAACTGCGACAGATGGTATATTTCAATGTAATAAACATTAAACATTCCGCAGCATATGTCTGGGTTCTCTTCCGAGTGGTTTCTTTCTTTTTTTTTCTTAATCCCTTTTCCTTTATTTCACCCAGAAGTGTGAATTAAAGAGCAATGTCTCAGCAGTTTCCACTCCTCAAATGAACACGCTTACAAGCAAAACAAGAATGTTGTCGTCTCTAGAATGGAAATTCGCTTTATTATACCTTGATATTTCTTAATATTATCACTATCACGCAATTGCAGCGACCAATCAGAAACGTAGCGCGGCTTGGTGCGCGGTTTGAATGCCGCTATTCTGATTGGTTGCCGTGTTCAGCACGGCGACCAATCAGAATAGAGGCGCACGCTATGCTGCCATATTTCAAATACACTGTACTCAGTGTATTTGAAATATGGCGCCATAGAGAGAGCCGCTATTCTGATTGGGCGCCACGCTAAACGCGGCGACTAAGTATGGGCGAGTACCATAATATTCAGAATCGCTATACCCGCAACGAGTAGGTAGCAGTACTCGCTACTCGTTGCGAGTATAGCGATTCCGAATGCTTTTGCAGTGTATCAGTAGATACACTGCAAAAGTCCTGTAAAATAAATGAAAAGTGGTTAAAAATTAAAAAATCGGATACTCACCTTAACCGACGGCTGTACCTATTGATACACGGCAAAAGTATTCGGTACTTGCTACTCCCGAGTAATCCTAATTTACTCGGCGAGTAGCGAGTACACGAATACCGCTACTATTCGGCGAGTGCCGAATAGTAGCAAGTAGACTCGCCCGTCCCTAGCGGCGACCAATTAGAATAGCGGCGCGCTCTATGGCGCCATATATTGGTCGCCGCAGCGACCAATCAGAGAAGTAGCGCAGGTTGGCGCGCGGTTTGAATTCCGCCTCTCTGATTGGTCGCCGCGGTTGACCAATCAGAGGAGAGGAATTATCTCTGCATCCAGGTCTCTCTCTCTGTGACCCCTCACACAGTCTCTGTATCCTTTCCGGGCTGTTTACTTTCTCTGCACACTTGGTGGGTGTCTCCGGACAGTATGGCGGTGACTCGGGCCCCTGTGGGTCCTCCTGTTTGTCATTGAGCTGCCTGTCCTTTGGGGTAGGGACCCTAACGTGTAGCTGTGGTCCCCCGTCGGTGTCTGGGAATGCCGGGTAAACTATGGTCCCCTGTAGAGCCGACACTCTACTCAGCCCAGCCTCCAGCAGTCCTCAAGGTGAGGCTCTACCAGGCTCCTTCTCTCTGCGTCTCTCGGTATCATAGGAGGGCTACTCCACCTGCAGTCGGAAGTTTCAGCTGTATTCCTAGGGCCCGGGTATCACCGTCCCTCTCTCTCTCCTCACACTCCTGGTGGTATTGGCTTCGGACGTGCTTTCTGTACAGATTCTGCGCTCCTACACCGTACACTCTCAGGACATGTGAGTCTTTCTGTCTGCTCAGCTTCACTCAGCCTTCTTGCTGTTCTCTGGCCTGTGCTCCTCGCTTCTGGTCTCTGTCTTTGCTGTTCAGCTCACTATGGCCTACTGAAATCCTTCCTCCTCCCCCTTCCTATTTCTACTGTCAAGTCACCTGACTACTTGTGTGCCCAACCACTCCTCTAAATCCACCACCCCTCAATTGCCTAGAGTCTTCCAATCTCAGGCTGATGCTGCCATCTACTGTACGTGGGTTATGCTAGGCTGTGAGTGTTGTTGTGCAACATTGTCCTACCTGCCTGGCTGCAGTTCCCTTTGTGGGCTCCTGGACCAGAGCGCCACACCCATCCTCACGGCCTCCTCCATCCTCTCAGCCTCCACCATCCACACAGCCTCCTCCATCCTCACTGCCTCCTCAAACGCCTCAGCCTCCTCCATTCTCACAGCCTCCCTATCCTCACAGCCTCCCCATCCTCACAGCCTCCCCATCCTCACAGCCTCCTTTATCCCCTCAGCCTCCTCCAACCTCACAGCCTCCCCATCCTCACAGCCTCCTCCATTCTCACAGCCTCCCCATCCTCCAGCCTCCCCATCCCCTCAGCCTCTTCCATCCCCTAGCCTCCACCATCCTCACAGCCTCTTCAACCCTCAGCCTCCCATCCCACAAGCCTCCTCCATCCCCTCAGCCTCCTCCATCCTCAGAGCCTCCCCAACCCCTCAGCCTCCCCATACTCACAGTCTCCCATCCTCAGCCTCCTCCAACCCTTTAGCCCCATCATCCTCACAGCCTCTCCAACCCAGCCTCCCACCCCTCAGCCTCCTCCATCCCCTTAGCCTCCACCATCCTCACAGCCTCCTCCAACCCCTCAGCCTCCCATCCCCACAGCCTCCTCCATCCCCTCAGCCTCCTCCATCATCAGAGCCTCCTCCAACCCCTCAGCCTCTCCATCCTCACAGCCTTCCTATCCTTTCAGCCTCCTCCATCCTCACAGTCTCCTCCAACCCCTCAGCCTCCCCATCTTCACAGCCTCCTCCATCCTCACAGCCTCCCCATTCTCACAGCCTTCCCATCCTTTCAGCCTCCTCCATCCCCTCAGCCTCCTCTATCCTCACAGTCTCCTCCAACCCCTCAGCTTCCCCATCCTCACAGCCTCCTCCATCCTCACAGCCTCCCCATTCTCACAGTCTCCTCATTCTCACTCTTTACCCCTGTCTATTAGGTCTGTCATTCAGTGTGACACAGTTTACTCTTGTCTACAAGGTCTGTCAGTCAGTGTCACAAACTTCACTCCTGTATACAAGGCTGTCAGTCAGTGTGACACCGTTCACTCCTGTCTTCAAGGCTGTCAGTCAGTGTCACAAACTTCACTCCTGTCTACAAGGCTGTCAGTCAGTGTGACACAGTTCGCTCCTGTCTACAAGGCTGTCAAACAGTGTCACGAACTTCACTCCTGTCTTCAAGGCTGTCAGTCAGTGTGATGAACTTTACTCCTGTATACAAGGCTGTCAGTCAGTGTGACGAACTTCACTCCTGTCTACAAGGCTGTCAGTCAGTGTGATGCAATTCACTCCTGTCTACAAGGCTGTCAGTCAGTGTCACAAACTTTACTCCTGTCTGCAGTGCTGTCAGTCAGTGTGACGAACTTCACTCCTGTCTACAAGGCTGTCAGTCTGTTTACAAAGTATTCTAGAATACCCGATGCATTAGAATCGGACCACCATCTAGTCATTCATATTCTCTGAAAAAAGGCCAAGAAAGCAAAAATCTGCCGGGGTATGGAAACTTTTGAGCACAGCGGTATTATATGTCTCCTTCGGGTGCAATTTCTAAGAGCAGGCTCCCGAATCCCATCGTTATTATTTGTGAAATTTGGGTGCTGTTATTACCTATTTTGTGGTTAAATGCTGGAAAAAATAGCATTTTTATTAACTAAATGTAACAATTACCATAAATGACACATTCATTGTATTGTGCCGGTTGTTATGGCACCGGAATACCATACATGTCTGTTAGTTATTGTGTTGAGATGTTTATTTAATAAAGTGTGTTTATTGTAAATGTTGTGGTTGTATGTTTACACGTCTACGCTATTCCTTTTAGTACTGTTATCATTACAGGAAACGACTGTGACTTTTGCTTTTCATCTCATGTAAATTAGTGTCGTGAAGAAGAAGAATAAGAATGCCTTGAAATACCAAGAAGCAAAAAATAAAACGTAGAAAACTAAAATAGAGGTTATAGAGGACCTTTAATATCGAATTATTGTAGAGGTCTGCAGACCTGCTATTTTACCAGTCTATAAATTCATCCATACAGGAGGTGCAGGGGCGTATCTAGGGGGGTGCAGCCGGACCTTTTGCCCTGGGCGCAACTCAGTGGGGGGCGCCGGCGGCACCCCCCCTCCCCCTCTTCTTGCTATACCCGGCGGCCGCACACACATTACAGGGGCTGATATTCACAGTTTAGCGGCGCGGAAGCACCTGACGTCACTTCCGCTTCCGCGCCAGTCTGGGGCCGCGGGGGCCACTGGGAGACTTGGTGGCAGCGGGTCCGGTGCGGGGTGACCGCAGGAGACCCCGGAAACTGGCGGCGGCGCCTCATATGTCCAGACTGGAGGACGGAGGAGAGACGGAACAGCAGGGGACAGAGTCCCAGCAGGGGACAGGGTGAGTGACCGAGGAGTCAGTGGTGGAGGAGGGGGGAGGGACAGCAGGGGTGAGTGACCGAGAAAAGCTGATGGTGCCCCCTCCTCCCCAAGGTAGGTGAGGACGGGTGGGGGTGCTAAGATAGATCTGTGCCACGGGCGCCATCATACCTACTTACACCTCTGAGGGGGTGTCAGCACACTGCGATTACAGATGACCTGAAGATGTTCGGGTACGGCGTATCAGGCAAGGCAATGGGTGTCTTTATCTTAAGCACTGTTCTAGAAAATAGAATGAATACGTGTACCTTTGTCTCTCAGGAAGCGACTCTTGTGAACAAGACCTATGAGCCGAAACGTCATACTCATCTTCCCTCTGCCACTTGATTACCTTATTCACTTTATTATCGACTTCAAAAGCCTGGATATGTCCTCCTGGGTGTTCTTCAAGCCTAGATAGGTCCAACAGGGTTTTCTTCAAGCCTAGATAGGTCCAACAGGATTTTCTTCAAGCCTAGATAGGTCCACTAAGGTCTTCCCCAAGTCTAGATAGGTCCACCAGGGTCCTTTACAAGCCGAGAAACATCCAGTCAGGTCTTTTTGAAGCCTAGTTAGGTCCACCAAGGTGTTCTACAAGCATAGATAGGTCCACCAGGGTCATCTCCCTAGCCTACATAGGTCCACTAGAGTCTTCTTCAAGCCTAGATAGCTCCAACAGAGTATTCTTAAAACCTAAACAGGTTCACCAGGGTATTCTCCAAGCCTAGATAGGTCAAACCGGGTCTTCTTCCAGAGTAGCTAGGTCCACCTAGGCCTTCTTGAAGCCTAGATAGGTCTACCAGAGTCTTCTCCAAGCATAGATAGGTCTACCAGGGTCTTCTCCAAGTCTACATGGGTCAATGTGGGTCTTCTTCAAATCTAGTTAGGTCCACTAGAGTCTTCTACAAGCCAATATAGGTCCACCACGGTCTTCTCCAAACCTAAATAGGTCCACCAGGGTCTTCTCCAAGCCTAAATATGTCCACCAGGGTCTTCTCAAAGCTTTGATAGGTCCACCAGGGTCTTCTCCAAGCCTAGATAAGGTCCACCAGATTCTTCTTCATGCCTAGTTAGGTCCACCAAGGTCCTCTACAAGCCAAGGTATCTTTACAAGGGTCTTTTCAAAGTCTACTTGGGTCCACCTGGGTCTTCTTTAAGCCTAGTTAGGTTCATTAAGGTCTTCTTCAAGCTTAGTTAGGTTCACCCAGGTCTTCTACAAACATATATAGGTCCACCAGTGTCTTCTCCAAGCCTAGATAGGTTCACCAGGGTCTTCTTCAACTCTAGTTAGGTCAACCAAGGTCTTGAGCCCAAACCCCAAATTAGTCTATGTGAACCCAAAATTTAGTGCCATAAAATGCTGGCAGTAAGGGCAATGGGGCTGTGGAAGGAAGAAAAATAGTGATTAAAGCAAAAGAATTATACATACCAGTCTGCGTGGTCCATTCATTAAACCTCATACATATTCACTCCATTCTCCTCTGACCCTCTCTGACAGCATCTGTGATTCCTTCTTGCAGTCAGACTGTGCCCCCAACCTCTCTGTTGCCACCTATTAGTGTATGGCTAGGGTCACTCTTAGGCAGATGCAAGTGTTGAGCCCCAGGCTTTGGGGTACTCGGGTATCAGGCTTCAGGGGTAGTGTTGCTTTGTCACGGGGAGTGGTGGCCGCGCCTGATCCTGTGTCCTGGGTGACACTTCAAAAAGGGATGTATTTACAGGGGATAATATACACAGTTCACGTGACACCACCGGTAGTTTCTGGTGATAGGTCACCAGCGCCGCCACAGTCTGCCAGAGTTTGCTGGTAATGCGGCTGGGATGACTAAGCCCCCTACAGGCAGGACTGTTCCTCCAGGGCAGCATTCCTGCAAGGGAACAGGTTGAGGTAGAAAAATACACGCAGAAGCATAGTCACTTTCTCTCAAATACTTTACTGTCAACTTGTAGCAGCATCAGATACAGTCCACAGTTCAGCATTAGGTGTTACAAGAACAGGTAGCTTAACAGGTGGCTGCAAGTGGATCCCAGGTGGTATGGTGGAACCCTTGGTGTACCTTCATTAACTAACTCATGTCTGTTGTTCCCCGTCTACGATGGGACTATACCCAGTAGCTTCATGTAGGTAGTACCGGGGGTCCTCTCCCTCGTGGTGAGGAAGCAGGCAGACCGCTCCACTGGCAGGGTGCTGCGGCTGATAAACAAGCCACAGCAGCCAGTTGTCGATTGCAAAGCTGGACTTTGGCCGGATCCTCGGGCCCGGCGTTCCCGTTATGGACTGGAGTATACCCTGGAGTATGGTCACTCCACTCTGAGGATCTCCCTTTCTCTCTAGGGCACAGACTTCTCTCGTCGGGAGCCCTATTTCAGGACCTCCTCAAGGTCCCTTCTTCTTCCTCCGTTTCGGCTTGAAACTGACCCGGTTTGACCTTCCACCTCGTTCCACTTAGTCTGAGCCTTCCTAACTCCTCTCCTACGCCTCCATCTCTCGGTCAAAGACCTCGAGCAAAGACCTCCTTGATCCCCCTAAAGGTGAATATATCCCCTCCCGGGTAACCTTCCACCGCTCATCTAGTGTGGGAGTGCTGGGAATGGGTCCCACCCACGATCCTAGGGTCCACCTGCAGCTGGGGCAATTGCACCTCTTTTAAGGGTGCAATACCCCTCTGTGACGCCTGCATATGCGGTGCGCCACTACCCCCCTGATGGAATATATTCGTCCGCGAGTATCAGTACCTGTTAAACGGGAAGTGAAAAAAGCATTTTCATATTTTCTATTCAACATCAACGGGTAAACTATATACAAACAAGCATATTTGGATTTCTTCCTATTACTAGGAGGAACTATTTCTTTAAACGTTACACATATAGACATTGCAGTAATTAGCATTTTAGACCCCACGGTCCTCGGGTCACCTGTTGGCAAAGTTCTTACTCTCCAGATTACTATTATTCTGCATAAAAGACATAATCTAACTTGGCCCAACGGGGACCGATACTAACTACGCTTCTCACACAGCATACATTATCAATAAAGCAATAAGGGCTGAAAATAAAAGTCTCTAATTCTTCAGATGAAAAACAAAACTCACGGGGGCACAATTATTATTCTTAGGGATTTCAAAAATGGAAAGGCAAAAATAAAGGGGCATGGTTGCTGGAAAAGGGGCTATGTACAATGCAATGTCTCAACAATGGGAGTCTGGGGCGTGGTTTGGGAGCTCATGGCGCCAGACGCACTTTCCTGAGCTCCTGGACGAGACCCGAGGAAAAGCGGCAATAGGAATAAGAATCAGGCATCTTACCCCTTGAAATACTGCTGGGACCCTCCCCTGCAACAGCAGCGATGCCCAGGAACTCTTCCCGCCGACGAGGTGAGCCCTCCAGGGTCACGGACTTCTTCCCGCCGGAGCGGCCTCCGGCGGGGCCGCACATGGTGCCGTCTCCCTCCAAGTCCTCCCCTGCAGCAGCTGGTGCGCGCTCTCCTCGCGGCTCTGGAAGCGGCGCAGCGGGAGAGAAGGGGGAGACCCTGGTGACCCAGAGCTTCTTCACTGAGGTGCTGGGCTCTCTCTGGAGGTCCCTTCTGGATGATATCCGGGGAATTGTAGGAGGGCTCAGAGAGGACCTTGATGCCCTGGGGGAGCGCACAGTGAAGATGGAGGAAAAGATGGCGGAGTATGCAGCCGGACACAACGAGCTCGCAGACGACTACTCTGCCATGGAGGGCGATATCAAACAGATCAAACTGAGAATGTGGGACATGGAGGACAGAGCCAGAGCAGCAAACCTGCGGTTCCGGGGTTTCCCGGAGGCTGGAGCTGGAGAGGATCTGCGGGACACAGTGCTGTAATTTTTAAAGGTACTTATCCCAGACACCCCCCACACTGACTCTCAGAATGGGAAGGCTTTTCGCCTCCCAAAGCCACCACATATTAACAAATCCCTGCCTCGGGACATCCTGGTGGCATTTGACAGCATTAAGATCAGAAACCATGTCATGCAGGCTGCACGACAGACATCTTCATTCCCAGACCCCTACGTGGATATTTTGATTTTCCCGGATTTGTCCCCGGGCACCCTGGCCCGCAGACGAGAGTTTGCTCCCCACTGTAAGGTCCTAAGGGACAAAGGAATTACATATAGCTGGGGAACACCTGTTCGCCTTAAATTTAGATACAAAGGATCTAACCATCTGTTCCTATCCCCTAGCCATTTGGGGAAGGCTCTTCGGCAGTTAGTCTTAAGGGGACCCCCCGACGTTCACCAGGGAGAGATGGGACCCCATCGACTCCCCCAGAATTGGAAAAGATTAACTGATTCTTGGACTTAACCGGCGTCCTCGGATCACTACCAGGACCTCTGATGGAGATTTTTCTCTTTCTCTCTTCTACTCCGTTGAAGAGACACTGATTCCAGCCCTGTGAGACCTGCAGATTTTTCTGTGCTGGAAGATGGGAGAGTTTTCCTCTCATCCTATTTTTCCCCCCACTGACGGAGGGGCCTGTGCTACCTTTTCTTGTTTACATGTATGTTCTATGTGTGTTATATCTTTTGCTGTCTCTTTCTCTTTCCTCCCCCCTCCTCCCTACACCCATCTTCCCTCCCCATGTCTCATCCCTCCTGCTCTTCCCAATCCACTACCCCCACAGATACGCCCGACGGACCCGTACACATTATACAGGTGAGCGATGCCATAGCTGTATTAACCCAACATGAAAATTGTCTCCTACAATGTGAGGGGGCTGAATTCCCCCTTCAAGCGCTCCCTTCTTTGGATGGATGCACAGAGATTGAGGGCTGATATTATATGCGTCCAGGAGTCGCACCTCCTCCCGAGTGACAACTTCAGTATGCAGCACCGGCTTTACCCAGTGGCGTTTTTCGCCAACGCGCCCGAAAAGAGGGCTGGTGTGTGCATCTTTGTTAGACACACGGTGGACTTCACTCTCCTGAAGGCTGATGTTGATACAGCGGGCAGATTTATCGTCCTAACCTGGCGGGCTCTTTGATGACGTTGGCTTCGATATATGCTCCTAACGTGGGCCAGCTGCACTTTCTGCACTCCATACTCGACAGAATAGTGTGTGTGTATGTGTGTATGTGTACGTGTGTGTGTGTGTGTGTTTGCATGTGTATGGGTGGGTGGGTGGGTGTGTGTGGATGGGAGGCTGCAGTGGCTGGGGCTGCCAATGTAAGACCCTTCCCCCCCCCCCCCGAAAGTAAGAGAGGGTGCCACTTTTGGCCCCCAAAAAAATGTAAGACAGGGTCTTACTTTCGGGGAAACACGGTAGTGCCTGGGCCCACCAGTGAATACTCCGGTCCTCCCGTCGGCCAGTCCAACCCTGGATGTCCATCTTCCTTAATGGTGGAATATGGAAAGGTGTCGTCTTCACAAGACCTCTCCTCTATAAGACTCTCTTCATTGTTATCACATACGTGCCTATGCAACTTTTTACATTCACTTTGGCATATAACTTTTAAGTTTTTCTTATACTGAGGCTAAAATAAGACAAAATACATCTGTGTTGGACAAAGTGAAGGACAGCGCGATCTCTGACATATGAGGTGACAAGGAAGACTTATTTTCAAGTGTTCACAGCCATGGAAGGAATGTAAATGCAGCTTAATCCTGGGGTCAAGCATTACTTCATGAATGTAACTGTTCAATACTTGGAAAACCCTTGGGTCTTCATTAGGAGCTGAAAAAAGGTAATAAAATAGAGCAAACATATTGAACTCAACCTGTCTGTTCTCATTGTGTTTCCCCATTCCCATTTGTTTCCTTGACATTGTGCAGAATAGGTTTGACAGCACGAAAGGCATTGTCTGAAACTGTTTCCTTTCACAATTTAAGGCATTTAAGTTGATCACACCCAAGTGCTGTCACCTCCTTTTTATGTGAACACATTTGCAAACATTTTTTTTCTAATCTGGTTTAAAGAGAAATCAGATCACCGTTGTTTGCAAAATGAGGCTCTGAGCAAAAATGTAACAGGGGCCCCAGCATTCATGTGCTAAATCTAATACTGGTGAGAAATATATGCAAATCTTGAACATCGTAAGATAGTTTTGATCTTTTGTTAATATTTGAGGAGGAGCAGCTCAAAGTTGATTATATCCTTTTAATACCTCCGGATTTGATCTGGTGAGCCTGTGTTTTCTGGTAAGGTTCTCAGTTTGCAAAGTTCACCCTTTGTCTAGGTATTTATTGCCTGTTACCCTTGTTTTAGTCATTTTTACCTAGGAGATATTTCCATTAGTTTATTTTATCTGCAGCTATTTGTACCTTCCCCTTACTGGTCTTTTCTGCTGGTGATATTCTGAAGTGGATTCTTCTTTGAGTTTTTAGCCATACTGCCGATTGTTATGCCTATCAGTGAGAAACCAGCTAGTGCCATTTTCACTGCTTTCCACCTTGCTTCTGTTTCAACCAGAGCTGGGGTGCGTGGGGTACTCGGCCACCGGGGCTTCTGTGTGGGATGTCACGGATGGTCGGTATCCCCGGTGCCGTGCCCTGGCGAACAACTATACCAGGTGTTGATGGTAAACGGTGGGGGTAAAAGGGGTTTATTTACAGGGGATTGTGACGCCACCTGTAGAGTCCGGTAAGGTGGTACCGGCGCTGCCAGCCGGCCACTGAGGTGATGGAGGGGGTAGCAGTGTGTAGTACAGCTCCCCACAGGTGGAGCTTTACCTCAGGGCAGCTATGATGGAAGATGGTGAGGGAGAGCAGTGAAGGAGGAAGATGGTGGGTTATAGCCGATGAACAGTCACACATACACACAGGGATAGTTGTTCCGGTAAGGCACAGCACTGGGGATACCGACCATCCATGACATCCCACACAGAAGCCCCAGTGACCGAGTACCCCATGCACCCCAGCTCTGGTTGAATCAAATTGCTTTTTTTTTTTTTTAGTTGTTCCGGTAAGGCACGGCACCGGGGATACCGACCATCCGTGACATCCCACACAGAAGCCCTGGTGACCGAGTACCCCATGCACCCCAGCTCTGGTTGAATCACTTCTTCTGCCTTGTTATTTAAGATGTAGGTGGCCTCACTTATTGCAGTAATTGACTTATCTTCCCACTTTGAATTTGTGGTTTGTTTCTTTCTTTGCTCCCCTCTCTGCAGACCCTCTTTGCCCCCCTCTTTGCTCCCCTCTTTGCAGCCCCTCTTTGCTGCACAAAAATCACAGAGAGGAAGTATATCAAGATCCAGGGGTTGCTACTCTACCTCCATTTAGATCTGCTCTTCTATTTTGGGGCTACTCAAGAAAGTCACTCTTCGGAGACCTGTTTTCATAGGTGTTTGCTAAACTTGGTGCTAATGCCCCAACCTGGGAGACAGTCATGAGCCACAGATCAAGGGTTCCTGAACCACAGGTTGGAGATTCCTGATCTAGAGAATAAGGATCAGTAGCATGGCCCCATGGTCAGGTGTCTATAAAAGACCTGAGTACGGTACTTGTGTTAGGCCTCTCAAAGACATTGTGACACATTAACAACTGGTAAATTGTGGTATATTGATAGACTCACTGAGGAAGAATAGTAGAGGTATTATAACTGAAGGAATCCTCATCCTCAGTCAACCGCCTTAGATGCTGCCATCCCTAGTGTTTACACAGCGACTAAGATGTTTGACATTCGGGTCCTTATGATCAATCTTTATGGAGCTCCCAGATAAAATTATGACAAAATACAAAATATCACATAAAACAATATATCAAGTTTACTAATTATTCTTACTTTTCTTTAGTGTATAACAAAGAGAAAAATAACACTTCAACAAATTAAAATCCTATGACTATAATTCTCCCATTACCATAAACAATAAAGGCACCAGACAAAAATCCATAATTGCAAATAGTTACACCCGTTCCTGGATGCCTGATACTCTGGATATAAATTTTCCGGTTGTAGAAATGATACCCATAGGGGACATTAGGGGGAGGGATGATGTACGGTGTTGCTCGTTTCATGGAAACAGGTAAGACATGCTTATGTATTTTAGAAATCCAGAATCTTTGTGTTGTTCATTGTGCATGTTATATCTTGTTGTGGGATTAAAATGGCAAAAAGCACACAATTTGAGCCCAGTGTATGTATAGCGCACTTTTTTTGCAGTTTTTATGTCACAATCTCCACACTGCCCTTGTCTATTACCATTGTTGGGGAATTTGTTAGTCTGTGCGAGGTCTGTGCTGCAATCACCTGTTGTTACGCCTCGAGCTGCGGTACCGACCTCTTCTGGGGTGAGAGGTCAGTGCCCGACACGCACCACAGGGCGCTCCGTTTGCCTACCCACTACTGTGGGGCCGGTTTCTGTGGCGCCCCGTTGGTCAGGAGTCACACCGGGGTATTACACCCATAAGAACGGTGAAATTATCCCAACAGTAAGTGGATGCAGGGTTGGTAGGAGGGACCCAATTTCAGCACTCCCACCCTCAATCCGGGAATGGGCTCCCCCTGGGGGAGGGTTAGGAGAGTCGGAATATCAGAACAGGCGAGTTGCAGACTAGACCTGAGGAAAGATGAAAGGAGGTCCTGAGGGGACCTTGTGAGAGGGTGCCTGACGCGTGAGTCTGGGCCCGAGAGAGAAAGGGGGAACCCCAGTGGGGAGCGACCATACTCCGGGGAGCTTCCCCAGTCTACCACTGAAACCCGGATCTGAGGAAATGGCTGGAGTCCGCCGTCAACCGGTTGCTGCAGCCTGTTTATCAGCCACAGCACCCTGCCACTCAAGGGATTGGTCCACCCGGTTCTTCAAAAGGTTGGTGTCCAAGCAGCGAAGAGGGAGAGAGAGAGGAACTCTATTACTACCTCAGTGGGACTGAGAAGAAACTTACCCGGGCAGGGCTAAAAGGACATGGGTTCACTAACTAAGGTATACCGCGGGTACTTTTATTTCAGCTATCGCTACCCCAGAGGCCCAGCTTCACCTGTAGGAAGCTATAACACCCTTGCCGCAATTGCAATGCCCTCTGGAGGACTGTGGCGGCGCAGGTGATCCCTCACCAGGTACTACAGGTGGCGTCACGAACTATCCTAATAGAAACTATATTTTTAGAAGTTGCCGACCCCAGGGCCATGGACTCGGGTGCAGACACCCGAGATAGCGTACACCTGACATCATGCCCGGGCTCTGGTTACCCCGGCCTGGGTGGGTCATCTCCACTGAGCAGGGAGACCGGTGCCCATCAGGCAGTTCCCTGCTGTCTGCTCATTTACTATGCAGCTCCCTGGTCTCGTTAATCACCCTGCTGGTGGTACTACACCTTCCTCCATCTCCTTTTGCTCCAGAGGCCTGCATCCTGCATGCAGAGCTTCCAGGAGTTTGCTTACGGGATACACTCCGCCAACTCCTCAGATTTAAAGGGCCAGTACACCTGATGCTCCTTTCACCTAATTGCCTTCTCTGATTAGCTACATCTATATATGGCACTCACCTCTTTAGGGAGGTGCCTGAGCAACACCTCCTGTTCATAGTTGTGTTGCTTTCCCCCAGGGCATTGTCCCGATTACTGCTTTAGACTTTGTGTTGGCAATTCCCTGTTACTTATTTCTCTTATCTTTTCATAGAGCTTTCCACATGAACCTGTGAACTATTTCACCAGATCGTCACCTGTCCATCCAGCCGCCATGCTGCCTAAGAGCCTGCTACAACTGCATGAGCCTGTCCAGATGTTACTCCATCTACAGTGCCTATTCCAGAGGCTCCAACTCCGACATCTCATCAAAGTGTAAAATGGCCGCCGGGGGTGATGGACGCATGTAAGGAGGCTCCAGGCACTTGGACACTATCCACCGCATCCAAGCTCGCCTGTCCTCCCTACACACTACCAGCTCCACTGCCGTCACCCCTGTGCACCCCACCGACCATCTGGGCCACGCACCCCATCCTGTGGCCGGCCGTGCCCTGCGGCCCCCACTCAGGCCTGCGACCCCTCACAAGGCCTGCGGACCTCACTCAGGCCGCGACCCCGCACCCTGGCCTGCGGCCCCGGCTGCACCGGCACCTAGGTGCTTACACCGTCACCGCTCCCTCACCGGAGTCCCCGCTCTCCTTGCCCGGCGGGTCCCGCTCCACCAGGAGGCACCATCACTGTGGGTGCTGGCCTCCTCCAGCGGCGCCCGGCACCTATCTGAACTGTAGGCCCCGCAGCCACCTAGCAGGCGGCTCGTCCCTCCTGCCCTCTACATCGGCGGGACACCCGCACCGCTCCGGGACCTCGCACACGCGCAGCGGTGACTGTGCACCCCGCCGGCGGGCCCCACACTCCCGGCCGGATCCCCGGCCCACAGCAGCAGCATCGCGCCTGACGCCCTGGGCGGCCACCCGCCCTGCCAGCAACGACCACCACAGCCAGGACAGGAGCACCAGCGCTCCCATAGCACCACAGCCAGACAGGTGAGGAAACAGAGGGTCCCCCCATCCACCAGCTGCACCAGCCCCCAGACGCAACCAGGACCCCTGGCCCCCGCTCCTGGCCCCTGTCCACTGCACCTGGGCCCCTGCTGATTTTAGCCTGTCTCCATCTGGGCCCCGACTCCATCTGGCTCCAGTCCGCACCCAGCCCTGCGGCTACAACCTACCCTCCTTGCCGTGTCTGACCCCCCCCCCCTCCTGGCTGCGCTTGACCCTCCTGGCTGCGCTTGACCCTCCTGGCTTTGCTTTACCCTCCTGGCTACGCCTGGCTCCTGGCTACCACCGACCACCTACCTGCTGTCAATCTCTCCTGCTACCCTGGACCCCCTGGCTCCACCACCTCGTCCACGGCTGCACCATCCGATCCCCGGCTGCACCATCCCATCATCCGACAGCACCACCCGGCTGCACCACCTCGTCTCCGGCTCCATCATCTCGTCTCCGGCTCCATCATCTCGTCTCTGGCTCCATCATCTCGTCTCCGGCTGCATCATCCGATCATCCGACGGCACCATCCCATCATCCGACAGCACCACCCGGCTGCGCCACCTCGTCTCCGGCTCCATCATCTCGTCTCCGGCTCCATCATCTCGTCTCCAGCTGCACCATCCGATCCCCGGCTGCACCATTCCATCATCCGATGGCACCATCTCATCATCCAACAGCACCACCTCGTCTCCGGCTCCATCATCTCGTCTCCGGCTCCATCATCTCGTCTCCAGCTGCACCACTCCATCCACGGACTGCAACCCACTTGTGACCACGATGGCACCCCCTCGCTGTACCCCATCCCTGGCTTTTACGCATCCTGTGCTATTCCTGCGTCCCCGGCTGTACCACTTCCCTAGCTGTCTTCCACCCCCAGCTACACCCCACCCCTCCTATTAAAAATCCCTGACTCCACCCCACCCCAGGCTGCACCCCACCACCTGACCGCACCCTACCCCTGGCCACACCACACCGCGCGCCACCCCCGACTCCACCCCATCCTCCGCCACCCCCTAGCTCTACCCACACCCCTTCTCCATCCACGCACCTCACCTGCCACATCCCACCCCTGTCACTTCTCACCGCCAAAACCAGCTGCCCACAATGTTTCCCCTCCTCTTCACCCTCACCCCCATCCTACTCCACTTCCTCCTAATCCCGAACATCCCTCCACCCACCAAGGCCATAGCGATCTCTCCATCCTTCCTACCCACCCATCTCTCCCCCTCCTCCGAACTGTTCCTCCTCACCCAATCACTCTTCTCCACACACGCACGGCCCCCACGCAAACTCTCTTGCTCCCACCTCCTAACCCTCTCGCTACTTCTCCTACTTGCAGGTGACATATCCCCCAACCCTGGACCCCCCCACCACATCCCTCGACACACCTCCAATTTTCGCCCATCCCCCATCACAAACTCTCGCAACCCCCACAACCTCATACCCATTCACCCAACCCCAGTCCCCCTGTCTGGAGCACTCTGGAATGCCCGCTCAGTGTGCAACAAACTCTCCTACATCCATGACCTCTTCATCACCAATAAATTCAAATTCCTCGGCATCACCGAAACTTGGCTCACCCCCGCCGACACAGCCTCCCCTGCCGCCCTCTCCTACGGCAGACTCACGCTTTCCACACACACCACGCCCTAATAGCACCCGTGGGGGTGGTGTGGGTATACTCTTGTCCGACAGCTGCTCCATCATCCCTACTACACCACCTCCCTCTGCCTCCTTTCCCTCCTTCGAACTGCACTCTATTCGCATTTTCTCCCCCTGCAACCTCCAACTCGGGGTCATCTACTGACCCCCGGGATCCACCATCTCCTTCCTTGACCACTTCAACACTTGGCTTCTCCACTTCCTCTCCTCCGACATCCCCACCATCATCATGGGCGACTTCAACATCCCCATCGACACCCCCGACCCGCCGAACTCCCGACTCCTGTCTTTGACCACCTCCTTCGGCCTCTCCCAATGGTCCTCCTCAGCCACTCACAAAGACGGCCACACGCTTGACCTCATCTTCTCCCGCCTCTGTTCCCTCACCGACCTCTCAAACTCACCCCGCCCAATATCCCTTCTCCCTTTCGCTTCCAAACTACTCGAACAACACGTCCACTCTGAACTGTCGTCCTACCTATCCTCCCGCTTCCTCTTCGACCGCCTGCAATCTGGTTTCCGACCTCATCACTCCACCGAAACTGCCCTTACTAAAGTCACCAATGACCTCCTGACCGCAAAGAGCAAAAAACACTACTCCGTCCTCCTCCTCCTCGACCTATCCGTCGCCTTCGACACTGTCGACCACTCCCTCCTACTCCAAATCCTAGAATCCCTTGGCATCACCGACCTCGCCCTCTCCTGGATCTCCTCATACCTTACGGACCGCACTTTCAGCGTCACCCACGCCGACACCTCTTCCTCGTCCTACCCCCTTACTGTCGGCGTCCCCCACTTGTACTTGGACCGCTACTTTTCTCCATCTACACCCTCGGCCTAGGTCAACTCATTGAGTCCCATGGCCTCCAGTACCATCTCTACGCCGACAACACCCAGATCTACCTCTCCGGGCCCGACATCACCTCCTTTTTGTCTAAAATCCCCCAATGCCTGTCCGCCATCTCATCCTTCTTTTCTGCTCGCTTCCTCAAGTTGAACATGGACAAAACAGAGTTCATCGTCTTCCCCCCCAGCCGCCCTCCCCCTCTGCCAGACCTGTCAATCCGAGTCAACGACTGCTCTCTCTCCCCAGTCCCCCATGCAAAGTGCCTCGGGGTCACCCTCGACTCCTGCCTCTCCTTCAAGCCCCACATCCAAGCCCTTGCCACCTCCTGCCGACTTCAACTCAAGAACATCTCACGCATCCGCCCGTTTCTTAACCATGACACCGCCACAACTCTCGTCCACGCCCTCATCATCTCCCGCCTTGACTACTGCAACCTACTGCTCACCGGTCTCCCTGCCTCCTCCCTTGCACCTCTCCACTCTATCCTGAACTCAGCTGCCCGTCTAATCCACCTGTCCTCCTCGCTACTCCCCTAGCTCCCCTCTCCGCATGGCACTTCACTGGCTCCCCAACCCCCCAAAGATCTAAATTTAAAATCCTAACCCTGACTTACAAAGCCATCCACAACCTGTCCCCCCGTTACATCTCCGACATGGTCTCCCAATACCAACCTGCACGCAACCTACGCTCCTCACAAGAACTTCTCCTCTCCTCCCCCCTCATCTCATCCTCCCACAACCGCATACAAGACTTCTCCCGCGCCTCCCCTAGACTCTGGAACTCCCTCCCACAGAACGTCAGACACTCGCCTACCCTCAAGAACTTCAAAAAAAACCTGAAAACTCATCTATTCCAACAAGCCTACAACCCACGATGAGACCCAGCGCTGCTCCACCAACCGCTTGGCGCTTCCCCCCCTATTGTGTCCTCCCCCACCCCCGTAGACTGTGAGCCCTCGTGGACAGGATCCTCTCCCATCGTGTATCAGCAAGCATTGACTGCTCATATGTACTGTACCTGTCCTTGTTACCCCCACGCCTTATGTAAAGTGCCATGGAACCAATGGCGCTATATAAATAAATAATAATAATAATCTTCTGAACTGTCTCTCAGTTGTCTCGCAGCCCTGTGCTCTGTTCAAGCCCCTCATAGACTTTGACCTATACGTTTACATCATTCACTACTGTACTGGGAATATCCTTCATTAAAGTGTTCTGCTTAATCACAGCCAGCATCTCCAGCCTGTTCCTGTCACGGGTCAGCCTCCACTTTTGTGGTCCAGTGGATCCACATCACTGCCCCCACACCTCGGTGTGCCTTATACCTGTCTTACGTTTCCTTAATTAGGCCTCTACTTAAGCATGCTACCTTCTCCATTCAGTGTCAATTGTACACTTGCTTTTGCCTATGTAGGTCTGATCCCTCTGTGTTCTGTGCCCGACTATTACCTTACCTGGACTTTGACCATTTGCCTGTGACCTGACTACTCTTTTGCGTGCTCTAGATAGATAGATAGATAGATAGATAGATAGATAGATAGATAGATAGATAAAACTAAAAAACCAGGCAGCACATCCAAAATTTAAGAAAAAGGGACACCCTGTTGGCTCCCTGAGGGAGGAGTGAGGTGTATCTCCAAAACGTGTTGTAATAAAGCCATGAGTTTGACCATTATCTCAGACAAATTGTGTTTCTTTCCTCTGTATGATTAGCGCGAATCCCAACAAACACTGTCTATTCTAGGTCCATCTCTTGTTTCCACTGCATGACAGTGGAGTGCTGATCCAGCAGCAGTCATACCATGCTTACACACCGGTTGTGGGTCACACAACCATACCAGGTGAGCAGCTTCATTTTATTATTCTATTGGAGTTGTCTCAAGGATAAGACCCTATTGCGCTCTCCTTGCTTCCCCACAGATTCTATATTAAGTAACATGGTATCCACAGCATACTTGTTTGATATATGGGTAAATTGAATGCAAAATGAAACATTACTTATCATAAGATTCAGTCTGATATTCGATCTAATTCTGACTTTGTAATACTCCGCCAGGGTAGTTAGATGCAACTGAGGGGTTATCATTTTCTTCATATCCGTTTTAGATCCAACACCGATGGGGTATTCAGAAACACTCCATCTCGTCCTATAGCCCCAAGGATCCTTTCACTCCTCCTATATGAAGACATATATGGATTTTTGATGTTATCCATTATCCACACAACAAAAAACTGCAAAAAGAAAATTTTGGAGAAAAAAAACTTTTTTAGAAAAAAACGGTGTGCTACAAAACCTACAGGAGAAATCATAGAAATAAAGAAAACACTGGGCAGCAATACCAAAACAAGAACAACGGGTGCAAGACTGAAGGCGCAAGGTCCAAGGCTTCAATCAATACAGAAAAGATAAAGGAGTGGCACACTCAATGTCTGTGACCACCACGCTATATACACAAGTGATTGACACGGTAATATGGAGCACACGTGTGATCAGTGTGGAGAGGACAAGTCTGCCCATAGTTAAAATAGATTTTATATTTGATCTTCTATCTCTCGATGTTAAAATTACCGTACACTTAAAATTATAGGCTGTTCATGTCTTCGTCAGTGGTCAAACCCACAACATGAACAAGGAATCAAATAGTTATTTCTCCCACTGTATATATTCCAGGATAGGGTATACATTTATCAGGAAGGGGCCCAGGGTGGGAGACATATATACCAGGAAAGGGGACATCTGTACCAGGATTGAGGACATATATAGCAGGATGGTGTTAGGTCCCCTGGCACCGCGCCCCAGCTCACCTCTCCTGGATCTGCATCCGCAGCTCCTCTATCGATCGAGCATCCGGCGTCCAGGCGTGCTGTGTCTCGGAGCCATCGCCGGGTTCCCTTCCTGTCTGCTGACCACCAGGCTCACACATCAGCACACTACAATGGTCGGAGTCATGAACCTAACCAGCAGTGAACTAGGAACGGTCGCGCTCCTCCCCTGTGAATGTAGGGGCCGGCACAGCTCAACCTGACACTCCCCTTGACCAACAGATGTTCGTCCTCCGGTATATCAGGCCACCTCCACTGATGAGAGGTGCCTGATTATTGAGTTAGTAAGCTTCTACGTCTTTGGCTATCCGGCCCTCCTTGCGCTCTCCTCCGGTAGACCCTTTCTTGTTCTCCTAGCCTTGGGCTCTGATCCCTCGAATCCTCCTTAGCTATACTGTAGTATAGGCTAACCCTACAAGCTGCCCCCCTGGTACTAGCAGCTGTGACATTTAGACCCCCTGGGTTTGCCCCTGACAATCCCTGTACGTATACCAGGATGTGTCCAGGATGAAGGACATATTTACCGGAAAGGGGCCCAGGATGGGGACATATATACCAGGATGGGTAACATCTATACCAGGATTGAGGACATATATACCAGGATGAATGACATCTATACCAGGTATATGGGCATATATAGCAGAATGGGAACATATATACAAGGATAAGGGACGTATATACCAAGATGGGTCCAGGATGAAGGACATATTTACCAGAAAAGGGCCCAAGATGGGACATATATACCAGGATGTGGTCCAGAATAAAATACATATTTACCAGAAAGGGGCCCAGGATGGGGACATATATATCAGGATATCTAACATCTTATACCAGGATTGAGGACATATATACCAGTATGGGTGACATCTATACCAATAATGAGGACATATATAGCAGGATGGGAACATATATACAAGGATGAAAGACATGTATACCAGGATGGGTCCAGGATGAAGGACATGTTTACCGGAAAGGGGCACAGGATGGGGACATATATACCTGGATGGGTGACATCTATACCAGGATTGAGGATGTATACACCAGGATGGGAGCATATACAGTAAAAAAGGATGAAGGACTTATACACCATGATGGGTCAAGGTTAAAGGACAAATTTACCAGAAAGAGACCAAGTATGGGGACATATATACCAGAATTTGTGACATCTATGCCAGGATTGAAGACATACATAGTAGGATGGGGTCCAGGATAAGTGACATTTACCAGAAAGGGTCCAGGATGGGGACTTATATACCAGGATGGGTAACATCTATACCAGGATTGAGGACATATATACCAGGATGGGAACAAATATACAAGGATAAGGGACATATATACCAGGATGGGTCCAGGATGAAAGACATGCTTACCGGAAAGGGGCCCAGGATGGGGACATATATACCAGGATGGGAGCATATACAGTAAAGAAGGATGAAGGACATATACACCATGATGGATCAAGGGTAAAGGACATATTTACCAGAAAGAGACCAAGTATGGGGACATATATACCAGAATTGGTGACATCTATACCAGGATTGAAGACATACATAGTAGGATGAGGTCCAGGATAAGTGACATTTACCAGAAAGGGGCCCCTAATGGGGGACATATATACCAGGATAGGGGACAGATTTACCAGGACAGGGCCCAGAATGGAAGACATATATACCAGGTTGTGGACATATATATCCAGGATAGGGGACATATATAACAGGAAGAGGACCAGGAAGGCGGACATTAGTAAAGAATGATTTAGAACACTACAAGTTTCCATACATCTAACCAACATGCAGGTGAGGGGCTCAGGTCCATATTTTGCATCGGGTCCCATTAGACTGTAGTTATGCCACTGCCTCCTCTATATTCTGCTTTCCACAGATCAGACTCCATGTACAACATAACAGGTTCCCTTTAACCCTCCCTGTAAAGGCATCTGTAGACAGTTAGAAATCTATCATATAAGTGTGTCTGTACGGTAGAGTCAAGCTCTTACTAATGTTTGTTAGATTTTTTTCTCTTTTTATCCTTTAGGTCCCATAAATAAGTTATTTGTGTTATTTAATCATTTATTTTGCTCTATTGCATTTTTGTGAATCAGAAAATTCTAGACAGTGCACGCCGTCAAAATATCCACAGGGGTAAGCTGCTGGATACTCCCCCGCCGGATATAATAGTCTAATAGTAATATCGTAATGACCATCATACAAAGAGAAGTGTGACATTGTAGCGATGCCGGAACCGTTGCGTCTATTTCCTCTGCAGAACACAAGGTTACAGAACAGAGGAGGGCGCTTAAGAGGCGCATTAAGATTCAGCATCGTAACAAGTTACATGAAATAGAATCTTACCACAGGTAAAGCCTGAGGCGAGTATCCAAGCCGGTTTGTTCTTCAACTTTCCATCTGGGATTAAAACGAGGTGGATTTTCTACAGATGAAAAGAGGAGATTTTGAAAGCTACAGGGGCCGCTGTGTTCTCTCCTTTAGAGCTGAGGCCTCCGGTAGCCGTAGTGTCCTCTAATGAAGCAGAGGTTGTTGTCTGATAGACATAAAATAAACATTTTGTGATGGAATTACAAAAGATATCGGAGGGTGTTCTCTATATATTCTCTGTACCGGTGCCGGCTGCTGCCACTTTGACCTTTTACCAGTGCCGGCTGCTGCCACCTTGACCTTTCTTTTATCACTGCAGGCTGATGCCACTTTGACCTTTCTTTTACCGGTGCCAGCCGCTGCCACTTTGATCTTTCTTTTACCGGTGCCAGCCACTGCCACTTTGACCTCTCTTTTACCGCTGCTGGCTGTTGCCACTTTGACCTTTCTTTTATCGGTGCCGGCTGCTGCCACTTTGACCTTTCTTTTATCGGTGCCAGCTGCTGCCACTTTGACCTTTCTTTTACTGGTGCCGGCTGCTGCCACTTTGACCTTTCTTTTACCGATGCTGACTGCTGTCACTTTGACCTTTCTTATACCAGTGCAGGCTGCTGCCACTTTGACCTTTCTTTTACTGGTGCCAGCTGCTGCCACGTTGACCTTTCTTTTACCGGTGCTGGCTGCTGCCACTTTGAGCTTTCTTTTACCGTGCCAGCCACTGCCACTTTGACCTCTCTTTTACCGGTGTCGGCTGTTGCCACTTTGCCCTTTCTTTTATCGGTGCCAGCTGCTGCTACTTTGACCTTTCTTTTATCGGTGCCGGCTGCTGCCACTTTGACCTTTCTTTTACTGGTGCCAGCTGCTGCCACGTTGGCCTTTCTTTTACCGGTGCCGGATGCTGCCACGTTGACCTTTCTTTTACCGATGCTGACTGCTGCCACTTTGAATTTCCTTTTACCCATGCCAGCTGTTGCCACTTTGACCTTTCTTTTACTGTTGCTGGCTGCTTCCACTTTGACCTTTCTTTTACCAGTGCCGGCTGCTGCCACTTTCACCTTTCTTTTACTGTTGCTGGCTGCTACCACTTTGACCTTTCTTTTGTCGGTGCCGGCTGCTGCCACTTTGACCTTTCTTTTACTGTTGCTGGCTGCTGCCACTTTGACCTTTCTTTTGTCGGTGCTGGCTGCTGTCACTTTGACATTTCTTTTACTGGTGCCAGCCGCTGCCACGTTGACCTCTCTTTTACCAGTGCCGGCTGCTGCCACGTTGACCTTTCTTTTACCGGTGCCGGCTGCTGCCACTTTGACCTTTATTTTACCGGTGCTCACTGCTGCCACTTTGACCTTTCTTTTACCGGTGTCGCCTGCTGCCACTTTGACCTTTCTTTTACCGGTGTCGGCTGCTGCCACTTTGACCTTTTTTTTACCGGTGCTGACTTCTGCCACTTTGACCTTTCTTTTACCGGTGCCGGCTGCTGCCACTTTGACCTTCCTTTTATCGGTGCTGGCTGCTGCCACTTTGACCTTTCTTTTACACATGCCAGCTGCTGCCACTTTGACCTTTCTTTTACCGCTGCCGGCTGCTGCCACTTTGACCTTTCTTTTGTGACTACAGTAAGGTAATATTGATTGGTATGTTTGTCCTTGGAAATTCGTAGAGCGATCTCTTGCAAATATGTAACTGAAATGTATAAATTGCATTTCTAGAAAATAATATGACTACAGATGAGTTTGTCATAGCATCTAGACAGTGGAAAGAGTGAAATATACAGGGTGGACCATTTATATGGATGCAACTAAAAAAAGTTGGATACAAAATGGCCGACTTCAAAATGGCCACCATGGTCACCACCCATCTGGAAAAATTTTCCACCCTTCCCATATACTAATGTGCCACAGACAGGAAGTTGATATCACTAACTATTTCCATTTTATATAGGTGCATCCATATAAATGGCCCACCCTGTAAAAAGATACAGGAGCATCTCAATGAATTAGAATATCATAAAAAAGTTAATTTATTTCAGTAATTCGATACATAAAGTGAAACACATGTATCATATAGAGTCATTACCCGGGTGAGTCATGCGAGACTCGTGTGAGTATCTCGAATGCCTTTTAGATCATGTGTTTCTAGCCTAACTCAGGTCCTATGCAAGAAGATTTAGAGTGCAGCGAAAGGAAAAAGCCTATACAGGAGCATCTCTATGAATTAGAATATCATCAAAAAGTCACTTTATTTCAGTAATTCAATACATAAAGTATTATATACAATACATAAAGTATACATATATTATATAGAGTCATTACACACAGAGTGATCTATTTAATGTGTTTATTTCTGTTAATGTTGATGATTAATGAAAACCCAAAGGTCATAATCTCAGAACATTAAAGTAGGGAGGATGAAAGGTTAAACACCACGCTGCCGTATTCCACCAGATATCAAAGGTTGAATATCATATTGATTTATTAGTCAACACGTTTCAGGGCTCACTGGCCCCTTCCTCAGGACAATTAATATCATAATGCCATGTTTTAGGGAGACCTGAAACGTGTTGACTAATAAATCAATATTAAATTCACCCTTTGATGTCTGGTGGAAAACGGCAGCGCGGTATTTAACTCTTCCTCCTCCCTACTCTACATGCACCCCGCTGGGGACTGCAGCAGCCGTGATCTGCTTTTATAGTGGTTGTGACTCTCACAACCACACAAGGTGAAGCCTCTGATACCTATTTAGGTCATATTTTATCTCTCAGACCCTTCCTCCTCCCTACTTGAATTTTCTGAGATAATGACCTTTGGGTTTTCATTGGCTGTAAACCATAATCATCAACATTAACAGAAATAAATCCATGAAATAGATCCCTCTGTGTGTAATGACTCTATATAATATATGTGTGTCACTTTATGTATTGAATTACTGAAATAAATGATCTTTTTGATGATTTTCTAACTCATTGTGATGATCCTGTATGAGTTGCATTTGTAAAGTGAGTATTCCAACATGGCAAAAGAATAAATAAAGCCTTTCTCATTGCAACTTCACCTGCACCTACTGGTTCCTGTACAGACTAGTAACCTAGTGGTTCCTGGACTGCCTAGAATATCAATAGCCATATCACTCGGAAATAACTCAGACCTAGCTGCTTATATAACTCAAGATAAGGAATGTGTGCAGAGATCGGCAAGGAACCAGTGTGGAATCATTAAAGAAATGCAAAAAGGGAAAAAGTGAAGTACAAACTGTAACCAGAAATAGCCTCCTACGACTTAACCAACAACAGGAAAGAGCAGTATGTAGGATAAGTGAGACAGCAAATACCAAACTGGTTTCTGTCTGACAAAATTCCTTTGTAATGGGGCTGGAAGTCATTACCAGGAATTAAGAGCACTAGATAAATGATTAAAAAATATATTAGCAGTATCCACATAGAAATATAGCCAGCAAAGAAGACCAGCATAAGGAGAGCATAAATAGTCCCACCCGAAATATGATAGGACAGAGCAAATGAACAAATGAAAACACCCACTGACCACAAAGCTAAATGATAGAAGCAAAGTGTAAAAGACAATCAGCACTTAGACAGAGAAAGACCAAGCTGAACTCACAGCACAAAGGCAGCCGATTGAATCCTGAGGCATGACAAACATGCAACCCTTTTTTGCAGGTTAGTTTGTATACATGAGACAAAGGACCTTGTCCAATTTGTAAAGCCTATTATGATAAACCCTTGTGAGATCATTTACGGTTTAAAATCTCTATGTCCTTATGACAATCAAAAGGAGCATCAAGCTTGTGATAGAGCTGAGTTAGTCATAGAGTTCAATTCAGAATTGGAACAATGATATTCCAAAATTTACATTTTACACTTTATCAGTGTTGAGTTTGCAATTAGTGATGGGCGAATCCTAAATTACTCGGAATCGCTTGACTCTAGCGAGTCCGAGCCCAGGACTCGCTACTCGTTGCGAGTCTAGCGAGTCCAATGTTAATGAATGGGGAAGCGAGTAATAGGGAGTAGTGTGAGATTTACAAATCGCAGATGTGTCTCGGAAGCTTCAGCCTGAAACAATCCTAGTTTTGTCATTTATTTGCATTGGACTCGTTTACTTTGTAAGTAATCGCTGGGAAACTCGCACAGATAAGATCCTGTCTGCTCAGTGTGCTGGCTGCCAGCTCCAGGGTCCTAGAGCCCGCCTGCTGCCTGATGTAGCAGAGCTGAGATTGTTCTCAGTCTGCTCATTCCCTGTGTACAGACATGAATGTCTGTGCACAGACATGATGTAGCAGAGCTGAGATTGTTCTCAGTCTGCTCATTCCCTGTGCATAGACATCTATATCTATGCACAGGGGATGAAGCAGAGAGGACATCGCGTTTTGGACTGCGTCGGACGGAAGAGGCTTTTCTTAATTAAAGATGGAGTCCCTAATGGCTTTTTTTTTTATTTCTAATAAAAATTTTTCTTTGTGTTGTGTTTTTTTTAAAACAATTTAATAGAAATTCATGGCGGTCATGTCTAATATTGGCGTGACCGCCATAAATTTCGGGCTTAGGGCCAGCTGATAATACAAAGCTGGCCCTAACCTCTTTATTACCCAGCGTGCCACCGCTACCAGGGCCGCTGGAAGAGCGGGGTTCAGCGCCAGAGGATGGCGCTTCAATGAACGCGCCATCTTCTGGGGCGGCTGCGGGCTGCAATTTGCAGCGGGGGGTGCCCAGAAAGCTTGGGCATCCCTGCGCTGCGGATTCCAGCCCCCAGCTGCTTAGCTGTACCTGGCTAGACATAGAAATTGCGCGGAGCCCCACGCATTTTTTTTTAATTATTTCATGAAATTCTGAGATTCTGACTCTGAGACTCTGACTCTGAAATTCATGAAATAATAAAAAAAAAATGCGTGGGGCTCCGCGCAATTTCTATGTCTAGCCAGGTACAGCTAAGCAGCTGGGGGCTGGAATCCGCAGCGCAGGGATGCCCAAGCTTTCTGGGCACCCCCCGCTGCAAATTGCAGCCCGCAGCCGCCCCAGAAGATGGCGCGTTCATTGAAGCGCCATCCTCTGGCGCTGAACCCCGCTCTTCCAGCGGCCCTGGTGGCGGTAGCACGCTGGGTAATAAAGGGGTTAATACCAGCTTTGTTATACAAGCTGGTATTAAGCCCGAGATTCTTAATGTCAGGCCACGTTTGACCCAGCCACTAAGAATCTCCAATAAAGGGTTAAAAAAACACAACACAGAGAAAAATTTTTATTTGAAATAAAAAAAAAAGCCATTAGGGACTCCATCTTTAATTAAAAAAATCCTCTTCCGTCCGACGTAGTCCAAAACGCGATGTCCTCTCTGCTACATCCCCTGTGCATAGATATAGATGTCTATGCACAGGGAATGAGCAGACTGAGAACAATCTCAGCACTGCTACATCATGTCTGTGAGCAGGCGGGCTCTAGGACCCTGGAGCTGGCAGCCTGCACACAGAGAAGACAGCTGGACTCGGCTCGCAAAAAACAGCAGTTACTTTGCGAGTTTCCCTGCTATCACTGGCACAGTAGCCGAGTCTAATGCAAACAAAGGCAATCCTAGTTTTGTCAGCGTTTCTGACAAAACTAGGATTGATATTGATTTGCATTGGACTCGTGTGAGTAATCACTGGGAAACTCGCAGAGTACCAAGTCCTGCGAGTCCCTTACTACTCGCCGAGTAACGAGTCCTCGCGAGTAGATTCGCCCATCCCTATTTGCAATAGATTCCAGTTATCAGAATGGGCCAAGGAATATTTCATCTTCACCCAGCAATGAAACAGAGCAGTATGCCGTAGATTCCAATGTCACTGATGTGACCCAGCATTATAATAGAGTTAGGAAAAAATCTAGCAGAGCTAAGTTGAATGTGTCATGCCTTGACTTGGGGTCTCAATCTGGTGACCTGTGGTTGTGTGGACAGATTCTCTCTCTGTGGCACCACAGCTTGTTTTTTCTCTGTCCAATTGCTGATAGTTCTCTTGTCTTTGCTTTCCTAAAAATTTCTATCCAGGTGTTTTCATTTTCCTATTTTTTAGGCCCTATCACATCTTGGGAGGGGCTGTTTATACTTCATTGTTGGCTATAGTCCAAGGTAGATAAATGTTTGAGTCCCAACTCTTCAGTTAAGGATTCACTTGCTGAAATATACCTTTTGTTCCCACGGTTTGTTTTCCTTCCCAGCGTTCTTCCTGTTCTGTTCAGTTTAGGGATTGAGTGGTTTCCATGTATTCTGTTGGTCTTTTGGTTTTTTTACATGTGGGTTGCAGATTTAACACCTCTTCTGATTTGTTCATCCCAATGTGAGTGGTCGGGATCAGCAAGACAAGACTGAGCCAGCAATACTGCAGAGTAACAGCAATGCAGCACTGAGTAGCAAACTGAGTTTGTCAAGAGGTTCCACAGCAGAAGTAGTCTATAATAGCGGCATACTCAGACTACATGGTGAGCAGGGCTATATTACCCCAGATAGTGACATCACTGAACAAAAGGACCTGGAGATTGGAAATGAAGCTGCTGGTACTGTGTCCACGAGAGGAATTACAAAGATCTCTCCTGGATAAGGTTTTCCCTTGTGGAGAGTGACATGCCATTATCAGGAAACTTAAGTTCCGCAATGCTCCTCTAGAAAATATGCAAATTGTCTCTTTAGAGAGGAAGAAGACTTGAACTCTAGCACCACCTATTGGAAGTAGCCATCCTAAAAGTCAACATTGACCCATTTAACGAGTCTTGCCATATGATTCAGGATTAAAAGCAAAACTACAGTCTTCATTTGCAGACGTGATGTTTTGAGGTATTACCCCATCATCGGTGCAAAGTATGAGATCTGATTGACTGTGTGAGAGGCTAAGACTCTAAGGCGTAAGGACTCTTCTTCTAACAATGACATGCCATGTCTAACATACCAATATGAGGAGACTGAAACAACAAAATGGTTCTCTGGGATATATGCAAATTGTCTCTTCAGAGAGGAAGATGACTTGAACTCTAGCACCACCTATTGGAAGTAGCCATCCTAAAAGTCAATATCGAGCCTTGTCATTTGATTTAGGATTAAATTCCAAGCCAGAATCTTAATTTGCAGACATGATGTATTGAACCTCATCAGTCTGATTGACTGTGTGAGAAGACTGGAGTCTAAGGAGTAAGGGTATTTCTTCTGAATAACATGCTAGGTCTGGTATACCACGAGGAGCATTCAAATGTGCATAGGAGAAATCAGAATAAAGACCGCGCTCCCGCTCCATGGAATCCAATGATTCAGGTTGTTAGAAATACAGGTGGTGATTTATTACGCGTTTCGGCATTAAGCCCCTTCCTCAGATAACTCCACACAAAATAAGATGTGCCTCTCAACTCGAACTTGCTGCACTCACATCATTCTGCAGATAAACACTATTGTGCGTCCTTTCCTTTCTAGTGCTTTATACCAGGAGGAGCATGAGGAGACTTAAACATGCAATGGTTCTCTAAGAAATATGCAAATTGTCTCTTCAGAGAGGAAGAGGACTTGAAGTCTAGTGCCACCTATTGGAAGTAGCAATCCCAAAATTCAATATTGAGCCTTTAATGAGCCTTGTCATATGACTAAGAATTAAAAGCCAAATCAGAATCTTAAATTGCAGACATGATGTTTTGAAGTATTGCCCCTCGTCAAAGCAAAATATGACGTGTAAGAGGCTAAGACTGAGATCTAGGGAGTAAGGTTACTTCTTCTGGACAGTGACATGCCAGGTCTTGTATACCAGTATGAGGAGACTTAATCACCCCATTGCTCCTCTGGGAAATATGCAAATTGTCTCTTCAGAGAGGATGAGGACTTGAACTCTAGCGCCACCTAGATACACTAAAAGTCAATATTAACCCTTTAACGAGCCTTGTTACATGACTAAGACAATTCAGAATCTCAATTTGATGAGACAGTGATTCCAAGTATCGATTCTCATCAGTGCAAAGTATAAGATCTGATCTTGGCTAGTAGAGAGGCTAAGACTGAGATCCAAGGGGTTATGTTTCTCCTTTTGGAGAGTGGCATGCCAGCATGAGGAGACTTAAGTGCTGCAATGCTCCTCTGGGAAATATGCAAATTGTCTCTGTAGAGATGAAGAGAACTTGCACTCTAGTGACATCTATTGGAAGTGTTAATCTCTCATTAACTTACTTATAGAAGTGTTTTTTCAGCCAGCACCAGTTTTTCCCACCTTGTCGTTGGTAATCGAGCTCCCATGGATTGCAATACATCGGCTAAGTGTCTCCTTTTTTCATCTATTCCTATGCAGTTTTGCTATGCCTCACTCCCGTTGTTACATTCTACATTAGCTTCATGTGTTTGCCTTATCTAATGTTTTCATAGACGTTTTGCTACACCATGGTTCTCTTTTTATTGCGTCTCAGAGTGCAGCTATACGCTTTCTTATCGATGTGTTTTTTCAGCTGCCACCTGTTCACACTGGTCAGTTTTTTAAATATATATTCACAGAGGAAGAGGACTTGAACTCTAGTGGATAGCTAATTGAAGTAGTAATCTCTCATTAACCTGTATAGGTGCAATGCTTAATATGTCCTGTAGAGGCACTGTTGGGATTGCAATTATTTACTGAGGTTGCAAGGAAGGGGTTACTTTGTGATTAGGCTATTGATAATTTGGTTTTCTAGTGATTGTCAAAAGTAGAGAACCTAAGTGTAACCACTGCTTACATTTTTATTAAATAATAATGTAGTGCAAGAGATTATAATAAACATTCAAATATACTTCATAAGAGAAATCTGGAAGAAAACCTTTCAAAAACCTCCCAGAAGATGTCCCCACTAGGCTGTTTCTAAACCTGACATATTTTGGTTGTTAGTGAGATCAGTCTTCAGTTTACACAGGAGGGGCAGGGCCTAAACAGCATTCACACTGATCAGACTGTCAGGTTACCTCAGGCACAGTGCTGAGCTCAGAGTAGTCAGATAAGATCACAGGAGCTGTGTGCTGATGGACTGAGCTCAGCACTGTCCCTGCCTGAGGTAACCTGAGACTGATCAGCTGTAGTGTGAATGCTGTGTAGCTCCGCCCACCCCATATATGGCCATATGCAGAATGCGGAGCTGAAGATGGATTTCCCTGACAACCAGCATATGACAGGTTCAGCAACAGCCTAATGGGGACATCTTCTGTAAGCATTTTGAAAGGTTTTCTTCCAGATTTCGCTTATGAAGTATATTTGAATGTTTATTATAATCACTTGCTCTACATTATTATTTAATAAAAATGTTAAATTAAGGTGGCTGAACATCTGTTTTTTTGGGATGGAGGGGGGAGTTGGATATGAAGATTAGAATCTCCAGCTTGATGTTGATACAATCCTTTGGGTCTACCAGGAGTCAAGTCAAGGGAGACTTTCTGCATTTAGAAACTTTTTGAGTTCGGAGTTTAGTAAACCTTGAAGTCTTCACCATCTTTTTGTGTAGTTGATAGAAAAACCTAAGGGGTTTTAGAGAGTGAAAAAAAAACACAACAATTTTCTATTATGAATTAAACATGGGAAGCGAATAATTAAACATTTCCGACTGATAGGCGCTGCAATTTACTGGCAGGGAGGGAATATTGCAGAACAAATAGTGAAATCTACAGGCAGCCAGAAGCGACGATAATTAATTCTAGTAAAAAAAAAAGTAAATTATTGATAGATGACTTTAACATCTTAAGAGATGAAGACTGGATATCGGCTAACACCGAAATCCTTCTACCTACACATTAAAATGATAGGAAATAATAGCTGTAATAAGTCGAACACCAATATCCTGCATCTGCCGTACTCTGTGCAATTAACAACCTATCGCAGGACATGAGCGGAATATATTACAGTCAGATTTAATGATCTGCTCGAGTTCTTTTATGGCAGGATCTGGATATGATACATGTTCATTATATTGTGTCAAACCCTCAACACAGAAATGTTGGCTTTACAAGGGTTTTCTTCGCTGATCTGCAATACCGGACACAACCCATGGTCGGAGGCGGCACTCCGCCTATGTTATTCGGATTGTAGGATGCATTTACCCCCCCCCACCCAGATCGGGGGTTCATTTTATAATCGGAATCTTGCTTTTTTTTTTAAATTGCGGTGGTGCAACGGAGGTACGGAAGGCGGGGTTCACGGAGAATGTAGGCAAAGGGGCAGGACTGCAGGACCGGAGATGGGGGTGTGTTGCGCTATTTTCCATTTTCTACTGCACAGGACGTCCAGAAAAGGGCCGCAGATCTCAATCTGTGTATGCGCTATTTTCTGGAAGTCCTGGATGGTAGAGGCTGAGCCACAGATTGCCCATGACTGCAGGAACACGGAAAATGGCATCCATCATCACACAACCAAAACTCGGGGCCCACAGCGTTGGCCGACTACCCACATCCTCTGTAGACCCTGCCTCCTACACCTCTGCTCCACCACTGCAATCCCCTTTGGTTAGCATGATGGGTTCAGGATGGAGGGCTATGTACAAGGATGAGGGGCATATGCACCAGGATGGGGCTGTGTACCAAGATGGGGGACATACAGTGTTGGCCAAAAGTATTGACACCCCTGCAATTCTGTCAGATAATACTCCGTTTCTTCCTGAAAATGATTGCAATCACAAATTCTTTGGTATTATTATCTTCATTTAATTTGTCTTCAATGAAAAAACACAAAAGAGAATGAAGCAAAAAGCAAAACATTGATCATTTCACACAAAACTCCAAAAATGGGCCGGACAAAAGTATTGGCACCCTCAGTCTAATACTTGGTTGCACAACCTTTAGCCAAAATAACTGCGATCAACCGCTTCCGGTAACCATCAATGAGTTTCTTACAATGCTCTGCTGGAATTTTAGACCATTCTTCTTTGGCAAACTGCTCCAGGTCCCTGATATTTGAAGGGTGCCTTCTCCAAACTGCCATGTTTAGATCTCTCCACAGGTGTCTATGGGATTCAGGTCTGGACTCATTGCTGCCACCTTAGAAGTCTCCAGTGCTTTCTCTCAAACCATTTTCTAGTGCTTTTTGAAGTGTGTTTTGGGTCATTGTCCTGCTGGAAGACCCATGACCTCTGAGGGAGACCCAGCTTTCTCACACTGGGCCCTACATTATGCTGCAAAATGTGTTGGTAGTCTTCAGACTTCATAATGCCATGCACACGGTCAAGCCGTCCAGTGCCAGAGGCAGCAAAGCAACCCCAAAACATCAGGGAACCTCCGCCATGTTTGACTGTAGGGAGCGTGTTCTTTTCTTTGAATGCCTCTTTTTTTCTCCTGTAAACTCTATGTTGATGCCTTTACCCAAAAAGCTCTACTTTTGTCTCATCTGACCAGAGAACATTCTTCCAAAACGTTTTAGGCTTTCTCAGGTAAGTCTTGGCAAACTCCAGCCTGGCTTTTTTATGTCTCGGGGTAAGAAGTGGGGTCTTCCTGGGTCTCCTACCATACAGTCCCTTTTCATTCAGACGCCGACGGATAGTACGGGTTGACACTGCTGTACCCTCGGACTGCAGGGCAGCTTGAACTTGTTTGGATGTTAGTCGAGGTTCTTTATCCACCATCTGCACAATCTTGCGTTGAAATTTCTCGTCAATTTTTCTTTTCAGTCCACATCTAGGGAGGTTAGCCACAGTGCCATGGGCTTTACACTTCTTGATGACACTGCGCACGGTAGACACAGGAACATTCAGGTCTTTGGAGATGGACTTGTAGCCTTGAGATTGCTCATGCTTCCTCACAATTTGGTTTCTCAAGTCCTCAGACAGTTCTTTGGTCTTCTTTCTTTTCTCCATGCTCAATGTGGTACACACAAGGACACAGGACAGAGGTTGAGTCAACTTTAATCCATGTCAACTGGCTGCAAGTGTGATTTAGTTATTGCCAACACCTGTTAGGTGCCACAGGTAAGTTACAGGTGCTGTTAATTACACAAATTAGAGAAGCATCACATGATTTTTCTAACAGTACCAATACTTTTGTCCACCCCCTTTTTATGTTTGGTGGAATTAGATCCAATTTGGCTTTAGGGCAATTCTTTTTGTATTTTTTTCATTGAAGACAAATTAAATGAAGATAATAATACCAAAGAATTTGTGATTGCAATCATTTTCAGGAAGAAACTGAGTATTATCTGACAGAATGGCAGGGGTGGCAATACTTTTGGCCAACACTGTATATACCAGGATGGGGGGCCATGTTCAAGGATGAGGGACATATATACCAGGATGGGGGGCATGTACAAGGATGAGGGACATATGCACCAGGATGGGGGCATGTACAAGGATGGGAGACATATATACCAGGATGGGGAGGCATGTACAAGGATGAGGGACATATGCACCAGGATGGTGTGTCAAGTACAAGGATGAGGACACATATACCAGGACGTGGGGGCCATTTACAAGGATGGGGGACATATATCCCAGGAAGGAGGGGCCATCTACAAGGATGAGGGGTACAAGGAAGGGGGATATATATACCAGGATGGGGGGTCATTTACAATGATGGGTGTCATATGCACCAGGATGGGGGGGCCAAGTACAAGGATGAGGGACATATATACCAGAATAGGGGTACAAGGAAGGGGGAAATATATACCAGGTTGGGGGTGCTATGTACATGAATGGGGGGACATATGCACCAGGATGGGGGGCATATAAACTGATTGTAAGATAGACACTGGCATTATAAGAAAGACCCCATTTAACATTAAACAATATTTTTTTTCTCTATTTCTTTACAAAAGTTAGGATGCGTCTTATATTCTAGTGCGTCTTATAAAGTGAAAAATACGGTACATTTTTAAATCCTGGACTTCCCTTTTAAGAGGATGTAGACATCTGGAACAGTTTTTAAACATTTTTTTTATTGCCGATTAATTTCACATAACATTAACCCCATCACGCCATGGCCAGTTTCCATTTGTTCATCTTTGTTTTTCCCTCCCCTTCTACCATAACTTTTTCTATATTTATTTGTGTATATAGACATATGAGGGCTTGTTTTGTGCGGGACGAGTTGTACTTTAGAATAACTCCATTCATTTTACCATATAGTGTACTAGAAAATGAGAAAACAAACTCCAAGTGCGTTGAATTATCAAAACAAGTGCAATTTCACAATTGATTTGTGGAGATTTTATTTACCATGTTCACTAAATGGTAAAACTGACTTGTGAGTATGATTCTCCAGGTCAGTAGGAGTTCACTGATACCAAACACGCATATATTTTTTAAAAATGAAAGTGGTGAAAATTTTCTTGTGAATTTCTAAAAAAGAAATTGCTTTAGTTACCATTTTCCTAGACCTGTAATGTTTTCATTTTCGGGATCTGGGGGTCTGATGGCTTATTTCTTGTGCCTTGACCTGACAGTTTTACTGTCACTGGGAAGATTGAGGCTGGGGGTATATATGTCACTGAGGAGGCTGAGGCTGGGGGTATATATGTCACTGGGGAGACTGAGGCTGGGGGTATATATGTCACTGGGGAGACTGAGGCTGGGGGTATATATGTCACTGAGGAGGCTGAGGCTGGGGGCATATATGTCACTGGGAAGGCTGATGCTGGGGGCATATATGTCACTGAGGAGGCAGAGGCTGGGGGCATATATGTCACTGGGGAGACTGAGGCTGTGGGTATATATGTCACTGAGGAGGCTGAGGCTGGGGGCATATATGTCACTGGTGAGGCTGAGGCTGGGAGCATATATGTCACTGGGGAGGCTGAGGCTGGGGGCATATATGTCACTGAGGAGGCAGAGGCTGGGGGCATATATGTCACTGGGGAGGCTGAGGCTGGGGGCACATACGTCACTAGGGAGGCTGAGGCTGGGGGGTATATATGTCACTGGGGGGTGGGGGCTGGGGGTATATATGCCCCAAACCCCAAAGCCAGGGGGAGCCTGGCCCTGGGCGGTTTTTAGTAGGGGGATGTCAAAGGTGGCTTGTCCGACCCCGGGGCTTGGGGTCGTTTAAAAACTGGCTAAAAAAAAGAAGGGGGAAAAAAAAAATTTAGAGTCGCTTTGACACCACCTACGGTGTCGGCTGATGGCAGGCCCTGCTCCCCAAACCTCCGGTGAGGGATGGTTGGGCAGCCAGATGGTAACGCTCCCCGTAGGGGGGAAAAATGAGGTTGGTTTGGGGGTTTTTCACACAGGGAGGGGGTCTGCAGGAGGTTTTCGGGTTTATAGTCTGTGGGTTGGACAGGATCGGGGGGCTGGAAAAATTTGACACACACATGCTGGATTGTTTCACTTGTATGGCAGCCTGTGGCCCTTTTTTTATGGGCCCCGTTCTCCCCTGCGTCCCTGACACTTTTTTTGGCTGTGCCACAAGTGTCCCCCGAAGACTGAAATCTTCTGGTTCTTTGGTGTTTTCCGCTGGGGGTTTCTGACCCTTGCAGATCCCGACTCCCGGGGTCCCGGGGTTTCTTCCCGAGGGGGAACCGGGGACATTTCTTCCCCCCGTCCCGCTTTTTCCCCCTTGGCCTCCGACTTCCCCACTCTCGGGCTCTCACACTGGCTTTCTTTTCCCCGGGGATGGGGCCCAGCGCAGCCCGGATGTCTTCAGAGGCCTCCCCGGAAATGAAATGCCTAATCCTCCCCCCGGGGCCCGAAAATTTTTAGGGGACTTTGCCTGAAGGCGCAAATAG